>VXAV01002785.1:78247-112026 GCA_013399715.1 Alectura lathami | reverse complement strand
CTCCTGGACTGTGAAGAACAGTGCTGATGGGGAAAGTTGACTATGTGACCACAAGAAGTCCTCCGCACTTGGAATGGTGGCACTTGTGAGGAGAGAACTGCCTCCCCCCAGAGGCTGATCTCTGACTGGTGTCCACTGAACTCAGATCTGCTCAGAGTAAGCCATGCTGCATGTAGCAAAGCCGTGGGGAACAGGAACGACTGAAGGGACAATGACACCAAGCTCTGTCTGTTGGTGAAGAGAGCAGGGCAAGAGATTTCTGCATAATATTCTTGCAAGATGGCATTTCCATCAGACTTTAGGCCTGAGACAGGCTGTGCCCACAGCTTCCTTCTCACCTCTACCACCCATTCCCCCGAACAAAGAGACACTAATGACTGTGACAGAAACAGAAGTGTTTCATTTTCTACTCTATATAGTCTCTGTAGAAGTGAAAACATTGCTTTCTATGCCTTGGAACAAAAGCAACCCGATGCCCCCAGAGTGAAGGAAGCTTCTTGAGAAATCAATACAGTATATTCAGCCATGTTTTCTGCTTATTTTATAGCCTAATTAGCAGCTCTGAATATTTTGTCAGCCTACGTAATACATATATATTTTGTCTCCAAATAGAAGAGATTTTTTTTTGTTTGTTTTCTTCTGTAGCAGCATCCTCTGTGACAATAGCAGGACTGACATAGTACTGCTTTGAAAGCAGTCATTTATCTGCTTGCTGCAGAGCAGCAGGAGAGAGGGGGAAGAAGCTAGTGTGTTTGATAGAGTACAATACAGTCAAAACAGCACAATACTGAGCACAGTTACACAAGAGCACTTTTTCCAACATCAATACAGTTCTCAGATGCATTAAACTTCCTCTTGTCACTACCAAACCTGAAGCTAACTCAGATGGATGCCATTCATAGAGTATTTAGCTTAGGGATCCCTATAGCAACCATCACCATAGTATCTATGGGTGTCAGAGGTCAGCTAGATATCAGGCTGAGCTGGATGGTGTCTTCTTTCCTTTTTTTTTTTTTTTTTTTTTTTTTTTTTTTTTCTGGTTAGAGTTTGTTCGGCTCAGGTATAATTTGTAAAATTACTTAAAAATATCACTCTAGTGGGAATGATATATCAAAGCCTGCACTGCAGACTCTGGTCGTAACATAAGTGCCAGAAGGATAATATGCTGTAATAAAAACAATGTAAGGGTATTGTTTCCAGAGGGGCTTGAGAGGATACAGACAGCAACTTAAAGCACTTAAAGTTACTGAAGTGATTGGGATCCCTACGTAAATCTCTAAGGGAATGTGTTCCTGGGCATTAGGCTGACAACAACTGAATATAACCAATAGACAGAGGAAATACTGTTGGACTGTCCAACTTCAGTGGCCTCAGAAGCTGAGCTGCAGCTTCAGGACGACCCCTCTCACTAACATAATGGTATACGACAGACTAACTATACTTGTGGGTCCAAACTCTCTGTGGTAATGGACACCACAGATACTTTGTCTGCGCTAAACTTTCTGGGAAGGCAGGTGAAACAGCTGAGTTCCAAATAAAAAAAAAAAAAAAAAAAAAAAAAAAAAAGAGCTGGCATTTGCCAATCTGATCTTTGGGAAAATAGGGCAGGAAAACTCAAAGTCTGCATAGTTTCCATGTACCTGATCTGAATCATTGACTGTAATCTTCAGTCCTCTCAAGATTTCACCCTCTGGGGGATGCTCATACATGGTCAGTTCAAATCTGTTCTGGGGACCACTTTCTCCGTAAAATGTTGGGGGATGGTTGTTGAGATCAACCACCCTTATAGTCACCATGGCAAAGGCATATGCTGAGACATCACCTTCTGGACTGACTTCTGATGCCTGCAGAAAGCAGAAGAGAGAGAAAGATGAGGGAGTACTCCCTTCTTAGCTGCCAATGCCTCGCTCCTCAGTTCCATGTTCAGGTGCTGTTCTGCGTGCACAAATCACCTCAAAGCAGTAATTTTGTACAAGGATTCACAGTCTCACATTTCTATAGAAATCTCAGTCCACTTCACACTGAAGTTTATAATGATTAGGTTATGGTAATAAACTAGTCCCAACAAAGGCCTGGTGAAAAATTTCTCCTCATTTTGAAAGCTTAGGTCTTCATGGTCAGTAAAAACTATGCTCTAAAAACAGATAATCTAATAGGGACAAGATAATTGCTTGCCTAAAGTGTTGACAAAACAGAAGAGGAAGACAAACTTTAAATATGCTGGAGTACCACAGGCATTTGATTGTTGCATTTATGGAAGGACAGCAGCTTTGTAACTGTGAGAAAAACTGCACTCGCTATATTTAGGCAGCTTGAAATTTGAAAAAGCAAAATGACAGATTTATTCTCTGATTTACAATTCTGCTTTGCTGTCTAGATGAGCTTAATTTAAGCTGGGTATAGGTTGTCCAGATGATCAAATTAAGATGGCATTTTTCTGAACTGAAAGATGAAATCTGTCTAAGTCAAACAATTCCAACATGCAGACTAATTCACTGCACTGAACCTAAAACATCTATTCTGTCAAGACAGAAGCTCTGGCTGGTGTCTTTGTAACAAAACACTTATCTCTAACAGGCATTTTTGTGCTCAAAGGGCTCAGAAGCAAAGGCACTAGAGAGCTGAACTGCTCTGGAGAAGTACAATTCAATTGTTTAAAGCATGTCAGATTTAGAGCAGTGCTAAATTCAATCCCTTATATCATTTGTTGTCCCACCTAAGAACAAACAGGATGTTCACTGATTTAATACAGCTCTGCAACATAAAAATAAGATTGAATTTTCCTAAAAGATTGTTGTATCTTCTTCTGAGAATGGGAAGGAAGATCCTCAACTTGAAATAGATGCAGTTTCAACTGATAGCAAAAGCCAAGGTGCAACACTATTTTGACTAGATGTTGGGGGAAAATTGTTTGTGAAGTGTTCCTACATTCCCATGCATATCACTGGATGTATTGCAATGCATGTGGTCAGAACAAGATAAGGAACCATGCCAACAACTAGCGGGGAATATCCCCATAACGAGTCTGCCAGGAAGAGCAGCAGCAGGGTGAGCCATGCCTAGACAGATCCATCAGTACGTACCTGAACTTTTAGTTCATACACTTCTTTCTTGAGCTGATTTGGGTTTTTTATAACAGAAATGGCTCCAGTTGCATTGCCGATTTCAAATGAACCTTCGCTTCCTGCAATAAATCAAGATGCTCCAGTTACATGCCATTCTTCCTGTTTCCTGAACAAGCATGATCCACCAGCCATACACTTCATTAAGCATATCCTTGTCTGTATGTGTAACCACTCCTTAACCGTGGATCTGCCGCTGCTTTTCAAAAATGAAGCATTTCTACGCGTGGTCATGGTACGGTGAAAAAACAGATGAGGGCCAACAAGGGTTTCCTCCCCTAGGAATGGCTTGGTGGTGCCCTGCCCCTACAGGCAGCTGCCCTCATTTTCCTCTCTCCCACCTTGGTCAGGTTCTCTTCAAGCCTCAGCAACCAGGCATGCAAATTTAGTATTCATTTCCACTATGCAGTCTTCTTTACATGCTGGTTTAGACAAAAATAAACACTCCTCATTTTAATTAGCAAATGCATACTTAATTAAGCCTCTGACAAACAAGAACGTTTCCTCACTAATTTCAGCTAAGGTGAGAAGTTTGACAAGCCAAAAGAAACACAGTCACTCTCTCTGCAAACAGCATCTCTGGAGAAGCATCTTCTGGCCTTAAATGCTCAGTTGGTTCAAAAAATTCTCAGCCTCCTGCAAGGCTGGCCTGAGCAAAAAGGGACTTTGAAGGATCTGGGGTAAAGCCCAGGCTGTTTTCATAGAACTCGAGCCTGCTCCACAGGCAAGACAGGGCTGACTGTGGTCCATGCAGCCCAACTTCCATCGTTCTGTTATGGGGCTGCGATCCCTTCGCACTGAGTGAATTTGTGCTGAAGCAAATGACAGCTTGCAGAGAGGCAGCAGTGCCTCATCACGGCGTCTGCACCCACCCTGCTGTCATGGCCAAAAGCAGGATGGTGCCCAGGGAGGGGCAGCCAGCAGCTGGGGGCACTGCCCTGCCCTGCTGCAGAGGGCTATGTGCCCCCCTGCACGCTGCCTCCCTTATAGGTATGGCCACAGGCTCTGCTTTGTGGCAGAGCCTACCATTGAAAGGAGCAGAGAGAAAAACTCTCAAAATGAATACAACTCTTCAAAACTCTTACATTTCTTTTTTAAAACGAAGGAAATTGAGGCTTCAGAAATAAAGGATGATGGTCTGAAAGCCCAGTCATTCTTTTTCTCTCTAATTCAATTCCAGTGCTAGTTTTTAAGTTATCTGATAGTGTCCCATTTTGCTAATACCTGCAATAACTGCAACTTCATTAAAGTATACTAGACACGGCATTGAACGTATATTGACTCCTACCGTGGTCAATTATTAAGATACATTGGCCTGCAAAGTACATCCTGACTGAGAAGGAGCTGAAGTCAATAGTGGTTTCAAGCCATAATACCTCATGTTATTGTCTAGGCACCACAAGGAAATTGCTAACTCAGTACGTGTGTGTTCCTCCATATAGCATGTTCTGAGGATTAGGGCACTTTCCAAAGTGGTCCTACATGCCTTGGATAAAAAATGCTTATAAAGAATAAATCATTTCTTGTTTGCTTTTAGTATTTTCTTGCCCTTTGACAGCCCAGCCTGCAGCTATTGTAATGGCTTGTCATGACCAAGGTCAGGGTCTGAGGTACAAGGGCAGAAACCTGCTGTAAACTTTTCTTCTCTATTTCTTCAACTTTCTGTGCACTAAAAACAGTTACTTCTCTCTTTTCCATTCATGCTACTTATCTGTCATTCCCTTCCATCTTCAATTTCCACTCATTTTCCTAATCACTTACCCTATTTATCTCATTTTCTCCCATACCAGGCCCTCTTCTATTTTCTTTGGA
Source organism: Alectura lathami (assembly GCA_013399715.1). Taxonomy (NCBI): domain Eukaryota; kingdom Metazoa; phylum Chordata; class Aves; order Galliformes; family Megapodiidae; genus Alectura; species Alectura lathami. The sequence goes on along the minus strand of VXAV01002785.1, from coordinate 107,092 downwards.
AATATAACATTTCTTCCCATTTACCTATTTCCCGTTGGCATTCCCCCTGGCTCATCTGCCTCCACTTACTCTCCTTGAACAGTTTTCTTCCTTGTCCATCTTCTTTTCATCCAATTTCTTTGTTTTTCTTCCTTATTCTCCACCTTTCTTTTTTACCTTTTCTCATTTTCCATCTGTTTTTCTCCTATGCAAGCTTACCTTTCAACCTTTCTATCTCCCCATTTTACCTATTCCTTTGCATCAGGGAGAAAGAACCTCAGAGTCCCATCCCACATCAAGACAAACCTGAAATGGAACCCTCTCCATCCACTCTAGACCTTACTTTTTAGATGACAAAGCACAATAAAGATTTTCCTGCACAGCTCTGCAACTAAACGTCACTTTTCTTTTATGAAATTTTGGAGACCTGGGAGTCTAGGTGCCCAGTTTTCATGGAAGTCCTATTTTGAAGGAAGAGAGAACCAAACACAACTAAAAGTTTAGCTTGGAGCTAAGTTGTTGACTTCACCGGCTCATGAGTCATCAGTTCTGCTAAGTCTTGTGTTTATGCTATTAAACATCAGGCCGCAGATACCCTTAGAATAGCTGATGAAAAGTATTAATGTTCTGATAATACATACTTTCTTACAGTGCAAGTGGACAGACTCTCATCACTAGTAAATGTCATTTCTTCCAGGAAAACAGAGACTTGATCGTTTAGCCACTTTAATGAAAAAATTAATAAAAATAGCCCTCTTAATGGTATGTCTGGGTCTCCCAGTTCATTTTTTCATCTCCTAGATTAAATGATAGAGATGCTCAGTGGCAGTGCATCTCCCGTTATGCTTTCTGAAACGATAAGCAGGGTACTGACGCCTAACAAATCAGCCATATTAGCAACTCCAAGCGTAGTTCTGTGAAGCAGATACTAAAACTCAGTGAATCATATCTTGTTTTCTGGTAGACGGGGCCCTGGAGATGTCTGAGATATTTGATGCTGTGCCACGAGAGGTTGTCCCAGCTTTATTAAACTCTAGGCACATCCCTCTCTAATTTCAAGTTACATCTAGATTTGACTCCCTTTCAAATTTCATACCAGCCAAGTTACTCACCATTCACGATGCAGTAGTGAATACTGTTAGGCTTTCCTCTGTCTCCATCAAGAGCAACAACAGTGAGGACCTCAGAGCCCTGGGGAGAAATAGGGAATTACAGTTTGCATGCTGAGATCAAAAAGCAATGAAATTGCAACTGCATATTAATAAACTGAACGTCAGTAAATCTTTCTGCAGCGACGTGTGGAGGGAAGAGTTGGATACTTTCGCTCATGATGCATTGGGAATACCAAGAGCCATTGACTTCCAACCAGAAAAATGCGCCTGCCAAGAGGCAGTGCCTGTTTACCCAGTGCCCAGCCTCTTGTCCTGTTGTCCAGCTCACCTGCAGGTGAGCACCAGAGGACCAGCAGGCACACTGATCCCCAGGGGCTGCTGCAAAAGTGCTGATGGCAGGGCTGTAAAACACCTGCATGCCCTCAGACCTGGGCAGAGGATTTGGAGTAACCAATCTCAGACCTGAGGATTTAGGACATAAAATTATGATGAAGGTTATGATGATTTAACTGTCCATAAAGCCTTCTCTGTCTGTCTTTCTCTGCAAGGAACACAGGCATGGGCCATACGTACAGAACTTGTGTGCTGAAGACCATTTACTCATGTGACTGTTCCTATCAACTGAAAAGGATGATAGCTGTCAGCATTAAGGTGCTCATACAAGTAGCAACGAGTTGCACAATTTAGGCTTCCAAATTTAAGTGCTACTGTTCTGGACAGCAAAAACAGGGGGACATTGAAGAAACTGCCAGTTAATCACAAATGATAACTGGGGACATTTTCATGAAAACCCTTAAGTGAATTTTTCAAATGAGAACAAGGTTCTGTTAGAGCAATTGGAAATACAAAATTGTATTTATTACCATTCATGCTGGAAGCTGCAGTAAAATCTGCCTACGGGGCAAAATGCAGAGCAGTCTCTTCAAAAGTGACACAGTACTTGTAAACCCTGACAGCTCCACCAAGGAGAAAAGCAAGTTTACGAAATTAACATCGAACATGTAAACAACACTGAAATCAGCAGATTTCAGTGAATCCGATTGCTCCACTCTCTGTGGAGCTCATTCTAATAGCAAAGCTCACACTGGGAAGGACCTGTTCGTGCTTCCATCACTATAATATCATAATGGCATAAAGTTAGGAGCTCAGGCTGGATGTAATTAACATTTATTGACTCCTGTTCCCATGACAAACACTAACTCCTGTGTGCACCTGATAGTTATTTTAAGGCCTGTATGTAACTATGAAGAATAAATCTACCTATCATTCATTCAGAACATCTGCAAAGTACAAAAGCATTACTTCTCTACTCTGCTGAAATGTAACAGCCTACAAACTGAACTGCGACATGCTGTCACCCGAGGGCTGAAGTTCATGCTGGAGTTCTGGGCTGAAAGTAAAGACATGATCTTTCCTGATTCGTGGGAAGATAAGGTGAACAGGGTGCTAACACACTGACACTAGTCTAAGTATGGGTAGTTTCATAAGTACACAGCACTTCTCATCCTATGTATGCAGAAAATTTTGATTAAACTTTATGTATCAGGGTGAAAGTTGATCCATATTCAGTATCATGCCACCGCTTACCTATAGAGAATATGTATTAGTTTCCAGCTTTAGGAATAATATATGGCTGGAAGTATCATCAACACCAAGAATAATATATGGCTGAAAGCACCATGGTGGATATAATACACTGCCTGGCTAAGCTCTATGCTCTCTTTTAAGCAAATCTGCCATTAGGAGTTTCTGAGATGATGGCACAGCCAGGAGTGCACTGTACTCCTGGGGTTGTCTGTGATACGTATAGAGTGGTATCTTCAGCAGCAGACATGTCAACAAAATTATAAGTGTTTCTCCTATGCCCCTGCCTGTTTCATTGTCTGGTGGATATTAGGCCTGAGAGGACTTCCTGGCCCCTTCTACGTGCCTAGCCATCACTGAGTGGAAAGTATCTTGCATTACACAGATGTCAGGATTGCCTCTGCCAGATGATATCAAGAGGAAAGCACAAACAGCCTAGAGCATGGGTTCATCTAGACTGAGATGTGAAAGGCACTTCTACGGGGAGAAGCCAGCACTTACCGCGAGTGTATCCTCATAGACGTATCCATAGTAGGGAGTCCCAATGAACATGGGAGAAGTGTCCTGAACATCCTCCACATTGATAGTAACTGTCGTCGTGGCTGAGAACACTTTGTTGTCTCCCCTGAGCTTCCCACCACCATCCTAGAAAAGAAGTCACCATCTGATCACTCTGCTGAAACACACGGGCAAATCAGCTCATGGCATTGCACGCACCCCATGAGTCCTCACAAGCACAGTCCCAGGAATCCCTTATTTCTCTCAACACACAGATTCAACTCTACCTCCCTGTTCCCTTCTCTTTTGCATTTGTCCTGCTTCCTCTCTGACTGGGCAGATGACTTGTAAAGTCTCAGAAATAATTTCTTCTATTAAAGTGGCTGTGCCAATACATGCAGTCATACATGATCTTTTATCAGCGACACAGGGGACAAGGAATTCAAGTTATTTTTGTGGGAAAGGAGAAAGCTAGAAACAGATGCAAAAAGTTAGCAACAAAGGTCTACAGCTTTTCATCCCACATATGGTGTTGTCATAAAATCAAGTCAATGTGCAATAGCAAAGCTGTGCATTTCCAGGGGAAAATTAAACAGGTGCATGTGATCAAAATCTCCAAGTGACTCTTACATAAATGAGAGCATGGAGGAGCACAAAGCCAGGAACTGTTAGATAGCCACCGCGTATAAACGGTCCCTGGGGACTTTACTGCAATCAGTGCTAGTGATACAGCAGAGCCAATTAGAAAAATGCCTCACAATTTCAGAAGCTTTTTACACCTTCAGTCTCAGAGCACTGGCTGGAGGTCAGTAGCCATGCTGGTGTGAATTGTTCTGCATGTCTACTGTGTCACTTCTGAAAGTTCAATTTTGTGGAAGAGATATGCTCAGTTTTTTCCTCCTTGCTGACAAAGGCAGTGTTTAAACCAAAATTTGTTATTTCTTCTCAAAGGAACCCTGGCTAAATAAATAAATAACATGATCCATACGCTTTTCAATAAACATGAAAAACTCCATGTCACTGTAAGTAGCAGGAAAATCACTCTCTTTCCACCCATGTGACTCTGTCTGTCTGACAGCTCTCCACAGGACCCTGAGAGACTTTACTTCCGAATCCATAAACTTTTAATGCCTGTTATGAACCCTCAGCTGTGCCACAGGCACTGCACTGCTGAGAACGATAGTGGCAAGACGGGATGTGCAGCAGGATTTGCATGATTTGAATAAGATCCTGCCACAAGGCAGCACAGAGGTGAAAGAAAGCAACATCCACTGACATTTCCAGAAAAGTCGCTGTGTGTTGCACTGGGCTGGCTCTGTCTAATGACTGTCACCTGCACTGCCTGCCAGGGAGGCTGGCCCTGTTGTGGCAGGGCTAAGTGCTGGGAAGTGCAAGGGAGCCCACAGCAGCTGCTGCTTCCCAATGCTGGGGCTGCATACACCAACTTCTCACTTCTGGGTGACTCCCAAAGTGCACAGGTGACTTTCTGCAGAAGGACTCACTGCCCTGGCACTGGAGACTGACAGACATGGAAAATCCAGTCCCAAATGCCTCCCGATGTTTCTCAGCAGCAGACACTGGCCACCTTTCCTCCTTCACCTCATGTGGAGATGTTACCCACTGTGACTTCAGATGCAGCAGTGGGAGTGACTCTGCTTCTCAATGTTACACTTCTTATTTCAGCAACCCTTCAAGTCTCCCTTCGGTTTGACCCAAGCTGCCCTACTCAAATGCAATCCTTCATCTCCTCCAGTTTCAGAAAAAAGCTTTATACCTTGGCTACCACAATGACAAAATGTGTTCTTGATTTCTCATAATCCAGGGTGACCCCTGTTTTGATGCGCAGGACACCACTGTGCCGGTCTATTGTAAACTTATTAGCATGGATGTTCTAGAAGAAAAGAAAAGGAGAATCAGCAAAAGATTACAGGTATGGAAATAAGACTGCCATAGGGATTAATCTTTTATTTCATCTGCCAAGGGAGAAGACTAGAATAATTATATGGATTGGGTGAATAATGTATTTGATGAGTTTCACCTCTGTGTGTTTATGAACAATTCATGAACCAACCACAAGTCTCTTATTATTCAGAATAAATCAGTTAGCTTCAATGTAGATTTTTAACATCTTTTTCACTGTGAAATCTTCAGCTTTGGCTAACAGTTCATTGCACAGAATGAGGTAGAGAGGCCTAATAGGGGAAAAAAAAAAGATATGGGGGGAAAAAAGGAGGAAGAAAGACAATGATGTCCCTTGGCATCTCAAAGTTCTGCTGTCTTCAAAAAAGCAGAAGTGCAGCATGCATAGGCTATTGTCAAGGACTTCTAGAGTGATGTTTTAGTGATTTTTGGGATATCAAAAAGAAACACCTAAAAGACATCTGATCTCCAAAAGTGCCTAAAAATGTCTCCCTCCCTTCTGCTTGACAGGTGATATCCATAAACACAAATCTCTGTCTGGGTTTCCACACACAGTGGTCGCTGTCAGATCATTTTTGTCCTTTTGATGGCCATCACCACCTGCCCACACCAGACTTTCAAAGAGTACATTTTCTGTGCAGCTTAAGAATTGCGCCAAAGGATGCAGCAACATTTTTTCAACAAATACACATATTTAGTGAGCTTTTTGCTACACAAATATATTAGCTAGACATAGAAGCTTGAAATAGCTGCTCCTTGGCTTCAGACTCTATCAGCTCACTGGAAAAAGCCCTGTGCAAAACTGAATCCTGCACATATTGCATTTTAATTGGATCATAATTGGTGAAATCAAAACTAAATTTCAACAAGGTGTTCTTTCACAGTATGCCCAAGCTCTTAATAAGATTAGTTTAATGCTATGTAAATATATTCCAACTCGTTTCCATATTGTATCTAAGGTAAATATTGCAACAAATTGGTTTGTTTTATTTTTATTCCACTGCCTCTTGAATAAGCGGAACTACAGCTCATCTGGAGGAAACTACTCAAAAAAGAAGGAATTTGAAGGGCATCACACAAAAAGTTGCAATTTTGGCACATGAAACATCTGTAATACAGAACTCCAGCTTTAAATATGGAGCTCTTTCTGCTCTTCCCCAGTATGCAGTTCTGAAAGGCTGGCTGTAGGTGGGCATTGGCTTTGTCAGTGAGAAGACTTAGTACTCCATATTTTACACTGTGATATGGGTTTCAATTTTGCACCAGCCTGCTACATCCAAATGCAGGTTTGGACTCCCAAAGCATTTTCCTTTCTAGAGAAAGCTATGCCATGCTTTTGAAATCCCACATGCACACAATATCACAAGTTAGACTTGCTCTCCTGGTCACCCCAAGGAACGGGCCAACAGAAGCCATGCTGTGAGGAGTCCTGTTGGCAGGCACAGGACTGACAGTGCCAACCCCAGCTCCAACCCTTTCTGCTAGGCTGCACTTGGCTGCTCACCATCGGACAACATTCATTTTGTGAAAGCTTGTTTTCTTGTTCATGGTACAAAATTGGTACTGTAAACGCTAGTAGCAGCTCAATCCTCTAAATCTTAAATGAGAGAGGATTTTTGAAGGTAGAGGTAATACCTTACCTGCAAGAAGTAGGTGATACTTCCTCCAGAACCAGTGTCTCTGTCCACTGCCTCGATTTTAAAGATGCTGCTGCCAGAGGGAGTGCTCTGTGACCAAAAAGATACCGGAGTCAGAAAGAACTGGCAAACCAGTAAGTTAAAAGAAGTGAAAAATGACCAAGCAAGGAGGCAGAAAAATGGAGTGATGGTAGAAAGAATATAAATGATTGAGGCAACCAAACAGCAGAAAAAGAAGAGAGAAGAGACTAAAAATGGAGGAAACTGATGAAGAACAATGAAGAAAAGCTTTCTGGAATAAACACAACTGGAAATCTGCTAAAATAGAGCATATCCTATTCCCAATGAGGTCAATTCTGAACTTACATTGTGGAACTTACCCACAAAATAGCGCATGTTAAGTCCATATAGACTTGTTCCCTATGTTTGCAGTAAACATTAAAATACTGCCCAAACCCCAAAACAGAAGAATGCAGGTTAGTCTTGTACATCTTGCTACTTACTGAAAACATACTAACTCCACTTTACACTCTACTGAAAGACAGTATGTAAAGAAACTTCACCAACCTCTGGGACTTGAACTATGTAAGGTGTATTGATGAACTCCGGGCTCTCATCATTAGCATCTGTTACAAGGATCCTAACTTTTTCTGAAACCTGGAGTACAATGTGAAGAGCATATAATGACATATTATGGTTTACAACATGAAGCTGTTTGTTTGCCTACTAAGGTGTAGCCAAAGGCAATGAAAAATATAGTGTAATACAATGCCTTTGCACTACCAAAACCAAACATATAAAAGCAAACACCCTGAAAATCCCAAAATCCAGAAGAATTAGTTGTGTGGAGATACCCAGATATCTCTACACTAAGTAAGGAGTCTTAGAGAACTTTACAAGGTAACAGGTTGGGGCTGATTTTCAAAAGTCTTTCTTGATCTGTATGGCATTGAAAATACCATGATATATTTTACAGGAATACATAAAAGACTGCAAATATTGGTACCTGCCAGCCAAGAGCATTCAGGAATGCCTCATTTGATATCATCATACTAGGTTAATAGCATGCATAATTTGGATGTACATGCTTTTAATATTGGTACCTTGATGCATGCTACCTTGAACAAACTGTGTGTTCTTTTTCTAAAAAATTCAGAACCAAGTATATTTGATCAACAGAACTTCCCAGGTGTCGGCAAAGTGGACAGGTGGATGCAATCCCACTGTTAACTATTTACAAAGATTGTGAGAGCAGTAGGATGTAAGTGCCTCCCAAACATACAGTAATCTCACTTGATTTGTCTGAGATGAGGAAAAGCTCTAGAGTTATCCAGTTGTGTGATTAGGAAGAGGGTCCCACTTCTGTGGCACCCCTAGTGATGAAGGTCCTCTTACCGGCAAGCTAATATCCTGACTGCGAGAGCATCTGTCTGTAAACTGAAAATGCCAAGGCAATGTGTAGAACTAGGACTGGACTCCTGTGCAATGCCTCATATAAGCCCTTAATGATTATACATGATCAAAGCTTTATTCATCAGCAGACAAGAAAACCATCACCTTAGCTTAGGCAAATCTTCTTAACGTCATGCTAGGGAAACACTGTGGGGGAGGAGGGCCAGTCAGCTTTTGCCGAACACTGGTTCCTATAGTGTCATACATTTCGCCGAAAAACCTTCAACTGTTTCTTAGTTATGAATCCCACTGAGCTGACAGTGAAACTTGATAGGAAGCTGCTGTTATTCTGTAGGCCACTAACTCAAGCTTTCAGCTCACACTGCACTGTAATTATCCTCAAATAGCTGAGCATGGAGCTGGAGTGAGACCTGAGTTACTGGCAGTCTGGTGGCAGTTCAGTTCCTTATAACAGGAGGTAAGATTCTAGTGAGATTGTTTTCTGATAAAATGAGATCATCCCTGTAAGGTAATTTAATGGGAGGAGGTACAACTGCAGGGTGAACAGTTTGACAAGCTAGAGCATAATTAAATACTTACCGTACTCAGGCCATCTGAAATACTGACAATAACTTCAATCTCATCTTCTTTCTGTAAACCAGTAACATTCATTTGTTAGATGGTTTTGCTCTTATCGGAAAAGGAACTGCAGACATAAACATGTATCGAAAATAACAATGGATTCCATGAAGCCATCACAACTGAGGCTAAGGAGACCCCTCAGAGGCTTCAGCTGCAGGGCTCCCTGGGCTTCCTGGAACTCCTGTCAAGAGATGGCTGCTCTGGGAATTCCTATTGTCCTACAAAGTGCTAGTGAAAAATTAGCAAGCTTTTTGAAGAAATACTTCCTAGAACAACATTAGTAGTTCAAAATTCCTCTGTCTTAGTATACATTAGGGTTTACTAAGCTTTGTATACTTTTTACTGCAAAGCATACATGATGTCTGTGTTCCCAGAATAAAGTTGCCTTTAGGCTACTGTGGCTGGGAACATCTTTAACCGACATGGTTATGGGTTAAAAGGCTATAACATAACTAGAAAAGTGTCCTGGAACACTGCTTACAGAAATTTCTACTTCCACTTGCTGACAGGAGAGTCCTAAAGAAATTCAGATTGTGTCTGAGGATTAGAGGACTGTTCTCAATAGGGGGAAAGATAGGAATAAAAAATAAACTTCTCTTTTGGCAAAAGCTGAAAAAAAAAGAGCCCACAGCTACCAAAAAATTTGATAGTAGTGTCAGTGGTACAACTCAACTGGAAAAAACCCCTATGGGTGAATTACAGTGTCTCAGAATTACAGAGCAAATTACATGTCTCGTGTGTGAACAAGTTGGCATTTTTCCCCAAAGCCATGTTCAGCTGTACCCAAGGAAATTCCATGAACACAGCGTGATGCCATTTCGCTGCACTCTACCTCTCTGTCAAGTTCCTCGATCAGCGTCACATTTCCAAGGTTCCCGTCAACAGAAAAGTAGCGCTTTGATCCAGCTTCATAGGTCAGGCCGTACGTCACCGGATCGCCTTCTGGATCAGTTCCGTTCAGAGTGTACACGTGGGCACCTGAAAAAGTGGCCACTGAGCATTTCCCTGTGGTTACGTCTGTCAGCGGATATCTCACTGGCCTGCTCCCTAGGGACTTAGCAGCAGGCAAAGCTTCTGCAAATCAAACCCGCTTACTGGGAAACACACCAAAAGCCCCTCACACAAACTGGCAGGCAGGGGAGCCCAGAGCTGAAGGCAGCACTCCCACAGGACAGGGCCCACGCTCTGGAGACGCAAGGACATTTGCAGACTTTTTCACTTTCAGAACTACAGGCAGAAGTCTTCCTTCCTGCTTAGCTCCCCTTCATTAGCTCCCTCTCATTAAATTCTTTACTTAACATACCCACTCGTGCATATACCGATGAATAAATTCTCTAAATTCATCAATGTATTTCCTTCACAAGCTGGGGAAAGTGAGATTGTTATTTCTATTTTTAAACATCTGAGAAGCTGGTGCCAGTTTTTGCAGTAAACTCACTTTGTTTATCAGAAGTGATATTTTCTGGGGGAGTTATAACACCCACGTTTTCAAAACATGGTGAGGGTTTATTAGTATTATTATTTAGAAACCTAGATGTCTGTCATCCCACTGTGCATTAATATCTTCATCCAAACAACTTCAAATATTTTACAGCTATCATTTACAGCTATCAACTCACTGGTTGGTGCTGTGATTTGCTTTTGCCCAGGACACAGAGATATAGTGGGATGACCACTGCTAAGCAATTAACAAAGTCAGGGCAGAACACTGTCAAAGAGAACCCAGAATACTCAGTTTTAACTACTTTGGACCTGAGTTTGAGAGATTTTTTAACTCTATGACCAAAAATCAACCTTTTTCTTACCTCCTCTCTGCAGCGGCAGTGGAGTTGTCCACTGACCAGACCCACATGCATGTTTATTTCCAGAGCTTTGGCTGAGGTCCTGCCTGCAGCTTCTCAAAGGCTTCCGCAGTTTTGTAATGCAACCTTTTGCACCTCATTTGCTTATTACTTGGCATACAAAATGTGAAGCAACAGATCAGCAAGCTTTATGGACAAAAAACATCCAGACATCAGCAGTGATGCTTAGAAAACATAGCTGTTGTTTTTGCACAGCAAGAGATTATGCCAAGCACTGCTGAATCTGTGCTCATTGAAGAGTGACCTCTCTTACAGTAATTACCAGGGCAATATCTGGGTGACTTTGTACAGAAAAAGGTCCACATTGCAAAAAAACAATGGGCACATAGGAACACAAACAACAGACTCCATCACGAACCGGCTCAGCCAGCCAACAAATACTCTGGATTTGCAAAACAGGTTTACAAAACTGCAAAACATTTTCCACATTTTTTCATGGACTTTTCCAACAAAACAGGGTAGAAAATTACAGGACATCTCTGTCGTTATTAGTGGAAGACCATGAGCAACATGATGGGACACTTCTCTGACCATAACTCCTGAACTGTGTAAATTCAAAGAAAGGCAGGGAGAGGAATAAACTGAGATTGCTTTAAAATAGTGTCCTAAAAGGACATCCACCACCTGTGGATGTCTGCAAAAGAGACAGTAATTCCAAGACTGTTGGAGGTCCTACAGCACCAGCATTGACTGCATTTATTCTTGTTTTTCAGAAGATTTATCTTAATATCTCGAGCTGTGTGAAGATTAAGAGAATCAGGCATCAATTGTCACAACTCCGCTGACATCACTGTAAATACAGTGCTTTTTTTCACCCTTTTTCTGTCATTAGAAGTTTTTACTTCTTAGCTGCTTCTGTGCCCTTCTTCACTTTTCTTGTCCCTTTCACTTTAGACACTACTGCCTGCGTTTTCTGGGAATTTTCGTGTAAGGAAAACAGGATTTCTTTAGTTGATCTTGGTAAAAGTGAGGAGAAACATTGATGCTATTGCAGACTGAGATTGCTGATCTCTTAGTTTGCTTGCTAACTAAAGCTGATACTTCTTCATTTTTCATCATACAGGATACTTTTGTGCCTTTCAGACTGGATTGTGGATCAAAATTCCTCTTCTACCTCATTACAGTTCCTAATTTTGTCGAAATTGTAATTTCACTGCACAATACTCTCCATATCATTAACACCCTGGGAACACTTCTCAGCGCAGTGTTAATACCAATTAAAAATCTGCTCTCAGTGTGCTGCCTCCAGTTGCTGAAAAGAAAATAAATGAAACACTGAGTCAGAATCGTATCAGAGAGCCCCAAGTAAACAGCCTCTCTCTGTCAGAAAGACAAGGGAATGGAAGGGTCTTTGGCCAGGGAGATGGCTGCTGGGGTGTAAGGGCCCTGAGCACTGGGGGAGACGTCAACATCCCAGGAGCTGCACACTGCTCCCTGCTGCAGTTGCTTCCCAGGAGCCATGCCAGACTTCCACTCTGTTTTTCTGTTTCTTCTAAAAGCCATTTGCTCTTTGCTCCTGCTGCTCAGGCTGAATGGCTGTCCCCTGATGCTACTGCTCCATTTTACTTCATTTCTAACAAATTTATTCATGGCCAGCCTTTGTCTGTGTGCTCTGGGGCTGTTTCTGCCCACTCACTGAAGACATGCTCTCTCTCCCTGCTATGCAATGCTCTGCAAACAAATCTGCTCCCTGCCAAGTTAAACAGGCCAAGCACATTTTGGACTCACGTCCATTCTGCCTTCCTTTGCCACCACAGCTGACATCTGTTAACAAGGTGCTGAGGGACTTGTGTGGCCATGCTCCCAGGACGGGACACCTCTGTTTCCAGCATCACAGCAACCACCACCTTGCCCGGGGTTGTTCATCTGTTCTCTGCCTGTCTCACCAGGAAAGGTGATGAACAGTTAGCACCAAGCCTACAGACAGCTATAGACAGCACGTTCCTGGAGGTGACTCCGGCTGCACCAGCATGCAGAGCTGGCTGGCAGTGTAGAGACATGGCCACACAGGCAGGAAAACAGCTCAGGAGCATGCAGGAACTATGGGGGAAGCTTGAAGGATGGGGGTATCTGAAGTGGTCAGTCAGTCAGGTAGCTGGGAGATGTAGCTTTGATCGCACAGAAATGCCACTGTAAACTGTCTTTTAACGGGAGGGCGTGCATACGTGTGGGTGTGGGGAAAAACAGAAAGGAGAAATACAAGCATGAGAGGCATGCAGAGATCTCCAAGGCACTGGTGACGGGCTTTAGGAAAGCAACGAATGTAGCCCTTACAAGTATGCTTCAATCCCTTGCTTTGCAGCTCTTCTCAGTGTCCTGCTACAAAGGCTTACAGGATTAATGAGGTAAGATGAAGCAAACAACCTGAAATAGCATCTCACACATGCCATAAGACCTTGATTAGGGGCACAGGTACAGTTTGTATGTATACAGACAGCTCTTTGCAAAGAGCCCAGCACCAAACATGCCCACCTGCCCTGCTGCCAAATAGTCACAAACTGCAGCTGCTACCTCAGCTCATAACTCCTCCTGTTGTTTATACACCTGACACTGGAAGGGGCTGCTGTTCTGGCCCCTCCTACATCGAGAAGTCTCATGATTTGCAGCTTTATATGGGATCTGGCCATGTGCAGGCAATTCCAAGTTTTCACATAAAAATAGCAATCACTTTCTTTACGATAACATGTCACAACGTATATAACCTGAGAGACCACAACTACCTGTAAGCAGACAAAATACCACTGGGAAAAAGAAGGTCAGGTAAAAGATGACATGAACAGAATAATGTGTTTTTCTTAAACTTGGTGCATTCCTGCAGATGCAGCACTTCAATATCTCTTCCTACAATCACAGAGAGAAACAATCATCTCCTTTTGGTGCTCTGAAATACCGCATGTCCCTTGCCCACACATGCTGGGGGTCGCAACTAACATCGAACACTGCCAACTGCTTGTAACCTCAGCAGAGACAAAGACTCTAAAGTACCTGCAGGTTTATTAAAGGTGCTGCTCATGGCATTGCTCACATCAGATACTGGCTGCTGCCAGGGCACAGCCAAGAAAAGCGTCCTGCCTATGCTCCAATGTTTATGGGATCACAGAGAATACCTGATGCCAGCCTGCCAATATTTGCAGCCCCTAAAGCTGAGTGAAACCACCCAGAATCAACCATATACAAGTTTTAAGGCCTCTGTTTTGTCACATATCATTCTATTCAAAACTGACAGATGACTGCTTGAGACTGCACACAAACACAGGAAACCAGAATCCTTCTCCTTCTTCCAGACGAAGATCGGGACAGAGGCACAAAGAATAACAGCTTCCTCTGCAGCGTGAGATCCCTCACACTGAGCTGCAGCAGGCGGCTCTGGTTGCGGCCTGATGCTGGCCCTCTCGCTCTGCGCAGAGCTGAGCACCCAGCCAGCCCTGCAGCACCGAAGTGCTGGTGTTGTTCATGCTTCCCCAGGAGCCCCCTCCCAAAGCGTCCCCAGGAGCAGCTGTGCTGATGTGGGCTGTAGGTAGCAGCAGTTTGCCATGTCCCAAGGGAACCTCCCAAAGTGCTTTCAGCAGAGAGGGTACTGCAGCGCTCACAGGTTTGAGTCAAGGTAGCCAGGGAATTACAGGCCAAAGAAGTACTGGCAGCTGCGTGGCAAAGCCACCACGTTTGGACTTCTCAAAAGCAAGCTCCCTTTGCAAGGGTTTCTCTAGGTCCTTTGCAAAAGCCTGAACTCAGCACCTCCTGATCTTTCACCTCAGAAGAACGCTTCCGTCAGCACCTTTGGAGCTTCAAGCCAAAGCTTGAAGTTGCTTCTCTCTTGTCTCTTAAAGTACACGCCACCTGAGACAGACTGGAAGGCCACTCTGACTCTGTGCGTCCTTAGCGTGCCATCCCCACGCAGGCTGCTGAAGGCCCAGCAGTGGTAAGGAGAGGCTAGTGCCCAGTAAAGGCCTGCAGGCCAACAGCAGACCATGGATGGAGCTGGTGGCATGCAGGGGAGCTGTACTGCCCGCGGTGCAAGTGGGGAGCTGCCAGATATCACCCAGACAAACTGGATCTGGGATCATTTTGTTCCAGTGACTATCCAGCATTACAAGCCCTATCTGCATGAGTAGACAAGTGACCCCACTGGCCAGCCTTGCTCCAGCAACCAGCAGAGCTGTTCTCATTGCTAAGGCTAAGCGTGGTTTCCAGAATGTGGGCACAGGCACAGCACAAATCACAGCGTCTTGGTCTGCCTCTGGCTTTTGCATGTGCCACTACATTGCTGTTGGCCTTCAGCTGAGGTTTCCACTTAAGCCTGGCTGAGCTTATAGCAAAGCTGCACTGCATCATAAGCAAGCTTGCTTCAAGTTCATCTGCTAGATGAGTCACTTGTATGCTATGTGCTGCTTTCTTTCTCTGCTCTTCTCTGGTTGAACAGCTAAAGAAGTCACTGCTTCCCAGTCATCCTCTCCTCACCCCCTCACATGCCCAGTGAGGATCTCAGCTGGCATTTATGCCTCTGAGCCAGAAATGGAGATTTTTGAGCAAACCCCAGGCAGCTGCTTCTCAAACCACTGAGTGCCCTGGTCATGTTTGGGACGACAAAGGAGCAGTGTTGGTGTTCCAGAGGAAGATTTGCCCTGCGGAGCCTGCCCTCGTCCTTGCCTCCCCCACTTCCTGAGCCCTGGGTGGGGAGGGGCTTGGGTGCAGCCATCTTTCCCCTCTATGCACAAGGCCAATAATAAATGGCTGCTCTGGTGCTCAACTTGCAATAACTAAATGCTTTTCTTTACCTGCAACAGCTACACACTAAACAGGCACAAACCCGAAACAAACCTCAGTGCTACATTTGGGGAAGAGGTGGTCTTCATCACTGCAAAATATTTTACATAGAAGTTTTTAGATTTTAGGAAATTATTCTTTCCCCAAGGAAAATGTTGATTATAAATCACCTTTTTGTTCTATTTTATTTTTCCTTAATGCAATTACAGTTTTTTAAAAAGCATAAATACATCTGCCTCAAAATGTTCAAAGTTGAAGACTGTGCAAGTTTTTTAATTTTAAGTAAAACAAAACTCTTTTTTTTTTTTTTTTAAGTCAGTTATTTGTACAAAGCAAGTTACACTCTCAGTAAAAACATTTTCTACCATTGGTGTTGTACACATGAAAAATGTAGTAACTCTTCAAAGATAATCATACATCTGTTGCTTTCCAATGCACAGCTTGCTTTTATCAAGGCTGACAAAATTATTAGCAACTACGCTTTGTTCTCTTAAACATTTACAGAATTGCTAAGACGACCCCAAATGTCTGTGCTCTGCTGCTGTGAGTAGATTCATAGACCAAGAAAATGGGAGCAAAATTTTATGCTTTAAATTACAGCTAAAATTCACACATGCCATTCTAAATTTAAGACAAGTAAAAGCTTGAGGAAAAAAAAAAAAAAAGAAACGTGTAAGACCACAGTATATAACAAAATGTATGCTGCTAATCAAAACAGCAAACAGCTCCAGCTTCACAGTTTAAACATAGTCATTTCAGTACTGACCAACAGGCGTGTCCTCGGACAGGCTGAGAAGTGCCATGTTGCCATTGGTGCTTCTGGCTCCATTATCAAAAAAATAGGGGGCATAATTTGCCTGAACTGCAATTAAAACAGAAACCAAAGTAAAGCATTTCATCCGTGGCAGTTATCTAGCTTTGTTACCTGACTCTCAGTAAACATGAGCTCTTTGGGGAATACTATGAGTGCATAATATATCCAGCTGCTGCAATGGACTTTCAGAATTACATCTGCACAGATACTTTTAATACAATTACTTCTACGTGCTACTGTGCCAGTATTTGCACAGCAATAGAGAAGGAGGGCATATAGAAAGCCACCAACAGAAACAAATCAAGTAGCAGGGTTTCTCTAAGAAATCTCAATTGGATCCAGACATAGTCACCGCAGAATTTTCCTTCTCAACTTGCAGTGACTGCACATCTCTCCCCTGCGCTACACACGCGAGACTGAAACATTCCCCGTGCCTTGGTACTTTACCCAGCACTCTAAACACATTCGGTCTTAATATTATGCCTACTGCATGAGCAATTAGCCATAATTAAATTGTTACTTACTTCCTGCCAGACAACAGCAAAGTTTAAAAAAACAAAAAACAAAAAAATAAGTTAGTTGTCTGTCTACTGACTGACTGTTAGATTTAAAATAACCCATTTGAAACAAAATTGCAAATATGTAAGCACAGAGGGTAAGGATTGCACAGGGGTCAGCAGTTGCCACTGAAAATATTACAGGACAACAGATTGCCACACCAGTAAGGATTACTACAGGATTTAAGGTTATGCCTGCATCCTCCTATATTTTAAGTGATTATTGTACTCACCTAGGCAAACGTGCACCAAACTGAGAAATAAGGAGGGGGTGAAATGCCTTACATGCTTCATCCCACTGAAGAAAAGGCTAATTTCTTCTCTGTTTCAAGGGTTTTATTTAATTTTTTTCTCTGAAAGGTCCAGGAAAGTGTCCTTCAGACTGATGTAGTGCAGAAATGTGCAAAGAGGCAGTAACAGACGCTAAGATGTTAAGCGGATGACACGTCTTAATTTCTGAGGAATTTAAAGAAGCTCCTTCCTACCACCTAATTAGACCAATTACCTTGCAGGGAGCTGTGGGACTCATTTCTAAGACAAGATTTGGAGGAATCAGTGCACCTCTCACAAGTTCTGCTTCTACTGCTGTATTTGTGCTGTCCAAATGCAAAAGTTAGAGGAAAGGTAAATTTGAAAGTTGTTTTCTTTCTGATCTCTATCCCTAATTCTCTAAGCCAGTCTGTTTCTGATAGCTAGAAGAGTTTTCTCTGTTTCAGATTTGGTAATTAATAAATTACAAAGGAAGAAAATCTAACACTAGCAACAAACAATAAATGCCATTATTACAGGTTTAAAGGAAACATTCACATTTATGACAGTAGAAAATAAGTA
This sequence comes from Alectura lathami, assembly GCA_013399715.1. Classification (NCBI taxonomy): domain Eukaryota; kingdom Metazoa; phylum Chordata; class Aves; order Galliformes; family Megapodiidae; genus Alectura; species Alectura lathami. The sequence goes on along the minus strand of VXAV01002785.1, from coordinate 89,500 downwards.
AAATTACATAATTAAAATACAGAAGTCAATTTTTATTTTTATTATATATATATAAAAATATATTTTTCTAGAAACATCTTTTACATTCAGCAAGCAATTTCTAACCAACATACTAAAAACGTGGAAAAATTTCAAAAATATCTTCTCTTCCTTGCTTTATTTTGGTTTCCTACACATAAAAAGTGTCTGCACTAATTTAAAATATATTTATCATCCAACGAATTATAGAGCTAAAAAACAGCCAATCTAGTAGCTGTTCACAAACAAAGCTTTTTGCTGCTGAGGAGGAACTTAATCAGTGGCGATGCCTCCACTCAGGGGATGTTTACACAGCGGGTTAGCTGTTTAAACTTGACCTGAGCAAAGCACTTGACCTTAAAGGATGTCTTCATAGAGTTTTCAGTTCTGTTTTTTCATTATCAGTGTGCATGAAATAAATACCTGAGGAATTAACCAAAGAGCTCCCCGCTGTAGAGCTTTTAAATGTGTCAGAAGCTACGCTTTCTGCCTGGCACCCAGGGGTTGCTGCTGCGCTGGGTGCCACCTGCAGAGCCTGGCAGCCTTGACCCTGCAGAGAGCTGGAGCAGGACCCAACGGTGCTGCTGGCCCCACGGGGTGTTCTCTCAGCTGCAGGTGACCACAGCTGGAGGAGACCATGGGACAGTTGTCTGCAGCAGAGCAGGCTGCGATGCTCCTGTGCTGCAGATGGGACATTTCTGCTCCTTCATATTCCCCCAGACCCATGGTTCTCCTGGGGGGGACATCTCTGCCTGCCGAAGAAATCAAGGCTCCCAGAAAGGCAGCATTAAAAGCTTTGTGAAAAATACTAACAACACTCACTGCCACAGTGGAACTTACCAGAGTGGTACGGAGAGCAAAAGCCTAGAAAGGCTCCTGAACAGACCAGATGAATTCATGAAGATTAGGTTCATCGGTGAGTAGCAGCCACGATGACAGGCATAAACCCTGGCTTAGCAAGGCACTGAATTACTGCCTGCCAGAAGCTCAGAAATTAAACCAGGAGAGAAATTGCTCTGCCTTTGTCATCTTGCCCCTCATCTAACTCCTTCTTACACGGTCAGACCTGCAGTGTAACTCCATATGACTGCGCGTACACAGCAGCGTGTGGATAAGCGTGACATCAAACCAGCATGTGTCTTCAGCAGCGGTCTGCAAAGCTCAGGGGAACCTGCAGCAGGCAGCCAAGAAAAACAAACGTACAGATAGTGCATTTGAATTCACAATATGGGAATCAAAAGCTGAAAACTGTGTGTGAGAGTGTACACATACAGAAGATAGATGTAAGTCCTGTTACAGATTTTACCATACCACCACTGTCAACAGTAACACTGAACCACAGATAAAATCAAAAAATGTTCTTGCCTGGTGCCCAGAACAAAACATAAATAGCACCTAAACTTCCTTTCACCTGCCTCTTCAATCTGTAATTGATAGCATACTTTTCAGTGTTTTCCTAGGAAAAGTGATGGTGAGCCCTTGCCCAAGACAGTAGCTGTCTGTTCCCCTGGCTGCATTCCCTAGGGATCTAAATCTCCAGAGCCTGTATCTCCACAGAAGCAAAATGCCTCACTCCTCCCGAGTTTCAATGTGTTTGAGCTCTTAATCCTTGTGGAGTTTGAAAACCTAGCTAATATGCTTCTGTTCACATCCAGATAATACAGCTGAGCAGCAACATGCAGACAGAATATTTTTTCCTGTTGGAAAATATCCTTCCATTAAAGTTAATACAGTGCATGGAACCAGGCTGAAGTTGATGAATTTGTGCGTTGGGAAGAAAAGAGGCAGGATGGGCTTTCAGGAGAGTGACATTTGTAGGAGTGGCAGAGATCCCACTCTCTATAGAACAAACTCTGTAGAATAAACATTCAGTTTCATATATTTTCAGAGTATTGAGTAGCAGGAAACAGAACAGAATGAAATGCACCTGTCTGATCTGAAACAGTTTGTTTCCCAGGCTGTTTTATTTGTTTACTCTTCAGGTGCTGGTGTGCAAGGCCTGGGAGAGAGGAGACAGTGCGGCAGAGGACGCTGTGACAGCTGCTTCCAAGGGCCTTACCTTGGAACAAAAAGCAGCACAGGACCACAGCCCCTCATTGTACCGAGCAATACCAGTGCTGAGCTCAGGGTACTTCTCAGGGGCAGTGGGAGGAGGCCAGCAAAAAGAGATTATATTGCACTTCCCTGCTTTGCTTTATATTAACTATGTACAGTCTTCATATTTTATGCCTGCCTCCATTTGAGTTAAAACCTCCTCTGTTTTAGACTCTGGACTGTTTAGCTAAGTAATGAAGTTCACATTCGTGTAATAATTGCTACTCTTTTTCCTATGCTCATCCTCCTATGCTGGCTGCATAGGACATTAAGTTCTACCTCGGAGAGGAATATTCTGCATTTTTTATGTGTATATGTGTGTGTGTAAATAAATTCAACATAAAAAGTGCAGCACACTTTATATAAACCTCAGCATGTGCAGAAAGAGTCCAAATTATACTCTGGCTTTCCCTCCCTAAATCAGCTGCTAAGAGGAGCTGTGGGAGCTATCAGCAATTTCTGGAGGCTTTTTGCAGAGAGCGATTCACTCAGAATTGCTTGGTGCAACAGCATGAAGGAGAGAAATGGAGCCTAAGTAATTTTTAAGACCCTTCTTAAAATTCACCGTATTTTCACATCTTCAGATGTGATAGGGGAGCTCTCATTTACACTGAAGGCAAAGGAAGGGGAGAAGGGTGGGCCTGTGATGCACTGCAGGTAATGCAGACACCGCAACAGCCCCAAGCCTGACACAGCCATAACCGCAGCCGGGCTGTTCCTTGCACATTTTCAGGTGACTGTTTTCAGCAGTGAAGAAGTTTACATGAACCACCTTTGCATTTGCCTAGCACAACACCGAAATTTCTGTCTGGCTGCTGAGAGAATCTATGGGAAGTGCACAGGGATCCTCAGCACAGGACCCTGAGCCAGACTGATGGCTCAGAGCAGAGCCTGAAATGCCTTTAGATCTCTCCACCATCCATCACTATCTCTGTTTTCTTCCCAGCTATAACTAGACTCACAATACCGTTTCATAGTAAGCACAGCACAAGAGAAGTAGCCCTGTGTTAATGGCAGTTAAATCTAATACATGCTTGAGACCATGGTAACTTGAGACCTTGGCCGCAATCACCGACCTCTCACCCTGTTGCCAGAACAAATAAGCCGCTTCCTAAATAAAGTTTATGCACCTCTCCCCAGCACATTCCTGTCACTTGGAACATGTAAAATTGCTTAAACGATGTGGAATTTTTGTCAGTCTTGTAAGATTTAAGCCAATAAACACCTCTTTCTGTCTCTCACTGTGTTATTCTCTTTTTATTAATTGAACTCTTACATCTGAAAGAGAAAATGATCTCACAGTTACGGAGTTACTCATGGGAGTCTAAGTTCAGTTTTCAACTCTGGCACAGAGTCTATAAATAATCAGGTCAAGTTCATTAAATTCACATTAAAATTATCAAAAGATAGTGACTGTTTGTCAGTATTGATCTTGGCCAAATTTATAAACTCTCAGCTCAGTAACAGAAAGCTGGAAGAAGAAGGGAAAAAGAAATATCAAGATCAGCCCACAGAGAGCATTATTGTACTGTTTGGTTTGAGAAATTTAAAGAACAACGTGAGGCACAACTCAGCTGTCTGCATACCCTTTCTATATTACAGCTCCACTGAGCAGCTATGCTAAACCTGTAGGATACAGGAGACTGGGAAAACCCTGAATAAATCATACTATGGAGAAAACTGGTAACTGAGGCAGGAAGATACTCATCCCCTCAAAAAACAAAATAAAACAAAAAAAAAACAGAAGCAGAAAAGCATTCCTCACTCACGAGGAGAAAAAACAAGATTTAGGGAGAGACTACAAGCATCTGACAATAAACATTATGTCAAATTGAACCTCCTTGAAACATCCTGATTTGGATAGCAAAAATGGAAGCACTCAAGATGGCTGGCTGCTCTTGAAATTCCTGGACCAAGTTTGGGCAAACAAATAATTTAAGCTTGCACACAAATTGCAGTTTCTTCGGGAAAGATGCAGCACATCCTCCTTGACACAGGAAAATCTTGGCAAAAGCCATGGTAGCAGAAGGCCTAATTTCTTCCCAAGAGCTAGGTTTTCTGGTACTTAGTTACTTCACAGTGTTGGAAGACAATTAATAGAATAAATAAATAAACAGAATGAAAATATGTCTCTGAATAATCATAATTCTTCTGTCCCCATCTGTTTTGCAGTAGTTGTGCTGTTGAATATGGGACATCTGCTTACAGCTCTAGAGATATTTAACATCCTCGTGCTAGGTCTTACATTCTTTTCAGGTTATTTTCACATATCTCATATACACTTGACATACAAAGTAATATGTCAAGAAACTTCTCATATGTTCCAACTGGATAGCGAGGCTTTCTAAGAAAGCAGGTACACAGCATCATACCTGCAAAAATCCTCTTTATAATCATGACCTAATCTGGGGGCATTGTTCTTTTTTTTCTAATTAAAACACAAAACCCCCAAAGCTGGAAGTCTACCTGCAGTAAAAACATTTACCTGTGTTCACCGCCACTGAAAAGATAGAAGGAAGCTACAAGTCTTGTTCCAGTAACTGCCAGAAATGTGTTCTCGTGGGGTTACAAGCCAGAACTCGGGGGAGGAAATACTTTGTTGTTCAAGCATGCACAGGCTGAGACCAGGCTAGGGACATATGTATGGTCAGTATTTCAGAATACATGACAGATTTGCTTGTCCCTACGTCCTCAGATTGCCTGATACAGTTGAGTCAGAACAGAATGTTCTCTTGCTGGGAACTAGTTTAAATGCCAAACTCTGTACACACATCAAAATAAAACCAATTTTCATTGTTTTGTGGGATTCAACTTACTGGACATCTGAAACCGCTTCTGCTTGGCACAAACTATGAGAAATGACTCATTGCACAGATAAGGAACCAACAACAGTTACACAGGTAGCTGGGCAAACACAACATGGTAAGGGTCTAGGAACAGGAAGTATGCAGGGCTCCATAGAGCAAAGAAAGTAGTCTTAAAAACAGAGTGACACTGCTCTATGTGATCAGACAGCCTGCTATTTTACATACGGCAATCCAGTCAGTAAGGTTTTATACAATGCTGTCAGAAGTCAACCACAGGTGTGAGGTCTGTGTCTCCAAAAGAGCCAAGAAATGACAATGGAAGGAAAACAGAGGGAGAGCAGACGCAAAGCATCTAGCAGTTTTAGCGTTTCAGGGTGACTTTCAAACAGATGTCAAAATGCTTCCCAACAAAGTTGCTTTTTTTTTCCCTAGATAGGTAATTTCAGGCATAATGAGACCACCCCCTAGGAAAAAATGCTAATCTGCAATACAAAAATCTCAGAGCACTTGCCTGTATGATTCACGATGAATTATTCGCTGTGGCTGGCCACAGAGTAGGCTCGGGAAATTCCTGGGAAGCAGCAGCAACTCCTCCAGTGCTTCATCTCAGATGTGGCTCCTCCTGGTTGCAGCCTACCAAAGGGTGTTTATAATGTTTGCAAAAACGGTGCTGCAGGTAACTGGGGCAAGGAGAATGTCTGACATGGCTAGTAAGTAATTAAAGTTCCTGCTAAACCATTTTGTTAGCTTATAGGCTCTCAAAAACCACTGAAAAATCTATTTACAACTCAGTAATTGTGGTCTGTTGGAAGCTGCATATCACTGTCCTTGTTTTGTTTTGGCAGGGATAGAAAAAGAACAAATAGTCTCTAAAATACTCGGGTATATTTAGATAGCCTATATTCACTTCAGCAAGATGATCACTGATGGATGTGGTGCCATGGAGCATGACACAGACCTGAGTGAAAGATGCTGTTTAGCAGCAGACAGGCAGTCTGAGTTATTTATGGAAGAACTACAATTGTTCATTATTTTGCCTGCAAAAATTGTACATATATCTCTGAGTTTGTGCAGTTGGGGTGTGAATAATGAATGAATCAAGATTTTATGGTTTACTCAGTGTGGCTGAGGAAAATAACAGAGCTTGTCAAGGCACAACAAGGAAATGTTTACGTCTGTGCCATAAATTTTCTGTCTGGTGTGCAATGCTATGGACATCACCGTATAGACATCCTGTTTACAAGGCAGTACTGTGACTTGTTAAATCGGAGAATGTATGAAAATTATATATATTTCTTTCATTAGCATGTATAACCAAAGTCAGCTGCTTAGTACAGGAAATGAACAAATGCAAAGACCACAGGTGAACTACGGCCCTGGCTAGGATCAGCTCTAAGCCACAAGAGCAATTCAGCCACAGGGCTGGTGCAGTCCCTGGATTTTACTCAGGTAAATGCGTGGCATTGTGCTTGCAGCTAGGTCTTCCTACGACCTCAGTTGTTAGGAATGCAGGCACAGGCCTTCGCTGTTCTCAGTGGGGAATTCGCAGCTCAGCAACACTCAGCACTGCTGTGTGCTGAGGCCAGAATTTGGGACCTCCAACTGGCCAGAGCACACTTCAGCCTTCACTTTGGATTGCTGTAATGACAGGTGATCTGAGCAACCAGGGACCCTTACACCAGTCCTTGCCCTTAACCTGAAAGTTTTGAAAACAAGGTATCTTTCAACATTACTCTATTCCCACATAAACTTTCTGGGAACTATCTAGAGATTTCTACGTAGTCAATAGTCATAGAATCACAGAATCATAGCATGGCTTGCGTTGGAAGGGACCTCAGAGACCATCTAGTTCCAACCCCCCTGCCGTGGACAGGGCTGCCAGCCACCAGCTCACTAGATCAAACTGCCCAGGAACCCATCCAGCCTGGCCTTGAGCACAGCCAGGGATGGGGCAGCCACAGCTTCTCTGGGCAGCCTGTGCCAGCGTCTCACCACTCTCTCAGGGAAGAATTTCTTCCTGATGTCCAACCTGAACCTCCCCTCTCTCAGTTTTAGCCCATTCCCCCTTGTCCTACCATTATTCACCGAAAAAAAAAAAAAAAAAAAAAAAAACAACCACCCAAAACTTACTAATAAATTAATTTGATAGAACAATACAACAAGAATCTCAACAACTGATGTCAATTTGAGGAGTGAATAGCATATCTGGGAACAGACTTCCACATCTGATAACGGAGATTACACAATCCAAAATTATTGAAGTGAAGGCTGAGATATAAATTAACTGAAAAATCCTGAGTCTCAATTACATGGTGCCTTAAAATTGAGATGCTCAAATCCTGTAAATGAAACTGTTCTTGGTACAAGATTATTGTCTGTAAATAATAAACATTTTATATCACATCATATTGCCAATGCGCAGCTTTCTCGATTTCATGGTGTAAAATTACAGTAGTTCAGCATGAGAAGAAAAACTAGGAAATTCAGACAACAGAACTGCTCTACGATCTCACATAGATGAAGAAGGTTTGGGTAACCATCAGCACAAAGACACAAAAGATGACTTTTCCAGGAGGTAAGCCCAGTCAGTGAGGAAGTTCTGGCATCAGAAACTGTAAAATCATGTCTGGGAACCGGAAAAAAAAAAAGCATAGAAAGCTGAAGATGGAGCAGAAAGTCAGTTTTGTTCAATAGGTAGGAAAAGGTGCAAAGTGCATTTAATAATTAATCACAAAGAGCAGGTGAACTTCACTTCTCAGACTTAAAAATCTGTTCTCAAACCTGGTCAGTCTTGACTTAGTTTAGTGGAAATCTAGGGGAGTTCCTTTCAAAGATCAAAGGTGGAACTTACAAGGCTGAGGTTAACCACATATATAGTTCTTTACTAGACACACCTTGAACTCATGTGTTTTTTCTCTCACCATCCACTCATCTGAAGACTTTTACAGAAGTAAACAGTATTGGTATATATTTAACTAAGACAAAGGAAAATGCTTAATTGTTTAACTTTGTCACATTCACACAACTTCAGGCTAAGAGCCGAGCGACAACTGCCATGGTTTGTTGTTTTCCAAGTAGTGAAAAGTTAGTAACTGAAAAGTAAGTCAAAGGGAATGCCTTAAAGAGGGACCTGGGGACACTGCTGCACTACCTCCTCTCATTCAAAATCTTGTTTTAGAACATCTCACTGTTCCTCTGATAGCATCTGGATACAGACGGACTTCGCACTTTGCATGAAATCCATTTTCTTGCCAGGCATATTTATCTCTTGGGTAAAGTTCTGTGATGCAAACAGGTTTTAGCTTTACTCAGTGAACACACCACACAGCCAGCACTCAGTATGGCACAGGGGTCTATAACAAGACAAATGGGAGGTTTTGTCCTGAGAACCCACCTAGCAAATACAGTATTTTCCTGTGCACTGCAGCTTTGGGATCCAGTTTTAAGAGCATGCTACAGAGATTTGTATTTTCAGAAACCAAGGGAAGCAGTATTGGCTACAAACCAACCAAACGGCACCCTGAAAACATGCCTTCTTGCCCCTCGGATTGGGGTTGGTGCTGATGAGCAAATGACATCACAGAACCCAGCAGAAAAGCTCTCTTCTGCCTCAAACAGATCTTAAGTGACACATCACCCACGAGGTGAGGGGAACCCTCCTGCTGTTTGGACTTGGAGATCCTATTAACCAGGATCTATCAGTTGCTTTGAGTACATTACACTTACCACACGTGTATGCACACTAACAGTACAGAGGCTGTATATGTGTGTAGTTGTAGACAGTTGGCCACAATTATTTGCTCAACAGGCATTTTTGTGTGCAGAAACTGTCAAATGTTTGCTATCAAATGCTTCCTATACAAGGTTTAAATCCTCTACTGCAAGCTTCCGTGCTGCGCTGCCAGCTGTGACTAACCAGCTCTCCAACTAACATGTTGGATGCAGTCTGAGTCTCTGCCATAATCTGGGCTTGGTTTGACAGCTTCTTGCAATTACAGAGATTTCTGTGAGGGTGTGAGGCTGCAGAAGACAGATGAGTCATGTTCAGTTTAGGATCTCTCACCGGCATGAAGTGACCTGAGTTCTCTGATTATGCTTTCAGAGGCTGACCAGATGGCACTGAGACAATAAGGTGCTTATCCTACAGCAAATCTCTGGCCTTAGTCATTCCCTTGCAGAGAATCAGCCTGAAAATGTGGAGTTAAATCCCCCACACCTGAAGATATTCACAACAGTGCCTCTGAAACATGGATAAACAACGGGCAGCTGAAGGGCTGAATGATGACTTGGACAAATCCATATCCAGACCATATTTCTAGCAGAGACTCCCACCACTGATGCATTGAAAACAGAAACAATTTGGGACAATTTTTTTCTGTGCCCATAGATCTGCTCTAAGATGGAAAGAGATACCATGATGAGACAGTTGCGTGTCTGACAGCAACTTAGCCATCCAACGCCCACCATAAGCCTTATAATGCTGTATGGCTACCGGGAACAAAAGTCACACATAGGTTGGAAACGTGCTCACGTGTGCTATTTAACATAGGGGAAAAGAGCTCTCTTTGCTTCCCATCAGCATTTAAATAAATACTTCTTTTTGCAGAGAAACTAGCAGTGATGGAGACAACTGCTCAAACCTAATGAGGTAAAACTAGTCCATTTGATGCAAACAAGACCGACATGTAAAAGGATTTTCCTCTCACTTTCAACTGACAAGAGGAGAAAGTCATAGCTAATTTGTGGCCAAATTCTTCTTAAAACTAACTTCAGACAGAATCCAGTTTGTATTCACCATCACAGTTAGCAACAGTGCAGGACAAAACAGAATCAGGTAACAGATCTCCAGACTCGATCCAATGAATGCTTAAATAACCAGGAGTCTTCCACTCATCTTTAGTAAGAGTTATTTCATAAGAGTATACAGATTTGCAAGAGTTCATCCCTCGTCTTTTATGCTTCAACTGACTTTATTAGCTGTAATGACATGGTCAGTGCAGGATTTTGGTTTTCCTTAGAAGACACAATCACAAAAAGTAGCCATTGTGGCCCATACTTTGGATTAACAGAACTTCTCCAGAGCTAAATTCCTGAATTCACCAACACCCAGACTCTTCTATCAGCTGCAGGCTAGAGAGTCTAGAGGGAAGTAGCTCCCATTACATCTTTTGGGGTCATAATTTCTATGAAAAATATGTAATTTCATGTCTTCTAGAATCTAATTTAAAGGAAAAATAAACAAAAAAAAAATCAACCTGCTCATGCTCTAACACTGCCCCATCAGCTGTGACCATTTCTCCTGTGCCCACAACTGTCCACAGTTGTAGTAGCATATCAGATGGACTGATTTGGTGTCAGCTGACAGCATCAATCTCAAAACAAAGTGAGGTGCCACCTGACTCACTCAGCTGACAAGGTCAGACCAGGATCCAACACCTACTCTGGCAGGCAAAGAGATGCATCAATAAGATCTTTATTGCAACTTGAAAGCTGTGCAATCTTCGTGCTTGATAGCTAAATATACACAAAAACAGAGGATACAAACAAATGCACTTCAGCTTGGACAAACTGAATTTACTACTTCATGTAAGCATACAGACCGTGTACTTCGCAAAGCCACTGAGTAAATATGTTTCTCCTCAGGTAGTGCCAAACAAGTATACATACAAGTGAAAGGAAACAAAATGAAGCACAAGTTCCTGTAAGTGAAGCCACGATTAGATGTTAGCTCTGTACTACCACATGCAGAAAATGGTTCCGGAAATAAAAGTCCATCCTTATTGAGGAATCACCTTCAGGAAGATGATGCTTGACATCCTGATACCTGTAGGCCAGGCAAAAAGCCTGTTTGGGCAGCAGTAACAGTCAGTGCTGAAATAGCTTGAAGAATCCTGCTTTGGTTTGTTCAGTCAAGATTAGGACCCACACAAGTAAAATTTTTGCACCTGAATAGCCCTCAATGCTAGATTGAGGCTAGTCTGAGAAACTAGATAAGTAAAAATAGGCAAGTGCATTGGATGATGTCCCTGCATCCCCCTGAAGACCCAGAGTATTTCTGTACTTGTGTTGATGGTCTTGGGGCTTACATTTTTGCTGCCAGAAAGAACATAATCTGAAGGAGGACCACAATGTGGAGTACACAGTTTGGAGGGCAAAAAGAAAAATCTTATAGCATTTCTCAAATATAAAACAAATGGGCTTAACTCATGTTAAGGAACAGAATCCTCATACCTGTTAACAATGCTTTATACAGAGCTGTAAGCACGCATGGCTATATTTCACAGAGCAAAACACGACCACAAACATTTAATATCCAAAATACTTTTCACATCAC
>VXAV01002785.1:52629-74717 GCA_013399715.1 Alectura lathami | reverse complement strand
ACACAGCTAATTATGGTCAAGGTTCTCTGAAAGGATAAATATGCTATCCAGAGCACTTTAAAAGCAATAAAATGCTTTGTCTTCTCTTTGAAGGCTATGACTTTCTGCATTTCCCAGTAGAACAAATGGACTCAGAAGACTTCAGGGTGATCCTCCTCTTCCACTCATTCTTGCAGGGAATGCATTGGGCTAGAAAAGGCTTCAAAATACTTGAATTTAGGTGCAGTTGTACTTGTGCAGTCCACAGACATCTTTACTTAGGGCAAATCCCATCTCAGGCAATCCTTGTTCCTAGTAGGGCTGCGAGTTCAAAATTTGAGTTTTTTGAATTTACAGAATTACATGTCACTTGATCTCTCAAAACATGGAGACAGATTGACCCGCACATAGTGGCAGAATGGAGCAAGGCAAAGACACCATAAAACTGCACTTCTGTAGACTTGATTCTTACCAGTGAGGAACCATGCTATAATACTGTTCTTCCTGCCTTCAGAAAAAGAGCATGACCTTCTACAAAGCAAAAAAAAGATACAAACACTTCATGCTTTGATCAGACTATCAGGTTTCTCCTGTTGTTTTACACTGTGAGCATTAAATGGATTATTTTCTACTCTTATTTATTCCAATTCCAAACACTGAGGCATCAAGTGATTGAGAGAAGAAAACTTCTCAGTGGCACAACAAAGTTAATACTCACCTGTATGGAAAATTATGTTAAGTGGTATGATTTTATCTGTAATGATTATCTAATTACTACAATGAAAATATAGACAGTATTACCTTTATGTGCTTTTTTGTTGATTTTGGCTAGTTTTGAACAGCAGACTTTAACATTCTGACCTAAGGGTGGAAAAAATGCATTACCAATGGAGATAGAGGATGCAACATACATATACACAAAATGTGTTAGAGTTCACAGACATTTTGATTAGGCTTTTTACCACTGAAATCCTTGAAAAGAGTTATCTATGGAAAAAAAGATCATCATGACTGATTTTTATATCCACGTGCAGCCTTGTTCCTAGCACACAATGGGCATCAGTTTGCTCTCTTCTGTCATTACTAGTAGATACAACATGCCAGATGAGATACCACACCACTGCCACTTAATTCTCATCTAGCAGGTTTTGCACAAAACATACCTTCATTTTGTACACCCAGGGACTTCTAACCACAGCTAGAATGAGTAATGCTGCACTGGGGCAAGAATGAACTACAGTCCGACGAGCAGACAGCTGCAGTTTGTTCTAGACTACTCCTTACACTGCTGCACCAGCTGCACTCCAGCATGCCCATACGCCTACATGATTTGCTGACCTCATGCATGTTACTGAGGAACAGTCTTTCTGCTCAATGTGCTTATGGAAAAGGAAAAGTGTCCTATAAAAACTTCCTCTGCCCCTTCTGACCCCATGAAACATCAGCCCCCTAGGATGGACACTAACAGAAAGGAACATTATTACAGGGCAGGTCTCCATCTAGGTTTTGTTGGGAGCTGCTCTCACCCTTGACATGCTTCTGCTGTGCTCGTGAAGACCCCCCTAGATACTCTCCAGCTCACTTTGACTTAGGGCACACATATAATTATATGCTCTAGCATTCGCTCAACCTCACCATAGCTCCGGCAAACAGATCTACCACTCAGAACAGGCTCTGGTAAAGGAGAAAACTGGGCAACTCACTCGACCATTTTAAAGACAGCTTCCACATGTTGGACTTGACACTCACATTCACACAAAGTCATTTTTATGAGCTTTCTAGAAAATGTGAAGCCTGGCAAATCTGCTGCTTTTGACCNTTACGGTAGGTGTCTGACTTCTACAACATCGAGGATCAAGTCTGAACTGGTAACTAAGAGTTACACCCTTCGGTTTAAAAATCCTACTAAACCTTTGCAAACCCAGAATGGTGTCCACAGGAATGTTCTGTAGACAAAGAAACACATTTTAAAGGTTTAAATTGCTCTGAATTTGTGCACTTTGGAATACTGCAAAATGGTTATTGCAAGGTTACGCAGTAATTCAAGGATGCAATATCAGTGGTAAAGAAAAAAGAATCAAGAGCTACTCAAGGTCAGGAGAGCTACTGTCACTTGTTGCATTGCTCTGTTCAGAACTTCTCATTTAACTCCAATTCTATTTCATTCTCCCTTGTTCCACAAGGGTTAAAACTTTTTCCATTAATACTTTTCTCACTATTCAGAAAATATACAACTCTTACAATGTTAGATAGTTATCTACTGGAAAAATAGAACAAGGATTTTTTTTTCAGGGTTGCATGCGGGGAGTGACTTTCAGAACATAAATGAAGGTTAGATGAAGGCTAATAATGCTGTACTATGTGCAATAGGCAAAGGAAACACTCCTGTGTGAACCAAACAATGCACTGATACACACTCGGCAGCTTGAAGTTCTTTGCCAAATTTATTCTGTTATTTCCTCTCCACTTGTCAAGCTCAGTTTGTTTTAATTAAAATCAACATAAAATTTGAGAATGAAGAAAAAAAGTGCTTAAATTACAGGAGGGAAGCACAGGAGAAGAATGGAGACAGTTGTGTTAGAAAAATATATTGAAAATATACTGTACCTTCTGCAGTAAAGGCACTGAGGCACAAAAGTAAGGCAAACAAAAAGCCACAGAGCGCCAGGAGCTTCATCCTTCCAACAAGTCAGGAGGTGCCTTCAAGGAGGCTAAAGAAGCGTTCTGGACTGCCTCCAGCACAACCTTACATTTTTATAAGGACATCGGGAGGAATGCTGTCTTCAGAGTGGGTGGAGATTTGGCCTTTGTGTTGCACTTACAGGTATGAAAAGAAAAAGCCCTTCCTCCTATGAAACACAATTTACTCATAGATCAGGCAGCAATTACCTGCATTAGAGAATGTCCTGCCAGTTAAAAGGGACTGCCTGGCTTCGAGTACCAGAGTATACAGGGATGCTCCAATGCAGAGTGTTTGTCCTGTGGTTCACAGCAGCTCCTTAGGTGACAACGTGTGCTTTCGGTGCTTGGAAAGAGCATACCTGAAGTGTGCAAACAGAGAACTGAAACTGAAAAGACAAAGTAAACCCAGAGTGTCTAAATCATAGCAATTGCCAATGCAGTGTCAACGTAATTAACAAGACAGCTGGTCATGCAGCATATTCCTGAGTTTATTATTAACTTCCCAGTATCTATCATACACGGATAATTAAATCTCTTACAGAGATTTCAGTTAACAATCAAGATTAAGAAGTCCATCAAATTCAACACAGTATCAAGGTTCAGATAATATGCATTTAAAAAGTCTTTCAAGCAGAGGTCAGCTGCAGGGCTGAGTCTCTTAAATAATGCTGAAGTTGAGGTTTGACAGCACCTAGTTCTTACAGCTTATTCTGAAATGACTTGGGTCTGAAACACCACAACATGCTGTGAGCTGTGTAGCCTTCCGAGCTGGGAGCATACCTACAGGCTGCCTGGACTTGGAACTGCAGTAGGACAGAAGGCTTCACTCTGGTGCACATGCAGATGCATCCCCCTTCCCTCAACCCTGAACTTCAGAGGTTTCATATTCCAGGTTTTGGATTTGGGCTGTTTCTTGTGCTGGATCAATAGCCTTCCAAATCAGGATTACCTCCTTTGTCTAGCAATTTTATCCCCAAAAGCTTTTTTCCACCTTCCTACCTTACAGTCTCCAAATAGTTTGAGGACTGCTAATTCCTCCATCTTTTCTTCTTAGGTTGACATTACCATGGCTTTAAGATCATACTCATGAACAATATTTGCCACAGATAGCATTACTTTCCACGTGTTTTATGAACAGCCCTTCCTTGCCACTGGCACACCTCAATAGTTCACAACACTGCTAAGGCTCTCAAAGTACTTTTACAGTTCAGTCAATGACACAGAACTATGAATGGGACGACAGAACTTTGATGTTGTTATTATGATCTTGGGTTTATGAATACTTTAAAGATATGGATGTAAGCCTTGATCTTGCACTTGAAAATCCAACAACACTTTTGCCTGTTGGCATAGGATCTACCCTTTATTGTGCATAGCAACATATGGTTCTAACTGAATTCAGACGAACAGACAAACATTGTACGCTGAACCTGATTGAAAGATTTTTCCAAAAGCTTTATTACTTTGATTTTCATGGAGGAAAATGGAAACTTATTCGACTGGAAAAAAGTTAGTTTTGTGACTTAGATAAGCATTTGTAGGTAGTAGCCACGTGAACAGAATGTTTCAATAGCAAGCCAGGAAACAACTACTGTCTGTAACCAAAATATGTAGTCTCTCTAATGACAAAGGGTTAAAATTCTTATGTCAAAACTCTTGTTACCGATTATGAATATTCTACAGCTTTTTACTTCACAAAATCATTCTAATTTCACTGGAATGGTTATTTCATTATGCGGTTATTTCTGAAAACCACGGTCAAGATCTTCTCATGCTTCTCTGTTAACAAAGAACTCTCATCTTTCTTCCCCATAAAGATGGCCGCATTTCAGCTCTGCCTCTTAAAACAGCAACTGCCTCACCCAACTGGCCTCCTTCCTTAAACATAAAGGCGAAGTATACATGAAAAAAAACACCTCATAAAAGGCACATATTAACTTAAACCTAACAAGACTTTATACCCCAAGAATCTTTCATGTCTTTATAGCACTGAATAGCACCATCGCCATCTCTTCTAGTGATGATTTCAATAAGAAATAAAAAACTGAATACAGAAGGGGAAAGTTACTAGGTAAGAAGGGATATGAGTTGCACAAGAGAACCTCATTGCATGATGTTCTCTTGTTACATTAAATATTAAATGCATACATTAAATGCAGCATAGCTACTGCCAACACCTTCCACACACAAAAAAAAGGAATCATTTTCCTTAAGAATTATATAAATTATTTACAACAATATTTGGCAACAGGAGTGATTACAAAGAATTATTTTCCTACATGCAGATGACTACACTCTGACTTTACTTTCTACCCTGAGCAAGAAAGAAGCGTGTGCTACTTGGACAGCTCACTCACTTTCTGCTTGGAAGAGGCAGGTTGCTACTAGGTCTCCTCTGTTAAGCAATCCAAGCCTTCCAGCTGCTGTTGTGGGAAATGAGGCATAACTGCATATTTTCCTTATCACTGCATGCTCATATACCCCCCAGCAAAGAAATGGTGCAGGTGACAGGAAGCTGTGGTGTTTTCTCTCAGCCTGCTCTTGTATTTCTCATCTGGAGTTTGGAAAAGCCAAACCAACCACTTACTTAAAAGCTATTGAGCCAAAACAGCCAAAAGGACTTTGGCAGATAAGCCTGAACCTCCAAGTCTGCTTGCTACCAAGGGAGGCTGCCACCATCTCTGAATCTTTGGTTAACACAAAAGCAAATAGGAGGATGCCACCTACAAAGTGGTTTTGGCACTTTAACCAGAGAGGATCAGTGGCCTCTCCTCCAGAGCACGGCAGAACTGCTGATTTCTGTATTTTGTCTTCTCCAGTGTTTACAGCATCTGCACTCATCCATTCCACTAAAAACACATCACCTTCTGTAAGACAAACTATTTGTAGCTGTATATTCTTTGCTTTGTACTCTTTATTTCACATAATCGGCCTGTAACATTTGCCATTGCTGGCTGTTTGTGTCCCCACTCAAACAGCACATCTATATCAGCAGTTATGCTCCTTTACGTTAGATCAAGAGCCTCCTCACTTGGAAATCAGAAAACACCCTTAAATTTCTGCTCTTTGACCTGTACTACTTTCTTCCCTTCTTTTGTCATCTGCCTTTTTCCTCAACCTGTCAACCCCTTCTGCCCCAGCCTCCATTTTCCTTTATTATGACCCCGTTATAGATGAACTACATTTTTTTTTTTCTGCAACCGTTTCTTTTTTTGCATGAAAACCTAAGTGTTCACTTTTTTTTAAAAAAAAAAAAAAAAAAAAAACACACAACAAAACTAGCCTCCAAATCATATGCTTAGACTCTACTACAATTTCTCATGGGAGAGAACATTCAAGCATTAAATTTCCCACTCAACACGTGGGCCAAACGGCCCATTCAGGAAGAGCTCATAGATCCCACTGTGGTTAGAAGCCTACTGGTTTCATCCCCCCAGCTCCATCTCCCTAGCAAGCCAAAGCTGCTCCTGCTGTCCTGCTGGAGCAGTGTTTGTTGGCTGCTGGGAAGCCCGCAGCCTGCCTGGCCTCAGCCCAGCTGCTCTCTGCTTCCCAGCACAGCCCTGCTACCAACACGCCACACGCCTTGCTGTGGTGACGTCAGTTCACAACTGCCTTCCTGAAAACCATATATTACAAGATCACCTCCCTGTCCCTCTGCATGATTGCAGTTCCTTTGCCCTCCTTCTTGGTATTAACAAGCCTTGTGTTTGTTCTGTATCCACCAACAAACATCTGCATACTTCAGAGTGAAGAGACTAATCATGGCTGGAAGGCCAAAAGAGACAGTTCAGTAAGGTTTTTTTGTTTGCTTGTTTTTTTAAATCTGGTATCTAATCAAGAATTTGTTAAAATCCCCTTTTCAAATGAACTTTTAGTGTGACACCTATACTAACAAACACTACAGCTATGGCAAAAGCTTATTATCTCAATGTGGATGATACCATGTCTCCATGCACTACAGAAGACATTCCTTTCAAGTGCTTCAAATAATTGTAAATTGCAATTTTAAGTGGCATATTTTAATATGTTACTCTTGTTTCATATTCGCACACAATTTCCTAAAGTAAGGTTCATCAGAATGGGTTGATGTAACCATAACTGTCACATCAGTTTTCACAAAATATGGCCTTTGCCTACAATCCATTCCTAATATTTGCACAAATGCTTCCAGAATTTACAGAGCTCAGTACATGCTTATTCACCTTTCCGCATTCATGATTTTAGTATACCAGATTTACCTACTGGAAAAGAAGGGGAGTAAGTCTTTCTTTTATGATTTCTTGCAGGAGTTTCCTTCTCAGTGAACCCCTCCACACACAGCTGACAGTCTCCCCCATTCCCCCAGTATCCACAAATTCCTTGCTGTTGCGGTACCTTGAGCTACTTTTTGCTGTCATTAGCCCTACCCTCCCTTCCTTTCTCCATTGCTAACAACCTGTGTAGGTATTGGTTATCCATTACTTCACACGGATAAACGCCTGCCTTTATCACAAGGGCTTGTTTTAGTTCCTTGCAGTATTTACCGCTGCCACTCCTTCTCAAATCACAGAACAGGGGTAGCAGGGGTGTTCTTTACTCAGACAGAGCTTTTCTTCATTGTCTTATGCTGTTGAGTGTGCTGCCTTTTCCCCAAGGACATGCATGCAGGTGGTTATCAGACTCGCTCTATGTAGTCCTGTAACCGCTGTGCTTGAAAACATTCAGCTCAGTGCTTGTTTCTCATGTCTGCACTACAGTCGGTGCTTGTGGGCAATTACTTACACATACATAAATATGACAGCTAGCACACCTCATTTTGACCATAAAACTCTGGGATTATTTGCAGGTCTAGCCATGACTCAATGATACGTAAACATAATTCTGCTCAAAGTTCCCCACCATTTACAGGAACTCCTCGTTTTGTTATGTGCCTCAAAGAACATCAGCGACAAGGCATATGTTTATCCTGCAATTAGATTTAATCTGACTACATCTAATGTTTTTAAGGATTCTCATAATGTTTCAAGTAATTCTACTTTAAACCACAATCCAAGTATGAAGTTGTACTACCTTAGCACTTGAAGTTTTGAAGTGGACTCATTTTGGAAAAAAAAAAAAAAAAGCATTTAAATGACCCTTCCATGTAGTACATAAGAACTGGATTTTATTTCAGTACCACCATCTTAGTGGCTTTCAGTCAACACAATGAAGCAGAGATGGGCTCTTGCAACCCAGGAAACTGAGTACATCAGCCTGTGGCCATCTTCTGTGAGAATGGATGTTCTGACCTGCAGTCGTGCGCTGGCATTCCAGTTGCCATGAAGGCAAGCAACCTGTCAGCACAAAGTCCCCAGATTAGTCACTAACCCACCATTTGCCCACCCCTGCCTTCCCATACATGGGCAGCCCATGAACACAAGGACAGCACAGAACTGACACACTCTAGAAATGCAAATATCTCACTCACATATTCTCCCACCGTGTCTCAGAGTGCTGCCTAGGATCTAACAATCGCTCCCTTGCAATGCTACTTTCAGAGCCAAAGGCTAATGGGAAGAGGTTCAGAAAGACATGCTACCTTTGTTAATTTCTTCATTCCTCAGTTCTAAAGCTGTTTGGTTTGCTGTTGCAGACATCTGTATTACTCTTCTGAACAATTATCTACTGGTACTGTAAATCATTTATTTTCAGTAACTTGTACATAGGAGATGTACAAAAGCATACAAGCTACAAGCTGTACAAAGGTGTTTTTTTTTTTAAAAAAAAAGAACAACAAAAAACAGTATCATTTAGAAAAATAGTATGAGAACATTGTCATCTTGGAGATGGCCAACATGGAATTTGCCAGGGTCAGAAGAAAAATAGAACTTCTGAGCACTATCAGGAAAAACAATAACAACAACAACAACAAAAAAAAACAGCAGCAAAAGCTTTAAGATTAAATGCAATTTCCATTAAACATACTAGATATACATAAGTTGTATGGTGGTCTAGGTATCTACAGCGGTACTGTATTTTTTTCAAGACACTAACTCATCACTGCTGCACTGGTGAGGTAGCAGAGGCATGATAGCTTACTTGTATCAAGGTAACTGCTTTCAAGTTGTTTAAGTTATAACATGAATTTATTGGGTACAAGCCTAAAATTCCCCTGCCGTCCCACCCAGACCAAACATAGGATGGTAAGAATCTACCACCACCACGAACTCACCTCACTCCCAAGGAAATGAGAGAAACGCAAGCTCAACTGAAACGCAAAAGGCTCAGTTTCTAATCATTGATGTTACCAACATGGATTCAGACAAAACTTGGGCTCTCAATTAAAGTTTCAGCCAAAATCCCCTACCCCATCAAATTTCTAGCTAGAAGTAAAATCAGTGCTCACAAAGCATGTTTTTTCTTCCTTCCCAGTCATATAAACGCAAATGAGGTGACCATAAATGCTGTGAGGGACAGACTGGGCTCAGTACATCGAAATGGTGCCCAGCAAACTGACTTATCAGGTTTTAGCTCATGCAAGCTGACACAAGTAATTGAAACTAAATCAAATGATAGAACACTACTCTCATACAACTGCCTGTGTAGGAGCTGGCAGGGAGAATTTGAAATTCATACTGTTAAAGAAATGCAGACAACATTAGCTTATGCCTCTGAATGCCTTCGGTCAAATCCTGGACTTCATATTATCAAAACAAGAAAAAACATTTACTTATTTTGTGTTCCATGGTCAGCATGCCCAGTGTACAGAAGAACCAGGAATATGCCACAGTGGTTGAGCAACATCATTTAAACACATTCAGAAGGACAGACTCTCCCTGCCTCCCTGCAACCAGCTCCTGTCAGATCAGTAGATAGTGTTTATTTTATGTTCTGAAGAAAGCAATCAATATGCAGATTAATCACAAAATCTTTCTGGAAACCCTAGAGGCTGACAGCTGCTCAGTATTTTCTGCTTTGGAGGCTTGCCAGCTAATTAAATGCCCTACCTATTCAGGAAGGAGAAAAAGATGTCTGCCCAGACATTTATCACTGTACCACCTCATTTCCTCATGCTAAGTTTTCTGGAATTAAGCACTGAGCAACCAGACTAGGTACTCTGTACAAAAGACCCAGTAAAGAGTCCTGTATTCTATCATCTTTCTGAAAGATGACAGAGGCCAAGAAAAAGTGTTGTCTAAAACAGAATGAGCTGTGAATAAGAGAAGGTGGAAGCTCTTAGAGGCAAGGTAAACGGAAAGATGATGATCCCTACATTTGGGCTTGTTTTTTCCCTTGCTGTAGGGGAATGGAGCGAGGCACAGTGGGAACAGAGCTGCTTCCGGAACCACAAGGTTGCACAGCTCCTCTCATGGCCCTGTCACAGACCTGCGAGCTCTGGCACATTAGCTGTCAAAAACCAATCTCCTCAATTACATCTTGCTTAAACTAGAGTACCAGAGCACCACAAGAAGAAAACATTTCTCTTGCACATTGCACTCTTAGCACTGTGGTCTTTTTGGACCGAAGCCTTGCCTCATTTTGGTATGCACATTGTTTAGAAACCTACAGCAACCACGATAAACTAGGCCTCATCATATCCATGGCCTTGAAAGGCTAGAAATAGAACTGAAACCATGTAGAAATTAGGGGGATGTGGACATCTTATTTCATGCTATTTCAGTAGGAGGAAGGTTAAAAAAACAAACAAAATGAACAGAGTTAAAGTCCCATCTAATAGAACAAAGACAGAAAAGTGAAAGCACAGAGCTTACAGACCATGAATGCACACGCAGGACTGGCAGGTGTGTCAGTCACCCTGCACAGACATTACAAGCAGGACACAACTGAGGAGTCACAGGAGCCTTGCTCAAAACACACTGCGAATGAGACAAAAATGTTTTAAACTCTGTTCCAAGACAGTCTCCCAGGTGACTCTCAACTTGTCATAAACTGCTAGGAGAAATAACTGCTGCCTTGCTCTTTATTCAGTTCTTAGCTTGTTACTATATCCCAGATGCTGTCATCGGTCTCCCTGTTTAATACAGGGAATACTACTACAGCCTGCAGTTTTTACAATACGTACTTTCTCCTTTAAAAACGGAGGCCAACATACATATACTCCCAGAGAACTACACTGGTGCACCATAACTAGCCTAGGCTGAATTAAAATAAGTTCTCTCTAATGAACTCCTCTGCATTGGTGAGCACCAGGTCTAGTAACACTTCACCTCTAGTCAGCCTGTCCAACAGACTCCAGGAGTCCCCTGCATTGTTTGCAGCCCGCTGTGTTGCTATCCCAGCAAACAGCTGGGTGGTTGAAATCCCACATCAGGATGAGAGCCTGAGAGCACACCGCTCCTTGCAGCTGAAGCAAGGCCTTATCAACAGGCTCCGCTTGATCAGCCAGCCTGCAGTAGACCCCAACGACCACACATCCCTTACTGGTCTGGTCCTTAATTTTAACCCACCAGCTCTCAACCTGATCACAGCCATTTTTTTTAGAGCCATCTCTTTGCAACCGATCCACTTCCTAATGCGGAGGGCAACTCCCCCGCCTCTCCTGCCATGTCTATCCCTTCTAAAAAGCTTGTAGCCCTCAATTGTTGTGCTCCACTTGTATGATTCATCCCACCACACTTCTGTGACAGCAATCAGGTTAGTTTTCTAATTGCACCACGGTTTCTCCTCCTGCCTATTTCCCATGCACTGGTGTAAAGGCACTTCAGCTAGGCTATCAGCTGTGTTACCTTCTTGAGGGAGCTCTCTCAAATTCCTCCAGGACAAATCTGAGGTTTCCCCCTGCTGCATCCCACAGTGTTTCCTGGCTCCTCTCCATCACACAGAAGTACATCCCCTTTCCCCATCAAATCTAGTTTAAAGCCCTGCTAATCAGTCCAACCAGCTTGCCACCCAGAACATTCTTGCCCCTCCTGATCAGCTGCGTTCCATCTGACATCAACATGCCCAGTCTGTCAAAGGTGCACTCAAGATCCTAGAACCTAAAACTCTGAGCATGACACCATCACACATCCATTCACTCAACTGGCATGTTCTTCTCCTTCTGCCCAGGTCCCAGTCACCAAGTGGGAGGACTGAGAACACTACCTGTGCTCCAGTTCCCTTCAGCATTTTCCCCAAGGGACACGAAGTCTCTTTTAGTATTTCGTAATTTCCTGTTTGCAGCCTCCTGTGATGCAACTTGAAAGACAGGGAGCGCATAGTAGCTCTCTGGCTTTCTCAGACCCAGTAACCTCTTTGCGACATCTCAAATGCAGGCCCCCATCAGGCAGCAAACCTCTAGGCAGAGGTTATCCAGGTGGAAATTGGGTCCCCCAGTGCCTCTCAGCAAGGAGTCCACAATTACTAAGACCCTTTGCCTTGTTCTGGCGGCACTGGTTTTAATGCGGGCTGCTGGTTGGACCAACTTACCCTGGTTGTCCTTCTCTGGGTCTGAATCATTACCTATACCTTTCTCTCCTTCCACCCCCAGAGCTCCGTATCAGTTGTTTAGGGGGACTTCAGAAACAAGGGGAAGGCTTCTTCCTCTACACCAAGCAGAGACAATAATTTGTATTAAACAGGAAAAGTGAGTGATCAACTTTGAGGTTAGAATTTTATTTTTCCCATAATACATAAACATACCATATTTACCAGAAAAATGAAAGTCTGAGTTGTTGATACGAGCTCAAAACTTTCTTGTGCCCAAGAACTTGCCCCTTATTCCAAGACAATGCAGTTTACTCCGGCAAGTATGCATTTTGTAACATTAATTTCACTGATAGGAATATTCCTTGTCAGCTGATCTAAACATACCTATTTAGAAATGGATTAGAAAGCCTACAGCATAGAACAGAATGGTAGACTTATGGTACTTGGGTTTACAGCAGGACATCCTGAATTCCCTTTCCTTCGGTGCCCATCATGCAAGCTTCTAAGAGGAATCAAACACTGGGGGTTCTTCTCCAAGAACGGTGCTCCACCTGTAATACTGAAATTTAGTCACTAGGAAACAGACACACCTATTATTCAACAATTTGATAGACCTAGAACCAAAAGAGCCTAGCTGCTATTATACCCATTCAACATTAAAGTACTGGCAAGCAGAGAAGGCGTTTTCATGTACTCCAGAAGCAGACTGAAGTTTTCATGTAGGACAGATATCACATAGCCTGTCATCTTGTCTCCTTTATAATGTTGGTCACCTCACCTATTCCATCCAATGCATTTCTGACAAGTGCTTACATTTCTCCCTTGTAAGCAGAAGTCACTGCTGCATGCAGTGTCATATCCGATTTGCCCAGCTCTTCTTAATGTGTCAACAAAATATTATTTATACTATCTTAACTGGAAACCGTTGAATGGGAACAGCATAACCAGAAGCAGCTCGTTTCCCTGTCTGCATATGCTATCTGTTGATAGGAATTACTTTCTTTACCGTGCAGTAAAAAAGTCAAGCAAGAGTCAAACTGCTTCCAAGCTCAAAAAGCAGACAGACTATTTTACTCACATGTATTTTAAATAATTTACTGTCATCAAATACTACTCATTTAAAGTAGTTCACGCTATTGGAAGGTGTTTGATGAAATACTATTAGGTTTGAATTACATTGCACTTAAACAACAGGCTGAAATGCTTTAAGCTTCTGACCCAAAGCAAAACTGTTGGTAACCATGAATTTTTATTTAGTATATGCACTAGGCAGAGAACCTAAAAGTCCAAGCCGTCAGCTGGAAAGAGTCTTGGTTTACTTTCTCCGGCCACCTCCACCACCAGCAAGCATGGTGGCCACCCGAATGAAGATGTTCAGTGTATCTGTGTAGATTCCCATGCACCTAGGACACAAAAATGCAAGAGTATTATTTGGTGTTTTATACCATCATACTTTACTTTTAAAGCCCTCTATTAAGGTCTGTAATGTAACTTAACTACATCTTCTGTCTTCAGTGAGTAAAAATACCCGTTTATTTTGTTATACCACCTCTGCCAGCAGCATTTATTTGCAAAAATCTTTACTTCCATGCTTTATCATCACTCACTCCAAGAATTTCGGTCATGACTAGTATTCCATTTTATTAACAGAAGACCAAATACAAGGAGATGAGCAATTCACCTAAGATCAGACAGACAACATTTACAGTAAGGAAGTTACTTGTTAGTCAAATTTGGTCCTTACTGAAGGGCAGTTAATCCTTCTATCCCTATCTCACTGTTGATGGTTCTTTATTTAGAGCGATGAAGACTATTGTAAGTGACTACAGAAGAGTTAACATGCTTCATCTCAGCTGATATCGACAGATATTCGTAGAGTTCAGCTATAAATCCTCCTAGCAGTGCTTCAGAAAACAAACTTGTTCTAAAATCAAGTTAGCATTGCTGAAGGCATTTGACAACACTTATTCAAACCTGTTTCATTTCAGGCAGATGCTTTCAGTTTCAACTCCACTAGCTACTTTCACATTGCCTTTCTAAACCCTATAATTCTTACCATTTAATAGCAATACACTTTTCAACAATAAAAGACATCTGGCTCTTTTTAAAGTATTCTTCCTCACAGCTCAGAGCAAGTTCTTACACACACATCCAGACCAGGATACTTACGCATTGATTGGGTCATATTTTGTTACTCCATAATAGGGAAGAGTCTCTGCACGCTTGATAACATGCTGCGTATCGTACAGCAGAAACATGCTAAAGAGAACCAATCCACCATAGACAGCTACCGAATACAAGCCAGCCCCAAAGGCAGAAGTCGGAGGCAGGAACATGGATCCTGGAAAAGAATACATAAGAGCATTAAAGAAAGCTATTGTGGATATCTGCTACTCTGACTATGGTCATCAAACTTCAGTTTCAAGTGTTTTTCGGTGAGTATTCCATCCTCAGCATGCTGTGTATTTTTGCTGTGAGGAGCTCCAATGCACCAGCAGATGTCTCATATGCAACTCAACACAGTGATTTTGAACACCCTTAGGAGTCATGCACACTTTTCTTCAGGTGAAAGTATTTGTTTCTGGACTTCTGTACAGTAAAACCCAAACACACATAAGGAAGAATCACAGGTGAATTACAAGCTAAGAAAATGTTTTCTGTCTTCCAGAGCCACTGACAGTAGCTAAAACTACAAGCCACCAACTACTAGCCATTTGTCAGATTAACACTTGCCAGAACCATAATTTCATTCCAGTCTTCAAGTATAGTAGAATATCTTCCCCCAAGCTACAGTTGCAAGGATGATTTCAGGCAAGTTTTAGATGACAAACCAGTTGGCAGTTAAAGGTGAGCTGCACATTCTAGCAGCTCAAGTTTATTATCTGCTCTATTTGACAGTATTGAAATGGTACTTTACCAACTGAAGAGGCCAGAACAAAGCCTAAGCCTATTCCAAGTGGTCCTCCCATGTTCAGGAATTTTTCACTTGGAGCACACACAGCCACAGTTGACAGCCCTCCAACAATTCCAGCTGTGTACCAGGCAGCTCTGATCAGCAAAGGACCGCCCAAGAAGGCCAGCGGAGCCACGACTGCACCCATGACACCTAGCCAAGGGAACACAAAACAAAACCCATAAGGTCTGGAACAGTTCTGGTAAAGACACCAACTGCCATAACTATGTTTTTTTGAGTCCAATAATACAGCTTACAACAATCCACTTACATGACAGAATATACCAATGGACTTGATTGCAATTTATTATGCCATCTTCTAGGTAGGTGCACAATCTTAAATTCAGTGACCTACTTTCCTCTAGCTTTTCAGAGTACGTAAGGGAGTTCATCTTACAATGGACAAATTAACCACCTAACAGCCACAGGAACGCTCAAAACTGAAAGGCAGGCTAGATTTTTGCTACAAGATTTAGGCAAGTCAGTCAGGACTTTTTGCTACAATCTTGTACAAAACCTCTAACTATTCCTTTACTGTCATATGAAGTTACAAGAAACTCAATCTCTTCCTAGCAGAAACTTCAGCTCCACAGAAAGACAAGTATGATTTCAGTGCCCAATAAGTTTATCTTTCCCTAAACCATAAACTCTTTTTGGCAAAAGTTTTGAAGAGTGACAGCCATCGTTATTTCAAGTATGTGACATCAGTAAGAAACTGATCCGTACCCCTATCCTACAAACCTGATGGGAACATGCAACCCAGAAGCTGCTGTTTAATACTAAAACTACATTTTTCTGATCAGTTCTTAAACGCCTTCCTATCCTGTACAGTTGGAATCTATTAAGTGTAGGCAATAGCGCTTACAGAATCTATAGTGCAGAAGGCAGTCATGAAACCCAAAATAAATATTAATCAATCAGTTCCATCCACTTTGGGTCAAGGTTAGCTTAAGCATGGCATTTACAACATAATGAGAAGTGAGAGCTGTGTTAAGGACACTTAAGAAATCCCACTGTTCTCTGAAAAATCTGAAATCTACAGCAGTAGATAAGAATTCACTGTAAAATCAGAGCTTTGTAAAAGCAAGAATCTAGTCACATGGAAGCAAACAACTTCATAATGAAACCTACAGTCACATACCTGAATGCATCATCCAAGCAAGATGTTTAGCTACTGGACTATTTTCATAGGATATGGACCTGACCAACATTCCAGCACCAATCATAGCGGCAAAAGTTGCACCTATTGCCTGCAAGAACAGCATCACAGAGCTCAGGGTGGCATAAGGGCATATGGACTCTGTTCTCCTGCATTATCTGTTCCAATCTCCCAGTCTAGAAGTCAGTGACTTACATTATAAATTTCATCTCTGTTGCGTAGATGCTGTGTTTAACCATTGCTATCCCCCTACATTCAGCACACTGAACATGTAGGAAGCAGACACACTGTTAGTAGCTTGCCTGGATGATTTGTCTACCAGTATCGTTTTGACTTTCGCAAACAGGAGAGTGCTTTCAAAGTTACACAGCAGAGCACAGGGAGAGATACAAAAGCATAAGGATCTCTGATTCCATTTGTACAAAGTGACAGAAACAGTATCGCTAGCCTCAGCTGGCTATTTATAGCAAGGTCTTAATTGCATACAGCTGGTCAGGATAGCACAGTACACCGTTTGTCAAAAAAACTATCAAAAAGGTACAGAAGGTGCATATTTGAACATGATTAGATGCACCAAATTCTAAGTCACAAAACAAAACGTAATCAGGGTGCATACGCAGTCTTCAAGGACATGGACATAGGCAATTGTGTAAGTAAACTTGTGCTTTACTTTTCACAGAACAGCTTACATTTTCTGTTTTTGATATCAAGCACCACATGCAAAATCATTCCCCAGTACATTTTTTGTATGACGTGCGCTTACCAGCCAGGAGCCTTTTGTCATGAGGCTCATGAGCGCCGGAGATCTGCTTACTGCTACAGCCGACATGGCCGTCAAGCCAATGCTTCCCGCAAAGTACATGTAGGTGGACTGAATTCTGTCCTTCACATACTGTGGCCAAATACTGAAAAACAAGCATTTGAACATAGCCGTGCAATTACCAACACTGGAATGAAGGCGAGCTATAAACATCTTTAAGCTGTTAAACACACCCATAGCTACGGATATAAGAGGAACATCATAAAAAATGGCAGTCTTTAATGACTTCTGTCATGAGTTCATCTTACAACAGAGAGACTGAACTTTCAAACCCTTCCCACTGCATAGTGGTATCATGTAACAACTCCCTAGCAACAACAGAAATTACAAAGAATGCTAATGATAGTCCACTTCTATGGAGGAATCATACATGGGAGAAAGTGTACACAGGAAAGAGTAACAAATGGTTTCTAATTAAGGAAAACTAGAGAACAGTGCGTATGCATAACAAACTAGCTTAATGAAACATGTTGGCAGAATGTGTACGGGGCAGGAAGCAGCCTGGTGAACAGCTCACAAAATGCTGAGTCACCGTGCCCATTTATCTGCTATCACGAGACACACACACGTCATTTGCAGAGCTCTAGCAATAGCAGCAGAACTAGATATGAATGAGAGCGGCTGCAGCACGATTTGGTCATGCTGCAGATGGGAGGCTTTCCCCACTAACACCAGTGCACATGTTCTCCCATTTTATTCTTCTGGCCCATTATACTTTGAGGACAGTGGAGAAAAAATAGGAGGAACAGTATTAATCAAAGACTTCTCAGCACTACAGGAAGCAAGCATTAAACAAGAATACTATTAGTCACTTCCAAACACCAATGCAGAGCAAAACAGTCTCCAGCATTGATTTCTCCCAAGGCCATCCTTAATTAAAGCAGGTCATATACAAAGATGCATTTAAAGGAAACTGTCCTTAAACCATTCCTTATAGAATGCTGCACTCAAGAGTCATGAGTAGACTTTGAGGAACAACAGGCAAGGCAGTCTTTAAACGTTTAACGTAAAACAAGTTTCAAATTTAGCAATACAAAGGAACTCGCATCAATCAATACCTATTTGTCTGAGTTATTTAAATTTTGCATTCAGTTATACACCTTACAGCCAGAAGTAAGGGCTTTCTGCCCAGAGCTCAAAGGTAAGCTACACGTTGGGAGATACCGACACAGAAGGGTCAGCCAGAAGGAGGAGGGAGATTCTCTTCAAGTACTCTTTTCCTGGAGAAATAAGCAATCTTACTCACGCAGCTCTTTCAATAGCTCCAATCTCACTGGACATGCCCATTCCATAGTAAGAGAGGGCCCCCAGGCCAACAGCAGCCCCTCCAGCGACGACAAATTTTCCCAGGCGATCAACTGTATAAAAAAAAATAATAATAATGCACTCACAAATACTTTTTTTCTTAGACAGTTACTAACATTCTCACATCAGTTTGTCTGTAACATTAGAACCATGTTAGGCTTCCTGAAGCTTCATTGCATTTCAAGTCATTGTGCTACTATTTCTCAAACAGCTCTGTGTGAAACACTCCAGATTCAGCCTACCAACACAGTATTGCCTCATAAAGCAGCATAAGAATTAAAAGACCAGCAAGTAACATGCCAGGTTTACTGCTCAACTGCATTAACAGATAGGAATTCCAATAGAAAACCTGTCAACAACTTCTCTCACAGAAAAGTTGTGGGTATTTCCTGACATTCACCTGCCCTTACATACCCACTGCACCCCACATCTCCTTTTTTTTTTTTTGGTCATCTCTACACACTGTAGAATAGTTCTTCCTTTGAACAATTACACAAAGTAGTTATGGTGAAGTGTTACTATTTTTTTTTTTTTTTTAAACATCTGCAACCAAGGAAGCACTTGTCTCCATTAATAGGTAACCATGCTTGACTTAATGGTTCACAACAGCAGCTCAAAGAAGAAATAAGAAATTTCTTGTGAGAAATTGTGAGATATTTGCAGTAGAAAAGCAGGAAAAGTAAGCAAAGAAACTGTCTGCACACACTTAAGATAGATTACTGGTAAGTTTAAAATACTAAACAGTATTTTCAGTTGTCTTAGTGGTTTTGAAGGAAACCTGTTTCCTTCGAGGAAGTTTTAAGTTAAGCTTTGAAAGATTTGCAGTGTTTTAAGTAGAGATACTCGACCTTTAAGGGCAGTTTCTGCAGATGGCTCAAATGCTGCTTCCTTCATCTCCTGGCCAATTTTTCCACGCCTTATGCCCGTTCTTACTCTGGTGGCATAACACTGTTAGATTCAAAGGTAAAAGTTAGAAAGATTCAATGAAATAAAACAGGAGACATTCCTTATAAGAAACTGCATTTACAGACTACTAACAACCCATTTCTGAGGGAAAGCAATTAACTTTTAACACACTCAAACACTGCTATTTACTTGCCACACATGCAATTACTAGTTTGCCTCGTATTTATGTGTTTCCTTCCCAAAGGCATGAAACAACTGCACTCAGAGAGAACAGCTGAACATCACACTTTAGGAAGCTCCATAAAAAAACACATAATACAAGCACAGAATCAATGCATAATTTGAAGTTCTCAGTTTTGGAAAAACAAACAAACAAAAAACACGCTTTATTTATTATTATTGCATAACACTGAGTAACACTCCTACCCAGGAAGTATGAAATAGCAGCATGAATTCTTCTTTTTCACAATCTAACCTTGATTTAGAAGGTACCCCTTAGAAAACCTTGAATGAAGGCCTATAAACTGAAGATTTTTAGGGCTAACAAGCTTCAAACAAACAGAGCAATGTTCCCCTGTCGAACACTTACCAATCTGCAAGAGCAGCACAGAAACTCATATTTAAATTCAGAAGCAGCTTTTGAATTCTCTACCATTTTCCCAGAAATTTTTAAATTGTTATACAAGTAACTGACAAAGGCCTTACTCAAAGCAGTAATTTGTTTTAATACTAAAAACTGAAATCCACAAGTGTTGTTCTAATTGGCTGTTAGAGGAATAAAATCCAGGAAGTCTACCAAATCATTTCTATTTTTTGTGTGTTTTCTTTGCAGCTAACAATATCTAACTCCACCACTGCAATGGTGCAGTATTCCTTATGAGGGGAAGAAACCAAAGGAACAAACAGAAAAACAACCACCAGAACAACAACAACAAAAAGACAAACAATACAAAGAAAAAAAAAAAAGAATATGCAATCCTAGGGTATTTAAAAGTTTTCTATGCATCTTCTTTCAGTGAAGTCTTAGGATAATGGCAGTCCAGTTTCCGTAACTGCTGGTAAGACTCTTGACAGCCCTGCTCGAGCTCCAAAATCACTCTAACCCAGGCTACAACTCTACAGGGAAACTGGGAATAAAGTTTAAAAGTAGTTGGTACTTCATTTAAGACTCATAATGACAGTAAGGACCTAGAAGGACAATGGACAACAACTTCTGCTCCTCTTACCTTCCATATTAAGGCCTGCTGTACAATGCTGATTATTATACTTGTTTACTCAAGAATTTAAAGGGAAGGTACTACTTCAATTCTCCTAAAAAAAATCCATTTTTTTTTTTTTTTAACACTCTTCCTTCAGTAAATTAGAACAAGTATCTCACACAAGCAAAAGGCTCACAATCATTCTGAATAGGTACTCCAAGCACAGTGACTCATTCTCCTGACGAAACACTCAACCCTTCCAAGCTCACCTTACCTGGCTAGGCTGCCAAAGCCTGTACGCTTTTACACCAGAGTTCCTCAGAGCTGGGGAAGGCTGAGAAATGGTGGGGCGGATAGCCTGGCATGGCAGCGTCCTCAGGCATGCCAGCCTTGCAGCCAGCATGATTGCTTAGCAGCAGGTCAATACACCCCGCTCCTGCAACTATGTAAGAAAACATGTTTTAGTGTTTCATTACATGGTTTTCAGACAAAGAGGTACATTTACTACTTGTTCTCAGCTACGCTACACCCTGTAACTGAAATGACGCTAATTCTTCAGTACTGTAAGAGGAACTGGAATCTTCTTTAATACAGTTTAGCTCTGCTCTAATTGTCCTCTGTCAGTTATCTTTGACAAGAAAAAAAACTGGAGGATTAATAGCTTTTCATACAGGAGTTACATTGATACCCCTTATTGCACTTGAGTTACTTTGCCTATTTTCTTTTTGAGAAACACTGCAAGAGCACCCTACCCTTCAAGCAGCAGCAGACTTCCACGTCTGTGTAAAACTAAACTACTAAATAGCGTAACATATGCAACCAAAAAAAGCTCTAGGAGAGAGATTTTTTTTTTTTTTTTTTTTTTTTTTTAACGTTACTCTTTTGCAGAATAGCTTTACAGACAGGGCTTTCAGTCAAGGTCACAGCCCAGAAGACCACTTCAGGTCTCCCTGCAGCAGTTTTGACCAGAGAACGCTGACATGACTTGGGCATGAATCAATCACCAACACCGGTGGACAGCGGCCTCCGCGCTCCATAGCTAACTTAACTATTAACTGCTACCGCAGTTCCACAGCCATTGCACACCTCGTGTGCAAGGAAACCCAAGTCCCTGTAGTTCTGTGTACTATAACCACGACTTCACACTAGTGACGGCACAAGCGCCCCAACCACCACCCCCTTCTTCAAGCGGCCATTCTTAACTTCAGTATACACAGCCAAAGATAACCTGCACGCTCCAAATAATGGAAGCTTAAACACACACAGAAAATGACTACAAACAGCACTGGGCACTTAAAGCACAGAGAAGTAGGAACACAAAATAACCCCACTGTTCCAGAGCTCTGTTACAAAATCCTATTTTATAACTGGAAATACTTAGAGATGTACTCTGCTTCCTCTGCTCCACCCCACTCTTTCAGTTAAAAATTTCCAGTACGTTCTACTTCCTGGAACTGCTATTGGAAGCACACTGCTTCAAACACGCACGACTCCGTACAGTTACAGAGAAACAAACACCAGCCCGCTAACCGCGAAACGCAGCAGCAAGAACTCGCTGCGGAGTCACCGCTGCCCCCGAGGGCCAGGAGACCGGCTCCCCCCGGGCAGGGCCGCCTCAGCACGCACGGAAGCGCCCAGCGCACGCCCCAGGACCAGGCCGCACCGACAAGGCCCACACCGGGCCGCGGCCCCTCGTCC
>VXAV01002785.1:37756-52097 GCA_013399715.1 Alectura lathami | reverse complement strand
GGCTGAGGCGCGGCCCTGCCGCCGCCCCGTCCCTGCCGCAGCCGCCGTCGTGGCTGGTGTCCCGCCTCCTGGGCCTCCGCCGCCACGCACACAGCGCTGCCTCACGGGGAGCCAGCAGCAGGCAGCTGCCCCGCAGATAAGGGGAGCGGAGGCCGAGCCGCTGAGGACGTGTTCACCTCAGTGCCCTCCGTGCAGATGCGCAGAGACGCGTTCCGTACTGGTTCAGTCCGTGCGCGGGGAGCATTTCCCTGCTTGGTCCCTCGGGATAGCCCCTCAGGGCCTGGCACCGGCCCTCCGTGTGGGCTGCGCGACAGCAGCTGCCGCATGCCAGCAGATGGCATTAGCTCTGTGGAAATAATCGAGTAAGGCTTTAAAAGTTCACTTTGCCTTCAAGGAGCATAATGATCCATCTTGTTCTCTGTGCCTTTCCCCCTCCATTTTGTCAGCTGTGCCGTTGGCTGGCACCGACACTGAAGTGGCACGGACAGGTCGGAGCTGCCACGGCCTGGGGCCCCTGGCTGCCTTTGCACCTGGGCCACTTGCCCTTGTCCCAGTGTAAGCAAACACAAGGCGTTTTCCTTTCGCAGTAGAGCACTCCAGTCAGAGAATCATAGAATGGCGTGGGTTGGAAGGGACCTCAGAGACCATCTAGTTCCTACCCCCCTGCCGTGGACAGGGCTGCCAGCCACTAGCTCACTAGATCAAACTGCCCAGGAACCCATCCAGCCTGGCCTTGAACACAGCCAGGGATGGGGCAGCCACAGCTTCTCTGGGCAGCCTGTTCCAGCGCCTCACCACTACCTCAGGGAAGAATTTCTTCCTGATGTCCAACCTAAACCTCCCCTCTTTCAGTTTTAGCCCATTCCCTCATCCTACCATTATCCACCCATGCAAAAAGTTGGTCCCCCTCCTGCCTGTAAGCTCCCTTCAAGCCTTCTCTTTTCCAAGCTAAACAATCCCAACTCCCTCAACCTTTCCTCACAGGAGAGGTGCTCCAGCCCTCTGATCATTTTGGTGGCCCTCCTCTGGACCCGCTCCAACAGCTCCACATCCCCTCTGTACTGGGGGCCCCAGGCCTGGACACAGCACTCCAGGTGAGGCCTCACAAGGGCAGAGTAGAGGGGGACGATCACCTCCCTCTCCCTGCTGGCCACCCCTCTCTTGATGCAGCCCAGGATGCCATTGGCCTTCCTGGCTGCAAGAGCGCACTGCCGGCTCATGGCCAGCTTGTCGTCGATCACGACACCCAAGTCCTTCTCTGCAGGGCTGCTCTCAAGGAGTTCTTCTCCCAGTCTGTACACACACCTGGGATTGCCCCAACCCAAGTGCAACACCTTGCACTTGGCCTTGTTGAACCTCACCAGGTTCTCCTGGGCCCACTTTTCCAGCCTGTCCAGGTCCCTCTGGATGGCATCCCTTCCTTCAGGGGTTTCCACTGCACCACTCAGCTTGGTGTCATCAGCAAACTTGCTGAGGCTGCATTTGATCCCACAGTCTAAGTCGTCAATAAAGATGTTGAAGAGCACTGGTCCCAAGACGGACCCCTGGGGGACACCGCTTGTGACCGGCCTCCACCTGGACGTAGAGCCATTGACTACAACCCTTTGGCTGCGACCCTCCAGCCAGTTCTTTATCCAGCGAACAGTCCACCAAATCCATATCTTTCCAGTTTAGAAATAAGGATGTGGTGAGGGACCATGTCCAAGTCCCAATAAGGTGGTACATCTGCCCCTTTGTTAACTCCACTGTAGAGTTAATACCTCTCTTCCATGCTGATATGTTTTACCTGCTTTGTATCGGTGCACCCCAGGTGCACTAAGGTGCAGATAAGTGTACCAGATAAGCACAAATACAGCATTTGTGTACGTGAATTAGAAGAATGCCTGCTTCCAGCCCTAATCCTAGCCCTACCCCAGGCAGAGCAGTGCGAGGGCATTCCAGCCCTCCCAGGGACTGAACAGTCCCTGAGGAGAAGGAAGCCTTTTCAACAGCTTCATGGGCAGCTTCCTTCTGCCTCAGTCCAACTGGAGCTCTGAGCTTTTTTTCCAGGCATAGCCCTAACGCTAAATTGAGCTGATGAAAAGCCACCACAGCAACTGCCTAGACTATTTCTTCTGGGCTTGCTTTTTGGAAACCTTCTTTTCCTTTGGCAGCTCCATGCTAGCTTGAGCTCTAGCTTCCCCCCCACCCCCACCCCTAAGCCCTAGGCTGAGCCAAAGGTGAGTGACACTGCACAGTCCAGAGCCTTAATATTACTGGGAGCAAATTTCTTTTGGCAGCCCTAATTCACCAGCCATTTTCCAGCCACAT
This sequence comes from Alectura lathami, assembly GCA_013399715.1. Lineage (NCBI taxonomy): Eukaryota > Metazoa > Chordata > Aves > Galliformes > Megapodiidae > Alectura > Alectura lathami. Next base: position 49,787 of record VXAV01002785.1, on the reverse strand, counting down.
CCCTGTTGCATTTGAGGCTTTTGCTTTCAATGTTAATCCTAACCCTAATTTGAGCTAAAAGCCAGGCACTATTGAGAAACACAGTGTTCTTCAGAGTAGAATTCTCTTGGCAGCCTGAAGTTTGCTTTGGCAGCCCCTCTCCAGCCCCACTCCTACAGCTCGTTAGTTTTTTTAGCCTCAACGCTACATATGGGCATGGCTCTTCACAGCCAAGTAAAACAGACTGTGAGAGCCTTGAGCCAGGATCAAAGACAAATATAGCAAGAAGTTGAATACGGAATGAAGTACAGAAATAGAATGAGAGTTACAGATAAACTTTTGAGGATTGTGTGATAAGCCTTTCCATACCTTGGAGCTTCCTTGTTTAAACCATAAGGAAGGGAATATAGTGAACTGCTAGTCCGCAAAATGAAAGCCAGATAAGAGGGATCAGGTGTGGGAGAGGTCTAAAAATGCACTGGCACACAGGATCTTGAAGAAGAATTAGAAAAAACGAAGTATAAGAACACGCTACGTAAGTGCGGAGATTCCATGTGAGAGGGCCAAACTGAATGGATTCAAGGTCTGATTCTTACTCTGAAGCCTGTTGACTTTGCTTTAGAGTAAATGAAAATTTAAAGCTTTGAAGTATATAGCCCCAAGGTCTCCTACAAAAGAATAAAAAAAAAAAGCCAGTTTCAGGCCACAGATCATGTTGTTTATTTAGAAGCTTCTAGTGTTTATTTCAGAGTTTGCAACACTATAATTTTTGGGTACTAAAGGATTTATTAGAATAACTAATATTTAAATTTATAATTCAGTTATTAGTGATAATTTAAGCAGGGAATCAAATGTCTCTCTCACTACATCATGTTATCATGTAAAAAAAATCTCCTGGGAATTTCAAATAAGATCCTCAATCCAGCTCTAGCCCAAATTGTTTCTTTAGTAGGCAGGTTTGCCAGAAGCAACCCAAATCCACAAAGGAGCCACACTGCAGCAAATAGTTTCTGTGAAAAAACCTCAACAGCACAGACCTGCTGGCAGATACTTCTTTTCTACTAGGTGGTCAACAAATTTAAATGCTCTAGCTAGTGAAATCGATGATGTTGTGTGAGTGGGAAAACAGTGGCCTCTTATGTAAGCAAGTCCCAAACCTTCTAAGAGGTTCTGAGTCAAAACTAACAGGCTGCATCCTCTCTGTTGGCACCACTGTAACACGACTTTCAGATAGGAAAGCAACAGCTTCAGTCACCGTACAGCCTCATATTAGTGCAGAGCTTCAAAGCAGCTGCCTGAGCTTTTGCAGTAGTTCAGGCTCACGCTGACAAAAGCGTGGATAACAGCGTGACTGCAAGCCTCATTGGTGAGATGGCAGCCAAATGCACACATAAAAAATTGCTTTAACTCTGATACACTGTTCCCTCATGATATTATCTTCAAATGTGCTGTGTCCCCAACACCTGGAGCACAGTGCGGTGCTGTTTAGCATCTTCATTAATGACCTGAATGATGGGGTGGAGTGCACCCACAAGATTTGCAGGTGACACACAACCATTGGCTGTGCTGCCATTTAGAGCCATTTACAGGCTGAAGAATTGGGCAAATGGCAATGTGGTGAAATTCAACACATCAAAATGCAAAGCCCTGCCCCTGGGGAGGAATAACCCCATCCCCCATCACCAACAGGGGCAGACCAGCTGGAGGGGAGCTTTGCAGCAAAGGCCCTGGGGGGTCTCAGTTCACACCAAACCCAACATGAACCAGCAATGTGCCCTTGCCACAGAGAAGGCTAACGGTATCCTGGGCTGCGTTAGGCAGGGTGTTGCCTGCGGGTCATGGGATGTGATCCCAGAACAAAAAACATACAGGTATACTTGAGAAAGTCCAGCAAAGGGCTACGAAGATGTTTAGTGGCCTAGAGCAACTTTCATATAAGGAGAGGCAACCTCTGTAGGTGACCCGGTGGACAGGGGTTTTGGCTTGGAGGATCTCCAGAGGTTCCTGCCAATCTCAGCTATCCTGCTAGTCTATGAGTTATCAACATTATGATGATTCCTGAAGGACCAGCTTTTGCTTTTTCAGGACTGAAAATAGAAAACATTTTCTCCAGACAATCTATATAAGAAAGGCAACATTTCTGAAGAAACAAAAACACATACACACAAAAAGAAAAAAAAAAAACAAAGAATGTTTTTTGCCAACAGGTGAACAATTCCTCAGAAATCAAAAGGATAAACAGGCTTGCAGGGACATAACATTTTGCTATAATTTTTATTTCAATAGCCTATGCGTTCACCTACATCAGGTTTCAAATTTGCTGGATATCTTATAATTATCTAGGCAGGATCAAGTTTGATATTAGAGGGTTAATGTATAATTAGAAATTGTACAAGAGCAGAGAACTGCACTGCGAAAAGCCTTGAGGATTCACGAAGGGATGTGCAGGGTGGGCAAGGCAGGCTTGAGGTGCTGCCTCCCAGCCAGGCAAGAGCCATGTGTGGGATCAGTCCTTTCCCAGCTGCCCCAGCCTTGCGTACGCCGAGGAGTGACACGTCCCACAAAGGGCTGCTGCTGGGGCACAAGGGATGGTGGTGACCAGCTGCAGTGCGTAGGGGGGAAAACTGATCTCACTGCCTGCTCTCCCAAAGAGACTGACACTCTCCTCCTGAAATCTTGTGTGAGAAACATATATTTCCCAAGAATAAAGTCAGTTGTACTTACAGAAAAATGGCTTCTTAAGTGATTTTCTGTCTTGCCATAGAAGCAAGGCTCACCACTAATGCAATCACCTTTCAGGAAATACCACGTGACGTATTTTTAGCCGGGCACTCTACGCTGCCAGTCACCTGAAACAAGACAGTAAAACACTTAAATGTAGCCCAGAGCAATTCTGAAAAGCTATGACGCCCATTTTTGTGTTAATCAATAGGGTTATTGTGAATGTTGAAATTTAAGCTTTTAACTCTACAGCCCTGGCATCCTCACACGCAAAAAGGCATCTCCATCAATTGTTCACATGGCTGTGTTCATTGGCAGCAAATAAATCCATCTTTGGTTAGCACAATTTCTTCTTAGGGTAAACTTTGCCATTGAAGTTTTTAAAATTCAAGCAGAAGAAAAATATTTTGACTTTCTGGCAGTGCTGACTCTAGCATTCCAGATCTCTCTCCTAGCAGGTAACAGTGGAGTTTTGGACTTAATCTGTTCCTGCTATTTACGTTACTAACTCACATTCATTGAGCATCTAATGCAAGCATTTAAAATCAGATATCATAAAATAGTGCAGTGTAAAGGGAATTTGCAGAGCCAGTTTGATAAGAAATCATTTATTTTTCATTAATTATATATTTCACATCTGAGATGGAAAATCAGAGCCATAGCATTCATTTCTATTTCTGAATTTAATGAATGTTAAAATACATGATGGTGTATAAGCTTGTATGTCAAGTCCCCAGTTTAGAAAATTGCTTAAGCTTGTAACTGCAGTACTAGCTGGAACAGCACTCTGCTTTTAACTTCAAGTACACACTCAGACCCGTTGATTTACCTGCTCAGGAGCAGCGCTTTGGTTACTCAAGTACTCAGGGATAAACAAAGATGAGTGCTTTGGTGAGCAAGGTCCTGACACTGTGTGGCTATAAATGAATACAGAAGGCTGAACATTTTATTCACTGAAGATTCTATTTGAATTAATTGTAAATACAGGACATTTCTTTTTCTTGTTTTGGAGCCTATAGCATGAATTATTTATTTACATCAAATGATAAGCAAAGCTAGAGCAGTTTTGAAATATTTTTCAATGAAAAGGTGATATCTACAATGACAGCGTGGGACCTCTCAACCTCGAAGAAATTGCTGTTCATTTTGTTTAAAGAGAGCAAATACTTATTTTCCTAAATGCTTCTGAACACTATACTGCAGCAAAAAATGACTTCGGGCTTTTTCTAAAAATCGCTGCTTGTGCTTTTTAATTACTTATAACATGCAGGGCACTGTTCTTTTGCAGCTTCTTGGAAAAAAAAAAAAAAACATCTCTTTGAAATTCAGCAAGCTTTGATTTAAAGTGATTGGTTTCCACCTGGATAGAGTGAAATTTTCTTGGGAAGTTTATTAGTACATTAAAAGATGCAAATTAATTCCTAATTCTTTCAGCTCATTCTCCTGGGAACAATTATGCAAGGAAATTATTAATGTACAAGAAAACAACAGTTAAAAATCTCAAAGGGCAGCATGGGTGTGGAATAGATGAAAACATTTAGACCTAGCTAATAGCAGAACTTGGTTGTAATAATAACAGTTCATAAAGCAATTTAATTTTTTCTTGATTTGTAATCTGATAGCAGCCACATGATGCACTCAAGGAATCAAATACCCTGGCAAAACAAGTTTACCAGCAAAGGCCCTGATGTGGATGAAGTGCTGAAGAAATGCAGTGTGAGGAGCTCCACACATGCTTGCAGGGTTTCTAGGATCACAGCCAAATGTCAGGCTTTGATCAATCTACCAGTTCCTATGTCTGTGATGTATACCAACCGTTCCACAATGACTGCATTCAAGACTATCATCTCAGTGTAAGCCTCTGCACTCTGGTAAATAAGCCAAATATTGTCACCTGCATAATGAAAGCCTCTCGGGATGAAATTAACATCTGATAAAAAGCAGCATGCAGGTTTGGTTTTTAGGCCTTATTTTTTTCTCTTTTTAGTTAAGGTGTTAACTCAGCTACTTCCCTTTCCCTTTTTCTTTTCATAGTTTATGCCACATGGTTTTCATGTTAGATATGTGGTGAAAATTTCAAATATTTTTACAATCAGAGTAATAGCACAGGATAACACCAGGGAACTTGTAATTACATATCTATTTCTAGCACTCCCTAACGTCTGGATATCAGTGAAAAGACTAAGGGAAACGCATGTTCTCTCAGTACTGCAAAAACATGCATCACTACTGAGGGAAGTCTGTCCGCAGAACAGACATTATCCTGTCCTAAAGAACCTGACCTTTTCAGCACAGAGTATAATACACATCAGTCAAGCCACTGTTACTGACCAATATCCATTTCCTTGAGGTCTCCACACTGAAAGTCTGGGCGTAGCTTAGAACACTGGGGCAAGATGATAAACAAGAACTAAGAGCAAGATTAGGTTATGGATGTGCAAGTATAAAATCACTTGTACTGGACAAGAAAGATTTATATGCCTTTCTCTGCAGACTCAAAGGAGTACGGTTCACAAATGTTCACATTTGAAAAAATATGATATACTACAAATATGTCGGTTTTCAGGATAGAGTAAGAAATGAAATAGTGAAAACCTAAATATTATGGTCTGACAGAAATAAATGCTCAAGAAAAAAAGTGGACATATTAAGATCATTGTACAGACCAATCATGAGACAATATTTCTTCTGTTATTTTCTAGTGACAGTGGGCCACTTCCAACACTCCCTCCTGCCAAAATATTCCCAAATCCGAGCCACTGCTTTGATAATGAGCATTAAGGACAAGTGTAGTTGCTTCCATGTGAAAAAAACTACTGTTGAAAATATTGCTCACCTTTCGGTTGTCCTGCTCCTGCAGCTGCCCCATTGGATCGATGTGCTCCCTTCTGCCTGGCTGAGGCAGGCGGCCTCCTGCAGGGGAGCAGTTCTGACTCACAGTTCAATTAAGGTTGCTGAGAAAAGCTGAGGATGACTCCCCACCTGTGCCATCATTCTGTGCGTTTAAAAGAGCATATGGACTTATTAGAAAAAAGAGAGGGCACACTTCACGCATAATAAATTTAACATTCCTATGTCAAATTCCCCTAGGCTCTTTTAGCTACTTTGTTCTCTGCTGATTTCTCCTAGAGACCAAAAGCCCCGCAAACCAGCATAGAAATAGATGCCAAGGAATTAGATGACCATTTCTGAGAGAGAACACTGACAAGAGGCCATAACAGTTAAACAGTCTTCAACTTCAGTTTTAACTGTGTAGAAATATAAGCATGAGATCTATTATTTTATTTTATTTTTGTTAAAAGCAGGAGAATGACAGTTATTTTTCATGTTGTCCTTATTCTTGCCCTTAACAAGAAAAAAAAAAAAAAGGGGGAATGCTTCAGAGAAAGGATAGGCTATATGGGCAGGTCTGTGATATGCTGTGGGCCTGGGTGAGCCCTGGCCAGGCTGTAACCGAAATTTCACCCTGAAATGCAGTCTCTGAAAGGATCACTGCAAAGCATGGAGAAAACTATGTTTAAGTCAAATATCATCGTTGTTCTGGACTAATGAATCATGGCCATTCCTATCCACATAGACAACAGACAGCAAAGTGCCATGTAAGGACAGTCTATCAGAAGGAGTTCCCCCCCATAGACGAGCACAGAGCCCTGCGTTAGCGTAAGAACGTGGCATGCAGCAGACAAGAGGTGAGAGCTCTTCTAGAATCAGGCTTACCCTGGGTTTGGTTGCTCTATTTCTGGGACTCAGCCCTTAGCACTGTAGTCTCTCAGAAATCAGCTTCTGACTGCTACCAAAGCAGAATTTGTGGCATAAGCACATGAAGCTGAGACACTGAAGCAAATCACTTTGAAAATGCAGAGATGCCTCATTGCCCCAGCAGATTCACTTAGGCTGCCGAAGTGTTCCCATCCCCACAACCACAGCATTGCTTATCTAAGGGAAGATGGCCAGGTGAGACATGATTTGGGCAGAGCAGCTTTCTTCCCAGTAACCAGAAAGCAAATGAACTGGAATTTTGAATCTCAGCATGAAAAATAATATTTTCTTTGAAATGGATATTGCTTCACCTGTGGTAGTAAATGAGAATGAGTGATGACAAAGTGCCAGGAAAACACACTGGTTTAGTTTTAAAAATATTTATAGGAAGTCTTACTGCTAAATGATGGAGAACAGTTATAATCTGTTATAGTTAATTTACTACCACAGAAGTAAAAATGTGCTAAGAGCAGCATACTTGTTACATTAAAGCTCTCTTAATGATTACACAGCAGTTGGGAATAACATCCAGTTGAAGAGTACGCAATAAATACATATTTTCTTTAGAATCCTTCATATTGGGAAAATAAGATGACAGAAGCCTTTACATTCTTGCTGGTTATAAAAAGAAACAAAATATCAGAAAGCAGACTAGGAGGGGGATTTCTTTTAAAGGTTAATTTGTGGTGGATAGTGGAGTGCTTACTCCTGCTGATACAACTTCCATGAGAAGGCCACTGGCTTGCATTCCCCACCCCACCGCAGCAGGTTGAGCTGGAGTCAGTGCTGTTATCATTCAGACTGAACAGGCTGAAACAGATCAAATACTGCGCTAGATGCAACATACCTTAGTGTCTTTGTTGTTTTTGTTCTCATCACCGCAGTATCTGAAAATGTGATGCATCAAATCAATAGTAATAGCAAAACTGCCAAGCCTCAGGTAAACACTGGTGATTTCCTCATGGGAGTGAGGATTTTAGCTGAATTAGGGTTATTTTTGGGGTAGGGAGTAACTTTGGTGATTCTAGGGTGGTGCTGAGAATAATGAGGATATAGAAATAAGCAGTGGAACTGCAACTGCAACAGCCTTTCTGATGGAAGGGTGTTCTCCAAGGGTTGGACTTGGGTGTGTTTCTTCAGGAGGCTGGGAGTGGTCTGTCTGATCTGTTCTGAAAGACCAAAAACAGAAAACACTCCTTGCCATCATCCTCGTGCCTCATTCGAGGCTTTTCACTTCTGTTCAAAGCTATCTTGGACACAAACATACTAAGAAAAAGAGACACTAATACCAGATAAACTATAACTTAAAAGTTAATGAATTCCACAATTTTTCTGTGGCATAATTGAATACGTTGGGACAAGATTTTAATTTCAAGATGAATCACAAAATTAATTGCTAAAGTTACATTTAAAAGCAGCTCAATTATTTCTAAGTATGAAAATGGTTGTACCCTCATTTTTCTTCTTTTCTATGATGTATATGTTTCAATAACATGATATTTTTCGATTCAGTTATTTTGTGAATTATTATTGTTTTTTACATCTTAAAAGTGAAAAGTCCTCTACAGCATTCCAATCTGGGATTGTGTTTTTGTCACTACCTTTTCATACAGGAGCTTTATCAAGTACTGCATCAGTTCAGGGCCATGTTGCGGCCACCCCGTGTACCACTATGAGTGAAAGCCAAGTTCAAAGCCCAGTCCCCTCTAGACAGCTTTGATAGAACCAGCTGCACAACAGCTCTGCACAGAATCGCGGGCAAGGATCATTTGTGACTTCCATCCCTTCATGTGTTAATGCAGGATGAAAAAGCCCAGAGGTGTGAATCTTACTGCATCCGCTTTAAGCTTGGCCAGATAGCCTCACACTGCAGAACTCTGGAGGACTGGGATGGGTCCCCGCTGTGGATGATGAGCCAACTGAGTTATCCTGATCCCGAGCTACGAACCAATGCTTGCTTTTTGTCTTCAGTAGTCAGCAACCCTCTCCCTGCACATCCAGACCCATAAGCCAAACGGAGCAATGACAACACGTAAAATGGGTCTGGACTCACCTTGCACATGTGCATCTCCATCTCCATGCTCTGTTACAGCATCAGGTCATTCTTCTTTTTATACACACGCTGTAACCGCGTGATATTGGCAAAGGAGAGCTGCGACTGTAGATGTATTCACTCATTGTTTAATGATGCTTGCATAATTGGTGACATATGGGATCTTAATGAAGACTACACGCAGTATGCTGTTTGTCTAATAAGAAATGTAAAGTGCATCTTTTTGTGGTTCACAGTATGATCACTAAGAAGGCTAGAATTAGTGGAATTACTATGTGATTAAGAGAAAGGCTTTCTCTAGTTTTATATTCATAAAGGAAAACTGCGTATAGCAGGATTGATTTATGTTTCTTTTCATGGAGACACCATAGGTAAGGACTCTGAAAAGTATTGAGTGTTGATCAAAATGAGAGTTACTAATAAGCTCAGAATTCATTGTCTTGCAGAAAAAAACCTTTCACTCACGATAAATTATAAATATTACACTGGCTGTACAAAGAGCAGTTCTTAATGGTGTCTGCTTGTTCAGGACCCATGTAAATCTACAGATGCAAAATAAAAGCAACCCACTTTTAATTGAAGACTTTCTTTCCTCAGACGTTGTATGTACATGCTGGCTGTATTTGTTATATTCTGAAGTTATTTCAACTCACTGTAGACTTCCGCATACAAAATAAGGTCTAGGGAAGTCAGAGAGCCTTATTGTCCCGTACTGAGACGATGCTTAGTAGCCCAGCCTGTGAGATGCTGCCTGCATCCGTAGAAACAAGGCTGAAAACATCATCTGTGTATTTTCAGCCATAATCATTAAGTCTTTCCTAGCATTCCTCAAAAGAAAGGCAAGCACACCAGCCTTCCTTCGCTAACAAGACAGAATTCTCATCCATTTGGTGGCATCATCTTTCAGAGCTGCCCTAAAAGAAACCCCTAAAAATCAGCCCCACAGAAGTTTTCAGAACTGCAATTTAGATTAAGTCATAAGGAAGAAACACTGGAAGAACATTTAACGCTTTAACGGTTTTGGGTTTTGAGTCCTGTCTCTTGAAGAGGTCTGTGTTTATCGGGCTTATGATGGAAACTCAGGCTCAGCCTTAACTGTGGAACAAATACAAGCTCTGCATAATAAGCTACTATATAATTTTTTCATCTGAAATGTTCTGTCTTACTACAGATACTCATGAAATCATATTGGTGAACACACAGGCTCTGAAGGACAAATCATATCTAAGAGCAGCAGCAGAAGTCCCTTCCAACCCCAGCCATTCTATGATTCTGTGAAGCTGCTGCCCATGAAGACTTAACAGAACTAGCTAATTTTGCAAGTGCTTAATAGTATTTATTCATAAAAGGCAAGACATTAAATCTCTGCTCTGCAGTTTGGATATTACATATCATTTAGCTTGCACTCAGAAAAGTTGAGATGTTCTAATAAAAAACACAAAAAATTCAAATACATAGTGCCCACATTTTTTATGTGAACTAAATGGCGATGTGCAACTTTTAATAAGACTTCTGCATTTCTGCATCTATCCTACAAAACAGATGTCTTTCTCATTCTAAAGTTCTTGACCCACCTCTTCAGCAAACCACCACAATAGACTGGTAAATAGTGGCAAGTTTTTGAACTGAAAACAAGTCAAAGCCCCACTGCCACCAGAGCATCTCTGCCTTCGAGTCACCCACTTTTTCTGTCTGTGCAGGGAACCTCAAAAGTACTTGATGCTCTTCAGGACCACATAACATTATGTGTACGATTTCTACAGACAACTACTGCATTTTAGCTGGGACAGCAGCAACAATGCTGATTTCTATCACCGTCTTCGACAACAGTACTGAGAAACTCATTTGAGGGTAGGATTTACAAAGGAACCCAAAGAAATTGCTAAAATTGAAAAACAAGTAGGTATCTCCTTCTCTGGTAGCTGTACTTTTCTCCACCAATCACTGTAAAAATAGGTATTAGGGACATTTTCTTTCAGCATGAACAGAAATACTTGATTGTAAAAACAAACTCAATGAAATATTCAGCAATAAAATGGTGAAGTCACTAAATAATGCATTCAGATGGCTCTAGAGGTTGACCTTTGTGAAATTCCTTAGAGGTCAAGTGCAAACTTATTTTGGCTATGTTGTATTCCTGGGGAAACACTACTATGAGAACTCTGTATTTTACAATGGAAGTAACTCATTTTTTAGCTTTAATTGTGCATATTCTTCAGTAGGTGGCTTTCTTCCTTCTTAGAAGGTGCTGAATCAATACCCTGGCATAGTAGTAATGGACACTGCGCTGCCTGAGGTGCCATTCTTCAGAAGAGAGACTGGAAAGCAAAGTCTTGTCTCTATGATTTTCATTGCCCTTATAGCTTTAAAAAAAAAAAATTTTTTTTTTTTTTTTTTTTTTAAACAACTAAGGTGTTGGCATCACAGTCTTGGCCACAGTCCAGTTTGGGTAATTACATTCCGTCTCCCTAAATTTTGCTTTGTGCCGTTTTAATTTAATATGGTTCTCTCCTTCTCTTCCTTCCTGCCCTAAGTTGTTTTGTGTCATCGGTGGACACTATTAAATAACCTCCATATTTCCCCTGAGACAGCTGCTTTTAACTGTAGGTAAGGCAAAGCTTGCACATGAAATTTCCAAACTGTTCCCAGAGAAGGAAACACAACATCAGTTGCAATTATTACATGCCAATAGTTACCAGGACGAACTCCAGCTTTTCTGCTCTGCTCCACTATCTTTCATTTGGAATTTAATTACCCAGGTGAAAACAGGCAGCTGTAGGGAGCACCATCCCTCTTCAAAAGGACATAAGGCTCATGGTTCAGAGGCTGTTTTGGACAGGCTAGTGGGTTTTATTCTCTGTCTGAGAACCTCAGTTGCCACAAGCAGCCTTCCTCCGTAACAACGTGGTATTTAGGCACAGGCTACAGGTGAGTTTGTCTTTGACTGCTTTCCCCGTGTGTTGTCCCTCATTCAAGGACAGTCTGTCCTACCAGGGCAACTGCACGGGCCTCAGGAGAGCTCCCCTTGTGCACACAGGGCTACCCCTTCACCAGGAAAGGTCCGACAGGCTCCACAGGAGGCCAGAATCATAGCATGGCTTGGGTTGGAAGGGGCCTCAAAGATCATCTAGTTCCAACCCCCCTGCCGTGGACAGGGCTGCCAGCCACCAGCTCACTAGATCCAACTGCCCAGGAACCCATCCAGCCTGGCCTTGAACACAGCCAGGGATGGGGCAGCCACAGCTTCTCTGGGCAGCCTGTGCCAGCGCCTCACCACTCTCTCAGGGAAGAATTTCTTCCTGATGTCCAACCTAAACCTCCCCTCTTTCAGTTTTAGCCCATTCCCCCTTGTCCTACCATTATCCACCTGTGTCAAAAGTCGGTCCCCCTCCTGCCTGTAAGCTCCTTTCAAGTATTGGAAGGCCGCAATGAGGTCTCCCTGGAGCCTTCTCTTTTCCAAGCTGAACAATCCCAACTCCCTCAACCTTTCCTCACAGGAGAGGTGCTCCAGCCCTCTGA
>VXAV01002785.1:0-36491 GCA_013399715.1 Alectura lathami | reverse complement strand
TTCATTAGAGGGGGAACACCCTCCTTCACCTGCCTCTTCTGCCCTATGGAGCTAAAGAAACCCCTCTTGTTGTTTTTTACATCCCTTGCCAAGCTTAATTCTACCTGCGCCTTGGCCTTCCTCATCCCATCCCTACACATCCTCACAGCACCTCTGTCATCCTCCCAGGCCACCCATCCCTGCTTCCACTGCCTATGCTTTGCCTTCTTTTTCCCCAACTTGACCAGCAGGTCCTTGCCCAGCCACGCGGGTTTCCTGCCTCCCCTGCCTGGTTTTTATTCCGGGGGATGGAGAGTTCTTGTGCTCTCAGAAAGATGTTCTTGAAGTGCTGCCAGCTCTGCTCCGATCCCTTGTCCCTAAGGACAGTTTCCCAGGAGATGTCTTCCAACAACTCCTTAAACAGCCTGAAGTTTGCTTTCCTGAAGTTCAGTGTCCTGACTCCGCTCCTTGCCAGGCCCACACTCCTCAGGATCACTAATTCAGCCAAGGCATGGTCACTGCAGTGCAGGCTGCCTCCCATCTTAACCTCTTTGACCATCTCCTGCACATTGGTGAGCACTACGTCCAGTAACACATCGCCTCTGCTCAGTCTGTCCAATATCTGAACCAGGAAATCATCGTCAATGGATTCCAGCAGCCTCCTGGATTGGTTGCAGCTTGCTGTGTTGCTGTCCCAGCAGATATCTGGGTGGTTGAAATCCCCCATGAGGATGAGAGCCTGTATCTGTGATGCCTCCTTCAGCTGAAGCAAGAAGGCCTCATCAGGAGGCTCCCCTTGAGCAGGTGGCCTGTAGTAGACCCTGACCACCAGCTGCCTTTTATTGGTCCCATCCTTAATGTTCACCCACAGGCTCTCAGCCAGTTCCTGACGGTCACTCAGGGGCGGCTCCTCACAGTTTATGCTCTTCTTAACATAGAGGACAACTCCCCCACCCCTCCTGCCTTGCCTATCCCTTCTAAAAAGCTTGTAACCCTCCATGGTGGTATTCCAGTTGTGTGAATCATCCCACCACGTTTCTGTGAGAGCAACAAGATCCTGGTTCTCCAAGTGCAGCACAGCTTCCAGCTCCTCCTGCTTATTTCCCATGCTGCGTGCATTGGTACAGAGGCACTTTTTTTTTAAGCTGGGCTATTGGTTTCCCCTCAGACCCCGGCACACCCCTCCCAGGCTGATCTCTGATGCACTCGGTTTTAACCCCTTCCAATCTAGTTTAAAGCCCTCAGAAATGAAACTGATGTCAGAGAATTTCTGGCTTTAGTTTGTAAGGCAACCTTCCTGACGGTTTTAGTTGTACTTACACTCAGCACATTGAAATTCAGTGTTCTGACAGAGAAGACTCAGAAGCAGCGCTGAGAGAAATAACTGCTACTAGGGTCTGGCAGGTAGATGGGCTGGTGTAGTGGGAGTGCTGCGAGAGGAAGGAGCTGGCAGAGCTCGTTGTAATGAGAAGCACAACGCAGCCCCAGCCACGAACACCAGAGCTGCAGCTCCCCAGATATCAACAGGGAGATGTTGCCTGCGGCCCAGGATCTGCAGCCCACTGCCACCATGACCCCAAAGCAGCAGAGGCCAGACAGTGCTGTGGGCTGCTGAGGGCAGCTTCCACCTGGAGTATTGATTTACAACAGCTCTGTTGGCTGAAGAGACTGCAAGAAGGTCTGGCGGTTTCTCAGGAAAGGCTCTGGCTCAGAGCCTCCTGGAATGATGAGAACCTGTCTGCTCTGGGAGTCGTATAGAGAGGGAAAAGTCCCGAAGCATTCTGAGAGGCACTGATGGTGGTTATGACCCAGCTGCTGCATTTACACTTGTGGCAAGGAGACGAGGTAGAGCTCCAGGGCAAATGCCCCAGGTTCTACTGCCCACGCTACTCATATACTCCTTACCTTCTAGGAAATGCAGCATCTGGAAGTAAAAGCATATAGGAGATATTTAGTAAAAAGCATGTAGGAGATCCTATTAATCCAGAGTAGGCAAAGGCTTCAATCTAACGTAATTTTTTCATTGGCATAAATCACTTCCGTAGACACAGCTGCTCAGGGATTAAGTCAGTCAGCCGAGCATCACTGTCCTGAGTTTTTCCACATGTACAGGCTTTTAGGTGCAAAAAGGGGTGGGGGATCATGTTACGACACAGCACTGGTAAGCACATGGCACGTATCCTTCCAAAGGCTTAAATCAAGGTAGCGAAGTTTTCATCATTTAGGTTGAAAAGGTGTGCTCAAAGTAAATATTGAGAATTTCTAAAAATGAGATGCACTTCAGGTGCAAACTGTATAACCACAGCCATCCAAAACAGGATTACAGTCAGCAAGACTCCACTGATTTCCCAATTTACTGTGTTTGAATAATCTTATCTATGTATTGTCCCAGTTTACTTTAAAACACTGCCCTAACTTCAGACTTTGAGGCTTTTCATACTGGTAGTATTGTTGCTCTTGATTCCATCATCATTATTTTTGTTAAAAATACAGCATGCTTTTAATGTTTAATATAAATCCATTCTTTCCTCCTGCTTCCCAAGGACATTTTGCCTGTGACAGTAATATTTTGGACCCCAAATTGCCACCATCTGCTTATTTATAGCAAGATCCGACAATAAAGGGAGTCTTAACTAAGCCCTCAATGGGAGCTGGATAACAATGGCATTAATCATGTGACTGTGCTTTGAACTCAGCTTTCATTTTTAAGACAAAAATGAGTGTTTCTTTATCAATCACTATTACTATTTTACAATGCTCTGCAACAAGATCACTGAACGAGCTTTCGCTTCCCGAGACCCCTCCCCAATACCCTGTCGCGGCCGCTGTTTTACCCGGTATGTAATGTGTCTGCTCCTGGCATGCCATTTTGTGCCAGGATTAAATGTCTTAATAGACTTCATTTTCTTTGTTCAGTATCTGAGGAGAAAGGTGAGCTACTAAATATGTTGCTTTTTGCAATTGCTGAGCTATCCTTAGTGTGACCCTCAGAAAAACAACAACAAAACACCACAAAACCAAAACCTCCAACTACAATACCAGGGTTTTAGCAGGGCAACAGAATCAAACAGCATAAGAAAAAAGTCAGTCATTGCTGTCAGAAAGCAGAGATTAAATAATTGAAGGAACCTGCCTTGTGTAAGTATCAGCAGCAAGAAAAGACTCAAATAACTTTTAAACTTGCACAAAGTTTTTCATAAACTATGATACTGAGGGACTTTGATAGTAATAATAAAGAAAACCTTCTCTGTTCAAAGAAGAGTATGTGGGAAGTAGGAAAGCTAAGCTGACATCCTACTTCACATGGATCACTTTTCCTTCTAATGAGGACATGCACCAAGCACAGTGCAGCACAAAAGCAGACGTCTCCTGCTCTCACAGTTCGTTTTTGACCCTTACAAAACAAGGTGTGGGGTAGGAAGTTATTTTTTTTTTATTTCTTACTTCAGAATGTTGTTAAAAATCTCATTGCTACAGTCAAAACTATCTCAATGCACCTTTATAGACAGAGATCTTTGTGCTAGAAACATATCTTCTTTTTCTCACTTAGACCGAAAAGACATTTTACAGGCTTCCACTGAGATGTACACGAAGCACTCCAAGGTCGCGGCACCAGACTGACACATATCATATGAGAACCATGAATAAAGCTCCTGGCAATTACTGTTCCAGTTACATGTACACACTAGACTAGTTGGTAAATAAGGCAAACCTAGGTCTTTCAAATGCATGGTAGTAACTACATTTAATACAACTATGTAGATATTTGGACCACAGAATTATTCAAGTTTGTAGGGTTATGAGGTTTTGCACTGCTTACCCTACTTGGCAGTATGACCCCACGTTGAGATGTCATGACACCCTACAGCACCCTACAGCATGAATGCAAATGGGGAGACATCCAAGAGCATTTTCAAAGCTGACTCTGATAGAAGGGACTTGATTCCTGCTCTGCACATACGAGCTAGGAATTGTCAAAGTTATAGGTTGATGTCGCAGGTATCTCTAAATTACTTGGCTAGGCTTCCTTTTCAGTAAAAGGAGAGCAACAGGCATTTCTAGATTTATCTCCTCCTAAAGCAGAAATTGAACAAGCATACATGAGTTAGCTGTGCGGATAGCTACTTTTGTCCATTGGCTGTGTGGGAGTGCAGGCCACTAGCCCTGATGTAGATGGTGAAAATTGAGTGAGATGCATCTAATTCTCAGTCTGACTTCTTCAGCTCTTAGAAATTGATGGTGCCCATTCACTGGTCTTGCAAAATGCAGCTGCTCTTTAGGTTGATATGCAACTGCTGAGTATGAAGGCAAATACTTGCTATATGAGGAGGAAACCATACAAATCTGTATAAAATGCCATACAGAGAGAAAACTCTAATAGTGCTCCAGAAAGAAGACATACACTTCAGTTAGAGGGCAGGGACAATGATGTACAAAGAGACCATACCTGTAGACCAATTTGGGTGAAATCCTGATTCAACTGAAATCATGTGCAAAGCATACAGTCCTGAGCAAGCTCAAAGCTTCAGCCTTTTTCTGAAGAACTGGCATATTACTAACACAACTACCATAAAGGAGAAAATGCACTCGAGTCCATCTGGACTCTGGGACACTTTTCAAGAGGCTTACAGTCATCTTGATGAGCTTACTGAACTCAATGTTCATCCCAGATTCCAAATGGGATTGCACGTTGAGGCATCAGGAACTCCTCCTCCCCCTGTAATTCCTCATTTGTATCCCCTTTTTTTTTTTTTTTTTTCTTGGTTTGTTAAATAGTTCATCACCCAATTGAGGAAGTTCGTTTAAAAGCTCAGACCTTCCCAGCAGAGTGTTCAGCACAAAATCCTGCCAACAGCTCTCTCTTCTATCTCTGTAATGCATGGAATGAGACCTTGGTTTTTGCACTACCTCCCAAGAAATGATTAAATGCTTTTTTATCTGGACCAACTTGTCCAAGCCAAAGCACTTCACAGTATTCCTCCTCTGGCCACAAATCTGTCACTGCTTATCAACAATTGGACAATTCTGTCTGAATCTAGTAAGAGCCAGAGTTGGTGGACAGCACAAAAGAAAAATCAGGTTGTGTGCTTTTAGCTGGCCAGCTAATTCTGAGCTCTGCAGCCGTCAGCAGGAAGGACTTTTAAGTGCTGTGTGTGAATATAGCTGTCACAGATATCTGATCTGTGTGGGAATTGTAGCTCGACACACAAAAGATCTAATGACCTTTAACTCTGTGAAATACCTGCCAGCCAGCTGTGCTAAAGAAGAATCTACATGCAGGGCCTGTAATATATTGATCTTCTCTTCAGGCTATCCAGGGTTTCTATCTTTTTTTCCAAACATTAGAAAATGAATTGACTACAACCACAGCATTTGTGTAAAACCAACATATTTGATATGACTGATGCAGGTAACAACACCTTTCATCAAAAGATCCCAGGAGTACTATGCATCTTATTCACAACAGTTCCAGTCCTCTTGCTTAAATTTATACAAAAACAGCTGCACTGAAGCCTAATCACATGCGTGAGTCCTTTCAGAATCAAGGACTAGCACTCCACCAGAATTGTGTTCATCTCTACTGATAACAAAGCTCTCTGTAGAGCCAAGTACAAGAATCTTTGTTCACTGCTTGAATTCCTTGAGGAATTTTAGATGTCAGATCTGGATTTTGTCCAGAACTCAAGGACCATCATCCTACTCTGGCTGATGATACTCTAAGATGCCTAATGACAGAAGATGAGCAGGATTTTGTGCTGAACACTCTGCTGGGAAGGTCTGAGCTTTTAAACGAGCTTCCTCAATTGGGTGATGAACTATTTAACAAACCAAGAAAAAAAAAAAAAAAAGGGGATAAAAATGAGGCATTACAGTGGGAGGAGGAGTTCCTGATGCTCAAACAGACCATATTTTTAAACACAATCCCCAGTGACCTTGGAAACAGAAAACTATGTAATGTGCTACCATGAAATCATATGACCCCACTCTCCCCCAGACTATTTTCCAGGCTGGCTAGGCCTTCCTGTCTATACATTTGTCATTGCATTTCGTGACTGGTGGAGTCACGAGCAATACAGAACCTCTTAATTTATTAAAGAACAATAACTGCTCTTGTAAAGATAAATAATGAAGAAGCTTTGGCTCATGTTGTTATACAGCACTGGTTGCCAAGTCATGATCCCACCAAAAATCTCAAATTACTGCAAACAGAAGAGTGGCATTAACCTAATTGCATAGCCTGTCTTATCACACTGTTGACTTCAATTTCACACGAGCCTAGAATTTGGTTTTGGTCAATGTATGCTGTCAGCGGGAGAGGATATATTTCAACAGGATATTCAGCAGAATATATTCAAACAGTTCATTTCCAGTGTCAGTGCGCTCTATGCACAGATCTAACAACTGTCCTGTGAAGTCAGAGCACTGGCCCACCCTACCTCCCTACTAGTCACGGTCTCTTGGCACTATAGCTCCAATGTAAATAGTGAGGAGTGGTGAAAAGCAAGTTTCAGGTCTCTTTCCGCACTTTCAGAAAATTCCAGACCTGTATTTATACTCAGATGTGACCCCCTGCCAATGTCAAACCGAAGCAAAATTTAACCTGCACGTCGCATTCTTACTGCTTTAAGAAATTGTGATCAAAATGCAGTTTCTCCTACAATATCCTTTTTAATTGAGCTCCTATAAACTCTTACTTCTAAATATACAATAAAAGCATGATAAAAATATTATTTCTGTACATCCTTTTCCCCTTCCCATACCTGCCTCTTACAGCAGTTTGGAAAAAGCATGGATATATTCTTGCATTTTTTGTAACACACTAAAGCGAAGGTGAGTCCTTCGCAGCATAAATCCCAAACAGCAGACTTCAGAGATGCAGTGTGCCCTTTTGTTCCACTCAAACTAAAGGAGTCTTCTCACCCTCCTCATAATTCAGTTCAGGTAATGCCTCTTAAATAATACACACTCCATTCCTGGAAGGCAGTCATTTATCAGTGTTATCAGTAGCTGCTTATTTTTAGCTGTTAGAGGAAACAGTTGTCTGCTGAGGGTTGTAAAGCTCCTGCCTTCAGTAAAAGTGGAATTCAGGGGACCACAATCTGAGAGAAGAGGTCTAATCCCCAGTGGTCTTCAGAGGAAACTTTTTACTGTTTTTCCAGAACCAATGAAAGAGCCTACCTAGACTGTGCTCTTTGGCAACTGAACCTCACAGAAAGTGAAAAGTAAAAAAAAAAATTAAAAAATAACTAAGTGCAAACACATACCACTGCCAAATCCTCTTTGCTTCATATGTTTTATGTAACAAATCCAACCTCTGCTATCGTCTCCACATGATACAAAAACCTCCAAGTCTGTAAATCTTGAAACAGCATGAAATAAAAATTTCTATCAATATTTTGTTGAGAGTCAAGATCTGGTTCTATGTCACCTAAAAATATTGTAAAATACCGAGACTGAGGTAGAGAAAGAACAAATGGATCATAATTTAATCTTTTCTCCACCTATCTAGTTACATTTCAGAAAATTAAACTGTCCTGTTTTATACAGATGGGTTTATGAGCCTATGTTTCTACAAAGCGAAGTCTCCCGTGTCCTTGGAAGAGATGAAGGCAACACTCTCTCTTCCCCCAGCCTGTGAAGCAAACATGCTCAACAAATGCTCAAAACCGCTAACGTGTCCCTGCAAGACCGATGCTTTTTCCAAGTCCGCACACATGCGGGCATACCCGAAGGATGCAGACATGCGGTCCCTGCTCCCCGGCACCTCTTCTCTCGGGATTACCAGGCTTCTTCCCCCTTGTCTTGCTAGTGAAGGTGGGAGAATCCAGAGCTGTCAGCTTCCTACTAGAAAGGCCCCAGGGTGGATGGAGGCAGTGCTGTCCTCTTGGAGACATTTGCTCCTTCCCTGTTACAGTCTGTCTTCTCAACTGCACTGTTGTGGCTCTTTCCACAGAGCCACGAGTGCCTCCAGAATCCAGAGTGGAACAGGGAGTCAGGCCTGTCACATTTAGTTTTCCTATCCCACAAAGTCTTTTTAAATTGTTCTGTATCTAGTAATCCATATCTATGCCTTTGCCCCACTTTCAGACTTGAATCCTTCTGATTCCTTCCATCATGTTGACAAGATGAAGGGTTCTTTTTCTTAAACATATCTTTTAACAAAACCAGTATGGAATAAGCTCACTTGTGTCAGTGATCTGGAAAATGCGCTTTGTCTTTCTTCCAGAGAACATGCACATTTCCGATTTCCCTTAAGCTTTCATAATTATTTCTGATCTCAGTGGTTTTACTTTGTCAGCCCAGCTGATACCAACCAGATGACAGAAATGATTTGAAGGTGAATTTTGTATGGGAGGGAGCAGAAGAGAAAACCAACAAGAAAATTATGGTAATTTCTCTTTTCATTATAAAGATATGTCGTGGCTATTTGCATATTCTGGCTGTGAAGTAAACAGAACTATAATCAGATGATGTGGCAAGAAAGGCTTGAAATGCTAGTCAGGACTTAAAAATGTAAACGCTTATTAAATGAGAAATCTTTCTGATGAAGAATGCCCAAAAGAAAGCATTATATTGGGCACCTTGCTCAGTCAGTTGAGCCTATTCTTACAAGACCAGGAAACCGAGCATAAAGAGCTTATATATGGGCAAGTGTGCGCATATTATAGTGAATATGTACACGACCTGCGAGTTTGGTTGCAATCCCTATAAGTAAAAATCTAGCTCCTGTAGAGCTCATGGCACCCTGAGAAATCCTGTCAGCATTTCACTCAGCCCTGTCGCCACATCCATCAGCTGGCCTCGAAATAGAGGGAGAATGAGATGGGAGGTATCTAGATACAGCTTGTAATGACCGAGTCATAACACTAAACATCTCTAACTCAAACTAAGGGGGTCGTTTAGCAGGCATGACTTGCCGTGACACATGCTGAAGGAGAGAGGAAGCTCCGGGTGCTGAACATATTAGAACCAAACTCAGAGTCTTCCTTCAGCTATGTTTAGTGCCTGAACCAACTCCAGGGCACAAACTCCAGTGCCAATTTAATACAGATTTCTATTTGCAGAGACTCATTAACGTTGTGCATAACTGCTTTAAAAAGGTTAAAGTCTTGGCAGAAAGTAGCAATAGCAACGGTCGATTCAACTCTAGAAACTCCAGCACTTATTCTGAGACTCTCCAGACAGGGAAGCACTGAGCTGAGCTTTAGCAGACACCAAAGCACTGAGTGGCCACTGGTGCAGAGCAGGTCAGCTGCCGGTCCCGCAGGCACCGCTGCTCCCCTTGGGTGCCAGTGGAGGCACCCAGAGGGGCTGTTAGAATGCTAGCTAGCTGCTCTCCAGCACATCTAATCTGCTACATGTTTTAGTGCTTGAGCAGAGTCTTGTAAGCAAGACGCCACCACTTCAAAATTCTTATTTTGTACCAGAATGCATACTATGAGTTCTCTCTTTTGGTATGGAGAATATCAAAATATGGAGGATGAAACAGAGAGAAAAGCATACGAGGGTGATATGGATATGAGGGTGAAACAGAGAGAAAAGCAAATACCAAATATGTTTGCTCCTCATTCTTAACAGCAGTGGCTTTATAAATGTGTTGGAAGAAACTCAGAAAAAAAACTCCAATTAAAAAGGTTCTGGAAACAAACAAAAGCAACAACGTGAACTTGCAGAAGCACAGGTGTTGTGCAAGCTTTGATGCTGGGCTTGATGGCCCAGGCCTCGTTTAATTACCTGCATCTTCTCTTCCTTTAGACTTACAGCATATAATACATAATAGACATCTCCAAGTTCAATAAGATTAAGAACAGACATTATTTGAGGAGGCACAAATGAAACACTGTGAGAGTGTGATTTGGTATGAAATGCTTTTCATCTCCCAGAGATCTCAAAGCACTTTACCATTCAAATGAATCGATACTGATAGCTCGCACTCACTGCTCAACTGCAGCCAGCTGAGGAGTGGACTGCAAGGAACATTTAATAGTTCCCTCTATCCCTGCATAAATCTTTAGAGAGGTGATTGAAAGATATCTCTCAGCTGAAATGGGAAGGGCAGTGTAGGTGGAAAGAATTTAGTTATCTGAATTGCAATTTGACATGGGGAGTGTATCACTCTTTCTTATTGTATAACATTCATCCACTTCAAATGGCATTGTGCATACAGCATATACAGAAACTGGCCTAGAGTGCTAGAGCCTGAAATTACTACCTGTCCTAAGGAGATTCCTGCAGAAAGGCTGGTTTGTCAGTAACACAACACACTGGGAGTTGTTAAATTTTTATGGGGAAAGAGAAGAACAATAAGGGCCTCAATCCTTTCCCTGACTGGCAAATAAGATGGTATGACCCTAAGAGAACTGTGTGTCCTTGGTCTACCTTCTGGCATTCACATTGCAAAGCTAGTACTGAAACTCCTTAACAGGAGTCATGAAGCAGCTCAGACACAGAGAACCCTGATCACTGAACGCTCTCAAGAAAGCAGGGGTGGGTGAAGACGCTCCTTATCTGCTGCCTGGATGTACCAACAGGTCTCACTACAAAATTCAGCCATATTTATTCCTCCTACTTTTTTTTTTTTCCCCTTTCCCCAAAAGTCTGAACTGTAGGCAGTGGCAGGCAGTGAGTTGATCCTGTACTGCTTATTTATAGTCCTAGAACTGAATAAAAATAGTGGTGCAAAGGATCTTGAAAGATCACTTGCTTTAAACTCCTGTAGCAAAACAGGCTCAACTACACCTACAACATTTTCTGGTGAAAATTGAAGTATTCTTAAAGCCCTCCAGTCCTGGTGAGTCCACTTGCCCACAGAACTCTGTCCAGCACTTCACGTCCTTGCTTTCCTCTCTAATCCAAATCCTGTTGTCCTGTCTGCAAAAAATCTGCTCAAATAAAGACGTACTTAAGTAAGCATATCCAGGTTAGACTAATGCTTTCTTGAGAAGCCTGAAAAGAATAGGTGTTATCTCGCAGTACATTTATGGAGAGAAGCAAGAAAAGGAAAGGGGAAAAGGAAGGAAGGCAACTGAAGTATGATGTAAGGAAGATAATAATTTGTGAGTGATATTCTGTAGAGTTTAACAAATGTAGATTTGAAGAGGAGCAGAAGTAACATCCTGTAGAGTCAGCAAGAAAATCCTAATTAGGCAAGGATGCCCTCCTCAATATTAATATGGGTTGCACTCTTGATTAAATAGGTACAATTCTTTTTAATACTACAGGAGACCAACATGATGCCTGCAGCATACAGCCAACCTCTTCTTCCTCCCTCTCTCTCTCTCACACACACACAGGCACGTACCAGGCACTGTAGCAAGGTTGTCTGTTGTGCACACACAGCTACAACCCATGTGACCCCTTCAGTTGCTTCCTGTCCTTTTCTAACAAGTACAGCTCATTGAGTGTCCTGCCTCCGAAGAAAGCAGGGCTAACACGTCTACTTTCAGATCAGTAAGAGCTCTCTAGCACTCTGTGGTCAGTTGACAAACAGGGTAAACCAGAGCAGTAGGTGCGTACAGACTCCGACCTCATACCTTTGCATAACATGGCTCCCAGCAGATCCTGCTGGTGATTACACAACCAAAAGGAGTGCTTCTGGGGGCACTCAGAAAACACAGCTTCATCTCATTCCCTGCAGCCCATGTCTGGTACTGCATAAATATGTTAACAGCATCTGCACAGATGGACAGGGATTGGAGGTGCCTGTTGCAATAAAGATCTTGCAGTAGGCTCGAGGGTGCTACCTATGTGCAACAAGAACTCCTTGCTAGGTAAGAAGAGCTGAGTACTTAAGGACTTTTAAGTGTCCCTTTAGGCAGGTGGCCTTCAGATAGATTCAAGAATGATTATGAATACAAGGTGGCAGCTGCCTGACATGTAACTGCTCCATACAGCATGCTGACACCTTCGATATGCCAGGGAGATTCAGAACTGTGCCAGATGTACACCGAGTCTCCTGCCTACCTCAACAGGGTAGTTAACACAGAATCCACTGTCAGTGGGACCAACATCATCATAAAGATAGATGTTAACAAGCTTATGAAGCATAGGCAAGAGATCAAAATTCATCTTTGCTGTATTTGTTTACTCCTATGCTCATCCACTCACAGACTTCCACCTGCCCTTTCTATGTGCCCTGGCCCTACTGAATTGAACCACAAAGCAGCTTTCAAACATGCAATGAGCTTTTGTAAATTTTGTAAATGGGGTACATTTAATTGCCCACAATTAGTGGTTTCTGACTTGTAAGAAAACTCTCCTTTGCATAGGCTCAGTGATGTCTTACAATTTGGGACTCTCACTTGCAGCTTAAAATGCAGCAAGCATATTGTGAATTCCATCAGAAAAATTAGTGAGCAAAGGGAGAAATAGAGGGATTTTGAGGCAGGTATGGAACAAGAGAGAACAGCTGTGGAGGACCTAAAACACAGTAGGGATAAACTGAAATACTGCTATTTTCCAAAGATACAATTACATGTGGAGGGACAGTTGTGACTACATTGTCCTTCATCCTGGACATCTTTTCAAAAATGAAACAGTGCAACACTTGTTAAAATTCCATGGCAGTATCCATTGTGATTTTGCATCCAAATCCATTCTGTTCTGTAGTACAACGGCAGTCAGATTAGAGGTTCCAAGATGTAAGACGCAGAGTCATTGCTGATACTGAGAGCTGACAGAGGTCATACACCATTCTCACTGTTATTTTCCTAATGTTTAAAATACTGGGTTTTCATCTGATGCTGAAACATATCACTGTCTTCCACCACTGTTTCTACATTTTCTGTTGAAAGTAGTTTTGCAACACAACTTGTGTCATTTTATGTAAAAATATTGAAAATGTTACAAATCTATCTTATAAGGCATCAATCTGCTTTGCCACTGTAAAATGGAAAAAACAATCTATAAAATATGGAGCGTTTTACTAACATCTGTCCACAGCATTTCCTAAATAAAAATGTGTCATTTGGCATATCATCAGTTTGTGTCAGTACACAATTAATATCATGATGTAGAAAAACACTCCATGAAATGGAAAAAAGTGTCTCAAGATAAGAATTCACATTCTAAAGCAAGTTTTATAAAAACAAGCAAAAAAAAAAAAAAACCCAACAAAACAAAACAACCACCCCCCACCAATTCTCTGTAGTTTCCCTTTCACTCGTGTTTCTCCAGAATAAACATGTCAACAGCCAGCTTTTCATGCATTGTAAAGTCCTAACTTTGGTTTCTTAAAAACAAACAAACAAAAACCAAAAAACCATAAGAAAGCAGCAGAAGATTACATTTTCACTTTTTAAAATGTGGTCCATCCTGTACCTTAAATCCATAAAAAAGCTAACACCTTGCCACATGGCTTTTTATAAAATTATTCCTAGAATTACGTGAGTACAAATATCAATATACAGAATAGTTTCGTTTTGCTTGTGACACAAGCATTTTCTCAAGTAGCTTTCTAAAATGTGTTCTTAAAGCTTTTTATCCATGACCAACACCAAAAGCACTGCTTTGGCATGACTAACAGGGCTGCAGCGCATTGTGGCTAGCATATGTGATCCAGTAATTGAATATCCCAAAGCATGTTGTCTATGGTAAGCTTTTAAGGGTGGATTAGACCCAGGGACATTTAGAACTAGGCAGCACATAATTATTTCAAATTACTTAAATGCAGGCATAGTGGGATGCTACAAGTCCATGAATCCCAAGATGTCTGCATGAGGAGCAGCAATGCCCAGGCTCCGTGGGAACGCAGGGCTGAGAGCAGCCTTGCCCTTCACACGCAGGAGCTGAATTTCCAGGGCTGGTTCTTTGGATCCTCAAAGGGCTCTAAGACCTCGCACAGAGCAGTGCTGCTCTCACGCCTCGGCCGGTGGTGTGGAAGTAAGGCTGTGGAAATCAAGTCATCCCCCAGGCGGGTACCAGCCTGAGTCAGAGGAGCCCTCGCCAAAACGTGCTTTCAGAGCAGGCACAGCACATTTATTATTGAAAAGCGTTGTTTTTATATGGCGTGCCAAGCTGGCAGAAATGCAAATTTAAAATGTAGAAGTGATTGCTAGGGACTTGGGCAAGGAACCAGAAAGAGAGGAAGGAATTAATAGCATTTGTTTCTTTTAAGAAATAAATCTTGAACTAGTTTTCTTTTTTATGGCAATATTAAATAATTTATCCGTCTTTCTAGGTCAGAAAATAGGAATAAATTTTAGATGTGACACTTTCTTGTAATCCACTGGTACAAAATGGACTCTAACAGAACGCTGCATTATTTCACTGTCCTGGCACACAGGGATGCATTTTGGGGTCCTTTGTGGCTCAGGTGCTGATATTGTGCCTGGTGAGATTGAGAAAGAGAAAATAACAGAGCACAAAAATAATACAGGAGCGAAGCTAAGTAACACAGCGTCTGTTTCAGGGATATTAGAGACACCTCCCCAGGGAAAACTGGGCTGATTTTTCATCCTGTTTGTAGTCTGTCATCTTTTTCAAAGTCTCTCTTTATCCACAGAAGTTACTTAAAGGAACAGGCACTAAGGCTGTCAGGATGCACCATAGACTATTCTGACCCACTACTATGAGGGGAAACAAAAAGTAGGGCTGACAGCTGTCATTAAAAAAAAAAATCCACAATTTTGTATTAAGAAAGGCAACTCAGAAACATCCCAGATTACTACTTAGAATTCATCTGACTAACGTGAAGAAAATTCCACAAGAAACTTCACCTGCAACCCTCAACCCTTTTTTTCCTCGTTGTTCCTCACATCACAGGTGGATAATGGTAGGACAAGGGGGAATGGGCTAAAACTGAAAGAGGGGAGGTTTAGGTTGGACATCAGGAAGAAATTCTTCCCTGAGAGAGTGGTGAGGCGCTGGCACAGGCTGCCCAGAGAAGCTGTGGCTGCCCCATCCCTGGCTGTGTTCAAGGCCAGGCTGGGTGGGCTCCTGGGCAGTTTGATCTAGTGAGCTAGTGGCTGGCAGCCCTGTCCACGGCAGGGGGCTGGAACTAGATGATCTCTGAGGTCCCTTCCAACCCAAGCCATTCTATGATTCTGTGATTCTATATAAAGAGAAATAAAAGAAGGCAGCATTTTCCACCTCACATGGAATTAACTCACAGCTCAGACTTCAGGAGCTGATATTGGTTTGGTACTTTAGATGACCACAGCCAGATATCACTCTCATGCATGTGCATTATTTTGGCCAGGTGTGCTTTATCACCATGTATTACAGCAACTTCTAAGAGTCAAAATCCAAGACAGCCCTGAAGAATCTGGGACAGTTTTCTGTGTGTTTACCCTGTAAGCAGAACGTGGGAGAGCAAAACTTTCATTATTGACATGCCACTGGTAGGTCATGAATATTATAAGATTTCCTGGCTCGGGCATGAAATATCTCTTGGATCCATTAGTGGCTAAGCCTCAAGAGTTTACCAAGGGGTAAATATTAGGCTAAAGCAATAGCAGATAATAAATCCAACGTGAGATTCAGCTTACTAGGCAAGTACTGTAATGGCACCGTAGTAATCTGGCTTTAGCTGAGGATCTTAAGCAGACATTTAACACCAAGAACAGTTGGTCAATGAAAGAAACAGCCACTATCTGCAAAATTGCAAAAAGAAATCTGTCACTGAGGCCGTCTGTGTTTGCTCTCACCATAGCGGGCATTCATATTGCTGGAGGTTAACTAGCAACAGACAGCATCGGAAATTTTTGTGTTAACAGATATTGCCTCCATTTAGCTTCTGGTTAGTAAGTACAAATGCTCCAGAAAGGTATAGCACACTCCTTCACCTGTCAGGTAGCTTTAAGTATTTGTAACACCAGTAAGGGTAACAAGTCCATGTAGCACTCAGATAAATTAGGTAAAATAGCACTAACATCAACAACAAAAAGCTGCCTAGTTTCTTGTTTCCAGGACTGCATGAATTACACGGTTCCCACATGACAAATGGAAAGAAGAATTAAAATTGGACCCACAGAATCCCCAGTGAAGAGCTGGCTGAAACCCAAACAGTTATCAATTTTATGACCTGAGGTTTATTCACACAGCTACACTTCTGAGTTTTGACAAACAAGCAACAGAGCTCAAGAACACAAGACAGAAATTTTGGCATTGCTGTGGCGGTTTGTGCTCTCTCCTCAGTTGCTCAAGCTCTGCATGTCTTGATACAGACTGGAGAGAGCAGCTCTGCCTCCCCTGTGCATCTGAAGAGACAGATGAGCAAAATGTTAAACAGCTACAGATTCCGTAAGAAAAGCAACTGTTCAGCCACCTCTCCAGGTTTCTTTCCTTCTTTGTTAAAGCCATGCTTGTAGGATGAAATCGATGGGTATGTCTGATAATTATTAAAACAAAAACCAAAAAGCAAAGAAAATATGTCTGAGATTAAGCTTTAGCTGTGTTCCTATTAATGTAACAAAATGGAGAGGCAAACTGCTGTTAATATTATACAGAGGCATAGAAATTTCTGCTAATCTATTATCAGGGGACAAGCTGCTATTCTGGTGCAGTGAGGGCTGACATCAAACTACCACTCTGGCAACCCTTTTTGCTCAAATCCTTCACATCCCTCTCTTCTCTTCCTAAGGCAGGCACTCCTCACTGCTAGCACTCCCAGACGTTTGACACCATGGAAGCACGTGTCCTATTTCCCTTTTTCTTTCTCAAGCACAGAGCTGCAGAACAGGATCCTGCTCTCACAGTTGGTCATTGCATGGGGCTTGGTTTTACCATGGCAGTAGATAGAAGTAGGGAGAAGCTCTTTGCTGCCAGGCTGCTTGAGACAGGGCATAGAAGAGCTACACAGTCATCAGGAACTGGTGCTTATTGCTAGATATACTTTGATGGGGGCTTCTCCAGCTCTCCTGTCCAGTCTTCCCTTTTCCTGTTCATCTAGACAGTGCCAGTGTAGGTTCACAGCCCAGACTCAACACTCAGCTGGGAAAAAGGCCTATAAATAGTGGATTAATACCTCAGCACCCCTCTGTACAGAAGCACCAGTGTTCTTTCCTTGGGGAACGCAAACCAGACTGAAAAGAGCCAACCTTCCCCCCCCACCCCCCTTAAAACATCATGTTGAAAGACTAGGCTTTGTGTAAGTTTGTAAGGTGCCATGGTTCCGAGTCACAGCACTCATTTTCACTGAGCTGAACAGCTCTGGAGAGCACACAGAGTTTCATTGCAATTCACAGATCTCCATTTACACTCGGGTTGTCCCACACTGAGGGCACTGAGGCTATTTCTCTAACAGCTGGGTACTTCTTCAGTGCCTTTCTAATCAGGGAGGCAAAAAGGAGTAGCCACACAGCTCTTTAGCTTGGCAAACCCTCATGATGTTTCCAGTTCCATGCTCTGCAGTGATCCATTTACCTGTGCTGCCCGCACTGAACTACATGCCTACATTTGATGCGCTGCTCCACTTCAACAACCCAGTGGCGGGGGAACACTTGAAGACAGCCACCAACTTCAAAACAAGTGCTGCTCCGTATTTCTCCTGGGAAGGAGGCAATGGTTAGCTCCCCTTTCATTCTTCTCCCTTCTCTGCCAAGCCTTCTGCTAAATACAATTACATGCAGCATTTGACAACAGAGCTGATAAATTACGTGCTGAAAATGTGAAAGATAAGAGGGATGAATATCAATGCATTCACAGATGACGCAAACCCATTTCATCACTTTCAAGACTTTTTGGCTGTGCTCAGAGATGACTTGCATGGAGTAGTGCCTCAGATCTTTGTCTTAAAGCATCTCCACAAGAAAAAAGGACTACGGCTAAAAGGTGGCTGACAGGAAAAAAAAAAAAAGAGATAATAACAATATATATATATAAATGAAAAATCCTTGAACCCTGAAGGGAAACATTTTATGGGCATGAAAATCTCATAGCTGAGAAGTTTAAGTATAGAATTTTTCAGTTTCAGTGAAACTGGAAATTCTGTCTGGATTTCAGATAACTACAGTTTACTCCCATCTGACTGAGATTTACGTGTGTGCTGCCAGAAATACTTTCTTATGTCTTACCTCTAATAATGACAACTGAACACACCTGCAACAAGAGGGATCTTATTGTTGGCTGCCATTAAACACAGAAGTCAGTCATTTAAAGCTGTGACAGACCACTATCTCTTATAGACACCAGCATTTCTCAAGGATATAGCTGTTTGAGCAATCCGTAGTCCTTAGTTACAAGCTCTAATGTAGCTCTATTGTCATTCTCCTGTATTAAACCAGTAATTTTCCCAGAATTCTCTCCAGTATGAAAAAAAAAAACAAAGGAAAAAAAAAAAGAAATCTCAGTTTAGCTATGGATGTTGCTAATGGAAAACTTCAGAGAGCCCATGTTAGCACAAAGAATGCTCTGAGATCAATCCTCTGAATTCAAATCGTGGTATGCAGAGGGTCTCTTCATCACTGCTTTGAGCTTGTTTTTAGAGTTTCATGTTTCTTCCTCCGTTTGTGTGAAGAGCTCTGGCCAGTGCTCTGCAGGACCTCGCAGATGCGCTGCACAGCTCTCAGGTACTGCGCTAACCTTTGAAATTTGAGGGCATCAAAGAGCAGCTTTCAGCTGCTAGTGCTAGACACCTCCTGCATCTCTATGAAAAGCAACAACCTGCCTAAGGCACAATTAGCAGACCTCTAAGCTACGGATTTTTATTGCAGCCTCCACACGCAGCCTGGCAGGACATGCAGCCAGCGCTGCTTTCAGGCAGAGTAAGCAACCCTGGGAGGCAGCAGTGGGATGCTGCCACAGGAAAAGGCAAAAAGACTACGTGGTTGGAGGCAATACAGACATCCCAGAGGGTAAAAGATTTTACCTTCATTTTCTCCTCGTGCCTGAAGTTCCTGCAGCCAGCTGAGCTTCAAGCAGCTGCCAGGTTGTTCTAGTGCAATGCAGGGGGAACATGCATCCAAGCAGGAGTAAGAAAGAGGCAGGGAGAGAGCACCTCATGGTCACCCATTGATCCCGCACACACCATCTGCTGCTCCTACCCACAGCATGCGGCCATTGCTGCTGTGGCTTTAAACTCTTTTCCAGGCTCTCTGATCTTCTGGGGTACCTCAGGGCCTCCCCATTTCTTTGGAGGCCTGATGTGAGATCTTATGCTTCTTGCTCCCACTCCTACCCAGCTCCCAAAAGAGAAGCTGTTCTTCCCTGTTAGCTAGAGGCAGGAAAACAGATGTGACTGCAAGGAAGCCTAGAGTTGTTCTTCAGGGCTCCATTTTCAAGAGGAACAGAACCAACACTGCACAGCCAGGCTGCTGCTCAGCATGGCAGTGATTTGCACCATGAAATTTCTAGCAACTCTGTCAACTTATTGCAGTGAAACCAGGGGACAGAGAGGAATTCTCTGCACCTCATTTGAAAGCTCAGAGACATTGGAGCTGAAACAAGAACTAAGCGATTCCCCTCTCTGTGACTCATATGACAACCAAATAGTTTAAGGTCAGGAATCTTTTGCTGCCTAGAGGCAACCAGTTGCTTTCTATTAACATGTCATCTTGTACAAGTCCTATGCAAAATGGAATGAGACAGGAGAAAATTCCAGGCATCCTGAGGAAAAAATGAAAGTGCTGAAAAAAAAAATTATATACCTTTATTAGCTATATGCTGATCCAAGCTAAACCATATTTGCATCCTTAACAGTAAAGAATGTGTTAGTTGTATCATTTATCTATCACATAGAAAGTACCATGAGCTATATTTATGGCACAAATTTTTTAGTTTTGAACAGGTGACAAATGTTCTTAGTATTAGAGATGGAGCTGAGCTGCATAA
Source organism: Alectura lathami (assembly GCA_013399715.1). Lineage (NCBI taxonomy): Eukaryota > Metazoa > Chordata > Aves > Galliformes > Megapodiidae > Alectura > Alectura lathami. The sequence goes on along the minus strand of VXAV01002785.1, from coordinate 16,742 downwards.
TAAGGCATTGAAGTACACTTTTTGCCTGTTGACATCTCTTCTTTGGGAAAGAAATAAAAATGTCGGAAATAGAAAGCATCAATACTCTTGAAGGTTATATCCAAAGGGCTTGGTAACATTATGTAAATAGAGAATTAACGTCATAATGTAGATAAAAACCCTCACATTTCTAAAGAAAAAGAGCTCAGAAAGCAAATGCAATGCTTGTGTTTTTGTTCATTACAACTTAATTAACACAGCAGAATATTAAGGACCACCAGTGATGCTGGAAGTAAATTGTCAACTGTTTGCGGGTTACATCTGTACTTACATATATCAAGAGTAATTGCCAACATGATAAACGCTGAAATAAAGACAGTTGAAATACTCCTGGGATTTAAGTGAAGCAGTAATACCACCATTTTAAACCTTACTTCAAGAACTCTTTCACCATCTCTGAGATAAAAAATATCTGAATTTAAGTTTAAATCTCTCCTCAAATTTCCAGGGATTTTTACTGAGCTAGGGGAGGAAAGAGAAGGAGGAACGGACATTTTCTGGAAGCTTCTGCATTTCTCACTTGTATTTATGAAGGAGTGAAGGGCACCTGGGTGTTGATAAATACCACACACAACAAGGGCTTGTTTAACGCAGGGTGTAAGCTGTGGGTTAGACTGACATTCTACAGGCATGAAAACATGCAGTGATCCACACTGACAAACCTGTCCCAAATCTCTTCTCCCCAGCAGGGGCCAGCAGGATGAGCCATGTCACCAGCAAGCCTGTCCCCAAGAGACGTGCAGCTCTGCTGTGCAGACAGAGCTCGCCTGCCAGCCTCTCAGCGGTCACATCTTTGGGCTGCTGAAAGCAGTGCAAGCTCACAGTGCTGCTGTCATTACACCCGATCACACAGCCTCCTTGATTTTCTCTTTCACTTGTAGGCAATGCAGTTTTTTTTATTTTGTATCATTCACAAAATCTTAGTACTACATATAGCCACACGCTACGTGTTGAGGATTGTTTAACACTTGCTCAGTAAACACGCTCTACAATATGCATTCAATATTTGTCTGATAAGATGTCAGATGGGAATGACTAGGAAACTATGTGACAAGAATCCATCTCCTGCTCTGTTGTTTTGCCGTAGCATCTCCCATTTCAAATCAATCAGTGCTGAACTAACCAAAGGGTTAAAAAACAACAAGCTAACAGAAAACCAAGCCACATGCCTCTCCACCGTCTGGATGGTCACTTATTTCCCAGACCGTACATGCTGCCAATTACCTTATTCACCTTGCTGGTCTGCTGTAGGATGTTTTGATGCCATTTTAAGATTTTACTACAGCTGACAGTAGCATGTTTCTGATGCAAGTGACCCCAGAGCTAGCTGTGGACAAAATACAGAGCAATGAAGAATCTTTTTAGCTGTTACAAGTTAGATAATATAGTCAGCCAGAGATGGTGATAGTACTTCAACAGGGAAGATAAGAACACAGTTATGCATGGCCAGAAATGTATTCAGTAATGATCCATCATGCTGTCTCTAGCTGCTTTACATGCAAGAAGATCATCTGCTTTAATCTTTCTAGTCTCCAGATCCACACAGAGCATCATATATTATGCAAAGAGGTACTCTGGGTGGCAGCATTGAGTTCACCGTTGCAGCAGGCTCTATTGTGTGCTTTTATTTTGATTTTTTTTTTTCCTCCAAGTCTAAACTAGATATCCCTTTCAGAAATAGGCTTAAAAGTCTCTCTGTCTCAAAGGAGAGGCTCTTGCAGTCACTGTTTCTCCTGGTATCGTGCAGCCTGCAGCCAGAGCCGCTCGTACCCTGCTCACAGAGCACCTCCACCCATCACTGCCTTTCCGCTGTGCTGCACAGCCAGGGAGATCCTTCAGTGCAGAAAAGCAACAGCATGATGCAGACTTGTTCCTTCTCTCCTGGCAGAAGAATTTAACGAATTCACCCTGGAAGGCACTTGAATCTTTTATTTTTATATTTTTAAAATTCACTATTGAACCCTGTACACGGTGTGCTAGGGAAAACAGGATCCTTCAGCAGAATTCAGGGGGTTTTCACCATGGAACAAATTGTGTTATCTGCAAGCAAGTATTCTTGAAAGCACTCTATGCTAAAAGGAGGGGCTGCGGAGAGGGGGAGGAGAGTCTGGGGCTCATTACAGGCTCCTCTCTCATCCAGAGTCCCGCAGCTGCTACCGCAGAAGGTCGGGGAACAGATGCCTGTCTGCTCCCAGGAGACTCAGGGACGGATCTTTATGTGCAGTGGGCAGACACTGTTCCCTGGGAATGAAAGACATCACACCATGCTACACCTGATTAGGAGCTGCCATAAATCCTTGCTACTTTTTCTTCCAAGTCATGTAAATGTGACATAAGAGAACTGCTTGCAGAGTGCAGCTTCATCTACTACCAAACAGTTGCTCCAGATTTTCAAGGAGAGAAGAGGAACTGGAGCCTGGCTCTTCACTGGCTCTTCATTTTTGCTGTGCAGAATGGCTTCAAACTCCCCAGTGCATGCAAATTAAAAAACCTTCCTTCCTTCGCACCTGCACGTTTTAAGTGGAGGCGACTTGCCAAAGGCCAGGGCAGGGTGGATCTGGACTCAGAGCCACACAGGCTGAAATGCAGCCCCTGCCAGGCCTCCCCCTGCCTCCTTCAGCAAGGACAGCTTGACTCAGGAGCTGACTTCCTTTTTTAAAAATTCAATAATAAAAAAAAATCTAGCAGGGAGCTAAAGGCTCCTGAGAGACTGTTCATAGAAAGTGCTTTTGAATATATGCCTCAGCATAGATACCTCCCATTTAAAACTGAAGATGGACCTTTCATCAAAAAATGTGACAGGCTATCTTAAGGGTAACTGTCACCGGTGTAGCTATAAAAAGAAGAAAAAACCCTGTTTCCTCTAGTTTCAGTTTTCTTGTAATTTTACCAAGCATTTAAAGGGTGAGATAATATCAGATATGCCTGTCTTTGGCATTTTTAGGTACTATCACTTTGGAATCTAAGTGTTTAGGCTATGAGATAACACCCTGAAATACTTCCATCTCCAAGCTTCTCTCTCATCTTTCTTTTATTTCATCTCAAATGAGCTCAAGTAACTAATTTTCCATTTGTCTAAATCTGAGGCACAGGAAAAAAAATGTAGGCTTCCATAATTTAGCAGTTGATATGAACTTTACAAGCATAGGTCAAACCTAGTCAGGAAGAGCACTGAATTAGCAACCAAAGAACATTTTTTTTTTTTTTTTTTTTTTTAAGTTTAAGGAGGTATTTCAAGTGATCCTAAGTAATGTTACTTTTCTTGTGTATCTTCTGTTCAAGGGGATTATTTGGAAGCCTAGCTATCCTTCATCTACAGAACAAACACAGCTGCAGGTGATGCTAAAACGTTAGTATAAATCACTACGAGAAAGGTTGCTGTCCCCTCTCGTGAGGTTCTATCTACCTCCTACGCAACAAGGACAACTAGCAGGCCTCCTGGAATCAACTCGCCCCCACCATGCTGCGACACACCAAAATCTCATCACTGCTGCTTAGGGAGAAGACCACCTAGGAGAGGCTTAAGTTCTACAAACCTGAAAGCTGTCCCCAGGATGCAACACAGCACGAGGCAGTCACTTGTGTTTAACAGAGATGGATGGATCTGCACAGTGATGTCCTTCACAAGGACATCAGTCTGTCCCTTTCAGGTGAACTAGCGCCTTTCAGGGCAAAGCATGCAAGCTCTTCCAACTCAGCAGCAGCAGCTGTGTGGAGGCTCAGTTGGATGTATTACTTTAAATGTGCTGTTCTGCTAATACAGCAGCATAGCTGCCAGTTGGCTCAGAGCATGGGTCAAGGCCACTTGCACCAAGCAGAAATCAAATGTCTTAAAGCAGACAAGAAACAAATAGCCCAGATATGAACATACCTTTGAAATCTGCAGTGTTTGAGTTTTAGACCTGAACTTGGTCTAACAATGCATATATTGCATTTGACATCTTTTGGTTTGGATCCAAACCATCCTAGAGTCTACAGTTTTTAAGCGGGGTTTATGAAATGGATGTCTCCTTTCACAACCAATAAGCTGATGACATGGACAGGCAATCATCAAGGCGGGGACCAGGTGACCACTGCAGGTCTTAGCCAGACAGATACACTGTGACAGTTTTTGCTGAATTCTATACATCCTGTTTCTTTCATCTGTTACTGCTGTTTCTGCACAATTTGTCTGGTTTTATCCTCTTATGGTGTTTGGCAGAATGGTTACCCTGACAAAAGCATATGAAAAGACATGTACTTGTGATGCCGAGCTCATCTTTGTTTGAAAATAAGCCTCTAGCCAAATAAGTGCTGGTCTACTAAGTTTTAGCTGTTTATTTCCATCTGTTACATTAAGCATTTAGCCTTGCTTTATCTGTCTGCAGGACAAAGGGTTCAGTAAACTCTGCAGAGTGCCCTAGGTAAGGGGATCACAAGTAGCTGGCTTCTTCTGTCTCCAGCTCAAGGGCACTGCCTTTCCCTCCCCTCAGTTCCCAGGGACCATGTCTGCTGGTTGGTTCCCTTGGTCTCTACCTTCTGGGCAGGGCACTTAGCTGTGTACGAACAGGGTACAAGTGAAAACCTATGACTGTAGTTACAGACCTAAACATCATATTTTAAGAAGAACAAAAACAAAAAACAAAACAACCAAAAAAACCAACCCCCCCCACCCCTTACTTAACACCACCTTCTGCACAGAGAAGTCATTACTGCCATTACTGCTTCAGTTTTCAGATAAAGTGAAAGTTCTACAGAGTGATTTGAATTTCCCCTGGAGACCCCTGAGAGCCATCACCTAGTGTAACCCCAGTGCCACAGGAGGGCTGCTGAGCCCTGGCTGAACATGGGAGCACAAACGGGCAGCCAGAGAGCTTTAGTCCCAAACAACTGATGCAGATGACATTCTGCCATTAAACCTAGTACTGACGTACAAGAGCAAAAACCAAGTTACTTTTAGTTCAGTTATGAATATAGCATGAAACAGAAGTACATTTGTATGTACCATACAAATGGGAAAATAGAGATGCCTGAGTGGGTAAAGCTGGTCTCTCCCTACATAAATGATACATTGTAAGAGGCAAGTCTCAATGTTCAAAGAAGAAGAGGTAATTCTTTTAAAAGATGTTGGAAGACACTAAACCAGAAACCTAATCCATCTCAAAATTTCAAGTGTTTCTCCCCAAGGAGACCAAACAAAAAACTCAAGAAGAGTACAATAAAGACATCTCATAATGAGCAGAAAGCCATGCTACCACTAAGAGAGTGAAATACCATATTTCTTAAATAGGAGGAATCAAATTAGGAAGGAATCAATTAAAAACCACAAGCATGATGATGAAGTACTTGATTTCCCCTCAGCCTCACTGCATTCTCTCAAGGCCCAGGGCAGCATGCTGCCACGTGTCTATCTGTTCTCTTCACAAGGTGTGTCAGAGGTACACATTTCACTAGTAGTTAACAGAGAAATAGTTTCCATCACGGTATGGAGGAACTGCAAGGTGAGCACTATTAAAAACACCTGAAGCCTGATATGGACTACAATTTCACTATTATGTATATTTATGATTGAATGGAGGGACTTCTTTAGAGGCCAGGGTAGGCGAGATAAGGAACCTAGGCAATACCAGGAGATTAGTAACCTTCACATCTGCCCAGACAGTGATACCGCTCACAGGTACTGTGGAGAAAAAAAGCAAAAACAAAACCCACAAAACAAGGACACCCAACCCAAAAAGATCTGGAGTATACCTAACAAAGGACTGGATCTGTTATTTCTCTAGTATTTTCCCAGCTAAACTGCAAGCACACAGTTTTGCACACTATCTGGTACATCAGTTGGAGGCTGCTCTCCTTCAGGAAAAGGAGTCGAGTATCTTCTGTGTTTTACACTATTTGTACTGATGGGGTCAGATGTTAAAACACTCATACTGGAGCACTGGCTGCCTGAAGTACATTCATTATGGATACCACCTTGCCAACGGCTTGTGCTCGATAAAGGTCAGTTGACCTTCCTGAGAACACTTCAAGCAGCAGAGGTAGCAAAGATAAACAAACCCACACAAATTCACAATTCTGTTACTAGAGTCATCTGTCAGGAGATAGAACACAATTTGTTGGGAAGAAATGCTTTCCCTGCAAAACATCTCAGAGCCAAATCTCTAGGAAGCCACCTCTCTGGTGGAGGAGGATCGTTCATAGCGTTACTACCAGGAGAGTTTTACTACTCCAGGCAGTATGGAAGGATCCATGCAGGAAACCTGCTTCCAGTCCAGAGGGGAACGAGAACCTGAGGAGAAGGAATCCATGAAGTGAGCTTCCCATGGCACAGAAGAGGGGTGCAGTTTGTTCAGTATTCTAGGGACAAAGCCAGCTTCCCTGCCTATGGCTGTCCACAGACTGCCAAGATCAGTGCAAAGACTCCATTCACTGTGGGAGGCTGTAACCCATGGATCCAAGTGAGTGTTGCACTTCAGTAGATGCATCACAATGTTTCAATGCAATATAAACAGCAAAATAAAAAGCAGTACCAGAGTAGGTTAATTCTACTTTCTGAAAAAGTTGCTTTCATGCAACTGCAGTTGCCCATACCTGAAAGATTTGAGCACTTCTCAGGTGCATTCCCAGCTTCCATATACTGACGTTAATTTAAATCTCTCAGCGTGGCATTTGGATACCTTACGCAAGTGCCCAGATCTCAAGAGAGAGCTTACAACTTTCTGCAAGTCATGTGCCTCTTGCCTAAGCAGACTTTTTGGTTAAAATTTTTTTTTTTTTTCTTTTTCTGTGGAGATTCTGTCATGGTTTTCCATAGGTATTCCATATCATGACACTGTGCGATGAAGTGATGGAACTGGGAGAGCTGGACTACAGCTCCCAGAATGCTCCCGTCCTTCCCATGTGGTTTACAGGAAGAAGACACAAGGCAACAGGGTTCTGGCAGCTCTTCCCTTTTTGCTTCTCACCATTGAGCTTGCAGCGTGAGAGTGGGAGACTCTCCCTTTTCCCTTACGTATATTTACACATTTGTCAGATTTATTGCTGTTGATTCCTTTCATATTGTATCATCTCATATTTACCATTTTAAGTAAAATAGTTTTCTCCTTATCCCAATCCAGTGCCACCTCCTTTCTCACACCTCTACCCAACTTCTGTGGGGGAAGAGGCTAGGCACTGTCACAAGACACTCTTTAACCAACCCAAGACACTTAATTGGCACCCAACATGGAGCCTGATTGCAGCTGAGATAACAGATAATAGATCTGACTTGAGCCCATTGAGATTTTGAAAAAAAAAAAAAAAAAAAACTCTGTCACAACATCAACTTTTAGAATTTTTTTGGGCACTGTGCCAATATGTAACTGTTAGCTAAAATGGGCCTTCTCTCCCTTTTAATGAAGTTTTGTAAGGGATCGCACACAATCATGTATCAGATTGCGTTGCTTAAAACCTATAGGAGCTTGATTAAGAAGGACACTGTTTTTCTTGGCTATATATACACACACACACACACGAGAGCTTAAGATGACTGGTGGGGACACCCTATTGGGTGCTTGTATACAATATGGTATGATTTGAGCATTGAGAACTATGCTTCAGCATAGTTAATACTTACTCCACTGTCTTCTCAGAGAACCTGTCCATGGAAGGAGCAAGAGGGGGAACATTTAGTTTTTCAATCCTTTCTCCTCTCACTTCTTTTCTCCTCTTCCTCATGAACTTTTTGCACATCTGGGATGTTAAGACTGACATAATCATAGTGTCATGGTTCCTGAATGTTCTTCTCATTATTAATATTGGTTGGAGTTCCGCCCCAAAACTGGATAATACTGAGTGGCAGGGGTTGCAGAGGAGTGCGAGAGAGAGCTCAGAGAAGTGGGCAGCGCCAGTGTCACGGAGTTTTGCTCCTGAATACCTTCAGAACCATGAAAGTTTAGGCAAGTATTTAGGAGAAGGCTGTAGCTCCAGCAGATCTGAGGAGGCACAAATGATTTGGGGCCTGGCTTACGCCTGTTGAGCCCTGTTTAACACTATTCAAGGGAAAGGGAGTGTCTCTGCACCTACAATGGAGACTCAATTGGAGGAAAAACCTGTGTCAGTATCAGTTGCCTCTGTGGAAGGAGAAAAGTGGCAGTGAGCATCATCTTGCTTAGAACGGGAAGAGGAAAGGAGGAAAGGAGATCGTAAGAATCACTGACAGGGGGAAGACATAAAAAAAAAATCACTGGCAAAAACACAAACAAGGTCATTGTATGAAATGTGAACATACTAAAGAGTCAACAAAAGAGAAAGAGAAAAGGGAGAGTCCGCCACCCATACGCTGCAAGCTTAATGGCAAGAAGCAAAATGGGAAGAGCCACCAGAACTGTGTTGGCTTGTGTCTTCCTCCTGTAAACCACACGGGAAGGATGGGAGCACTCTGGAAGTTGTAGTCCTCCCTCAGCAGCTCTCCCAGTTCCATCAGTTCATCGCACAGTGTCATGATATGGAATACCCATGGAAAACAATGACAGATTCACATGTCCATGTGCAGAAAGATCAAGACACACTGGATGAGGGAAGGTAAACAGATGTGCGGCTGTGGGGCCACATTTGGGTAAATGTGCTGCAACAGACAGGAAGTAATAGGAAGGAGGAAAACCCTCAAGCTTTCTAGAAACCGGCCCTAAACTAACCAATGTAGTCTCTCCAGGGTTACAGATTGCATGTGTCAACCTACCAAGGCAACGACACCAGGTATCTAGGAGCACATCAGAACTTTTACTGATTGCCAATTTAACATCCAGCAGGCAAGTTCCTACCTGAGCTCTCTCTCGACAACCTCCACTACCTTTCGAGCTTTTCTGGTGAAAAAGCTAAACTAGCTGAAGTACAGTTTGGTCACTGAAGGATTACAGAAACCCAAACGGTCATAACAGACAAACACGCATTAGAACAACAGCAGCAGCAGAAAAAAGGTCACAATAATTGATGTTGGTATTATTAGCACAGGAAGTTGAGCATTCTGTCAATGTTGCATCAAAATCTATGTTGCTTGCAGGGCATTCAGTATGAAACTCTCACTGTGTTCTCCTTTTCCCCATGTATGCTGATAGAAACCCAGTGGTTTCAATTAGCAGTCAAAAGCCACTTGATTTGGGAGGGCAAAGCCTTAAAAACCTCCTTCTCATTTTGCCTTATCCATTGGGACCAGGTTTCCCTCTGCTCCAAACAACAGAGCACAGTGGAGCACTTGTAAATGTACTCTATCTTTTGTAAATAAATCTGACAGCATTAGAGATAAATCCACAGTCCCTTGAGGGTGAGATCAGCAGCACACAGTTGCATGCTGGTGCGAATGTACACCTACCGTTAGTCTGAGAAATTGGAACCTACTGACATAATGGGTAGTTGTGATCGAGGCAGAATAAAGCTTTCTGCCCAGTTCCTAAATTTTTCTGTCACTGTTAATCATCTCTGTTTGGAACAATGTTTCTTGTTTACTAGCAAACAACTGCCTGTAGACAGGCTAAATATTTCTCTATCAACACCACAGTACACTCATACTAGGATTCAAGCCAGCAAGAGGGGTGCTCTTCTTCCTCTCTCTCCTCCATGAACTCAATACGCTTTCTGTAAAGCCGCCTTTCCCTGACATAAATCATCAGACCTGATCTAAGCACCCTCTCCTAGGGGTCCTTTTTCCTGTTCCTTTGTCCAGGTGTGAATTAACAAGCAGCACCCCACGCTGGGTGAGTGCAATTAATCAGCGTCCCCAGAGGCCACCGACACCTGCTCGGGGCACTGCCAAGGTCCCAGCCCCATGGCACACCCTGATGGGAGATGGAAAGCACAGGGTGAGAGCCAGGGCTTTGGAATCCTGCTCCTTGCAGGTGTTGTGCTGAAGGTATCCATCTTCCTGCTCTCACTGAACTGCTCTGATAAACAACACACCTCAGAGAGCTGGGGGAGGGCAGAGGAAGGCTGAAGCTGAAGCAGAGTGCAGCTGATGTTATAATGGCTCTCTAGCAGCTGCCTTTGGAGGTTAATTACCTTTCTAAAGAGTAACAATTCATCTTTTCCCCCAAACTGTAATATCCTGTGATGCTAATTCGCGTTCTGAAGACAGGAAAATGAATGACAGAGAAAAGGTTTAATATATATAACTCAAAAGAAGGAATAAATTTGCCATAACTGTGTACCAAACTCCATCAATAAAAACCTCACACAAAAAGATCACAACTCAGACTATTCCCAGAACATAAATATTTTCTAGGCTACACCATCATTAGCAAAACCCATCAAGCTTTTGTTTCAATAAACAGCATCTGCCATGAGCATCTTCTCTGAACTAGACAGTATTAAACAAAGTTTGGTCTCTCATTTATTAAAGGGGCAGCCTTCTGGGCTGCTGTCTCAGGAGTTTTCCCAAAACCTCTAAAAAACAAAAGAAGAGCACATCTCATTTAACCTTCCATCTTAAATATTCTAACAGGTCATAGATTATGAAAGTACTAATATTCTGGATCTGCTGGATATCATTGCAAAAACAAAACAAAAAAAAGCACCTTTATTTACTTCTGGTTGCTTCAGCTATACTACCCAGTCACACAGCCATCTTCCCATCTTCCTGTCTTAGCAACCGAAAGCAACTCTCATTTTATTGCTGTCAAGACAGCAAGTGACCAGAGGAAACCAGTTATGACGGGACTCAGGTATGTAGGCTTTGGCAAGACATGAGCAAGACATCCTTATCCTCACCCTTCCTTGACAGTGATAGCAATGGCCAGTCCCAGTCAGAGCGCTGGGATCTTGATAGAATCTGCCTCCAGGAGATGGGAGGGGAAAAAAAGAAAAAAATACTGAGAAGTTCTCTTCCTCCAGTTTTGCACAGAATTCAGCAAAGAGCAAGTAGCTAACCCAAAGTTACTCTTGGCAGGGGGTGAATCAGTGATCCCCAAATGCATGATTTTGGTCTCTCATCTCTTCCATAGGTCACTTAGTTTTGTCCTCATTGCTGGTTAAAACACCAGTAAAATTCTCTCCTGCTAACCCACAACCTGACTGTATTTTCTTCTTAGAAAGGAAAGAATTTACTTTTTCTTAAGTAGCAGTTAAATCATAATGCTTTTTACGATATGAAGTTTGCTCAAGTCAAATAAATTTGTTTGCTCAAACAAATAAAGAATAGCATCAGGTTTTTCCCAAAGCTTTTGTTTTATGGGTGGGTTTGGTGTCAGGCTGCTGGGACAGAACATTCTCAGGACTGCACTGCCCATGTACTGTACAGCTTCATGGCCAAAGGGCACTGTGGTGATTGTGCTTATAAAGAGGCAGCTGCAAGATAAAGCCAACCTTAGAGCGCCTTTGAAATACTGTTTTCAGCTAACTGTAGCCCCGCTGAAATAGCTTCTGCAGTACCATGAGCAGACTGCTTTACCATTTCAGATGCTGGACCAGCAGGAATGAAATGTCCTCTAGCTCACACTGGAAGTGATAGAAAAATCAATGTAAGCTTCAAAAGTATTAAAAAAGACAAGACAGCCCCAGTACAAGAAAGTCATTTCCAGACTCTCCTGTGGTACAAGCTTCCAGAAAGCAAGACGCAGCGTGTGGTGGGTAATGTTCTGCCAACTGAAAAATGCTATGTCAAATATCCCCACCAGAATTTTATTTTAAATTAAAGTAAACAGGATCTACATAGAGAGGCTGAAAAGATCTGGTGTCATATTCAGGCACTTGCCTGGATTTTCATAACAAGCAAGCTGAGGCCAGACCTGTACCCCTGAGACAGCTGTGAGAACAGAGACACAAAAGAAAGCTGAAGCCAAACATTTCAGCAGTGCCTATTGATTTTCTTTGCCTCAGGATCAGTTGGCTCCTGCCAGATGGATGCCAGTAGTGCCAGCCAAGGGCAATGCTGCCCTGCCAGCCTCCCAGGGCCTCACTGACCTGTACTTCTGCATGCTTGGACCTGGGCGGCCAGACCAGGGCAGAGCTTATGGCATGCTGAAGACTAAAACCCGAGCACTCCGTATATTGCAGTAACTACACAAGTGCGATACACAGCTCACGTTTCTTTGCAAGATGTTTTTCTCCTCAGTTTTCCTCCCTCAGCTTTAGATACCTGTGCAGCCAGGTGGACATTTCAGCCCCAGCACAGCAGCAAGGTTTGCTACTACTTCCAGTACATTTCAAAGTGGTCCAACTTCTTTCCCAGCCCCTCTCTGCTGCATTAGCCCTTTCCAGTTTTGCACACTCTCCAACAATAAAAAGTGCAAATGGTCCAACAAGAAGCTGCTCTTTGAATATTTTGAATCAAAAAGATACTAAACTCAGGTTCAACTCACTGTTGCAAATACTTTCCCATCTTGATTTTTCCTTCCTCTTACTTCATTCCTTTCACATGGCTGCTGCAGGAACGCTGACTGCAGTTGGCAGTATAACCTTACTTATGATGTGCTCGGGAACAGATGTTGTTCTTTGTGTCTACCCCTCCTCTCCTACCTTTGGAGCAGAATAATGAGATATGCCGCAGCTCCTGTTCAGAGCATGGTTATTAAACAGCTAGCGAAAATGATGCTGGCGTGGCAAACTGTGTATCACTGAATTACTAAGAAACATGGTGATGAGAGAATAGATCTGCTCTGAAGGGAAAAAATGGCCTGGTTTCAGTCAAGAGCTCTTTCTTCTTAGTCAGCCCAGCCCATCAGCACAGTGTCAGCGTACACAGCAATTTGGGGACTGCACAGAGGGCAGCGATTTGTGCCGAGGAGCTGTCACATCCCTTCCCTAGTGGGCTGAAGCCAGCGTCTACCTAAGGACCATACACATGATGAAGAATTTATGAGCTGTGATTACTGGGGGTTTGTTGTTTGTTCTTATTTTCTGCTACCCTTTAGAGCAATACAGCAAAATAACACCAAGTTTTCCTGCAGTTCCCCCTGTGCAGAATGCTGATTAAAAGCCCTGTAGCTCAGAGGGAGAAAGTCATACCAGAGCCTTCCTGCATGCCTGCTCTTGACAGGCAATGTGCTGCTTTCCAGGGACACTGGGTAATTGCCTTACTCTGAAGTTTCTTTTGCATGCCATGAAAAATGACTGCATCGAAAGGAGGGAAAGGCTGACGTGCATAAGCACAAATGTATCTAGCCAGAACGCACAAGCTTTTGGGAAATATTTAATATCTCCATCTCTGCTATCATGGCAAATCAAGCACCTGTAGTAGCAGCGTTCAGGCAATTTTATGAGGTTCTAGGATATTTCATTTTTTTTAGGTGAAGAGTGTTGCACTAGAAGCTGTCCTAGCAGAACCTCTGGGATGCTTCCTGACAGAAGGCTCCTCAACGTAACGACTGAGCAGGGAAACCCAAGACACGCATAAGCAGAGAAACACAGACCTTCCTGTTCCAAGCATGCTGGCTGTGGCACTGCTGCCAGGGAAATCTGCTCAATGACAAAGCACATAGGACCAGGCCTTCTCTAATTCTCACCCACTGGTGACAGATGGCCACAGACTGAGCTCCTTCCATCCCGTGGCCCAGGACCGTGCATGGGGACTGCATGCAGCTTCTGTGGGCCCTGGCAAAGTCCAGTAGGGCAGGAAGGGATGCGTGAAGAACTAGCTTTAGACGTAAGTAAGAAAATTGGGAGATTTTATTCCCCCTCATTCTCATGACACTGATAGACAACACAAAGAAAGATGTATTTGCAGAATGAGACATCGGTCCGTCACCCTCTCTCATCTATTGTGGTCTCTGTCACTGTCTTTTCCAAGAGTCTCCTAACTATTTGCACATTCCCGGTGCTCTACAAGGTACAACAACAGACTTGTTGCACACCACACGTGTGCATTACAGAAATGCTTTAGCCACAAAATCATCCTTCCCTTCTGCATTTAAAGCATGAGATGAACAGGCCTAAGTGTGCCTGTATCCTAGACAACAGCTTCAATGGACTAAGGCTGCAAGCAGGAAAAGGCGGGGTGATTTGAAGTATAACTTAGGCACAGGTCTGAGTTAAAATGGATTTGGGTCAGCTCTTCTCTGCCTAACCCTTACCCAGTGCCTAATCAAACCTGGAAACATTTAGTTATTGGTTCATATACTGGGCTCTCATGCAGGCTGCCAAGTGCACCAGGATATGGCATCCTAGTTTAGGTGATTATGAATAAATAGAAATGCCTCATACTGCTCTTCCAGACAAAAAAAAAAAAAAAAAAAGAATTTGAAAAATACAGAAATAGAAGTTAGAAGTAAAAGAAAGGGCTTCCAAAACTAATTCAGAACAAAACCTTAGAACTCCCTCTTAACATAATCATCCAAAGAAAATAAATTGCCCTTTTTCCCTACTGCTGCGTAAAACCTCAGACCACAAGGTTTATTGTGCATATTTGTCTTCACTTGTTCCCCTGCCATCTGCGTACACTGCAGTTACGGACTCCAAATGTCTATGTATGTATGAAACTAAAAACTTGGGATTTCATAAGAACAGAGGTCCTTTCATGATTTCTTGACATGAAGATAAAGTTTGAGAAAAAAAAATGTAAGAATAGAATCTAAGGAAGAGTCACTGTTTTAGAAGTCATTATAAATATGAATTTGCAGATCTGAAAATTTCAAAGCAGAATCACTACTTAAACACACATTTCAGGTTAAAACATCCTCATTCCACACTCCTACATCCCTAAAATCCCTTATCTGAAACTATGTTGACTTCATACACACACACAAAATATATTTTTTCCTAACAAGGCTATGTTAAAAAACATTCATGAAATTAACAGAAACAATACAAGCCTATTATGATTTTTTGCAGGTAGATTCACTACTTTCTCCCAGAACAAAGAGGAGGTCTTAGGTTACACAGCAGAAGACACCTTGGAAATATCCAAAATGCCAGTCCTCAATGGCAGCAGAACACACTCCCTGCTTTTGTCCCACTGTTCTGTTAGATGCTTTTTGTATGAGACATAGCAGAAGAGGCCCTCAAAACCACTAACTCTGTGGCAGAACTACATTTTCTTACCAAGGAAGAAGTCTTGTGATGCGCGGGGGCGTTAGCATTATCTATGCATTAGAGGATCACAGCCAAATACTGATGCCACCATTTTCTGAGCACAGCCAAACAGCAGAAGACCATAGGCCATTTAAAAACAAGAGGCCTCTGATCTGTAATGCCACTCAATGTCTGTGAACCCTGCAAGTAGGAGAGAAGGGATTATCCACAGTGCACATCTCAGCTGCAATAGGGCTGCCTGGTTGTGCAGGTGTTGCTGAACTCTCAGGAGAGATGTGAATTGCTTTTCCTTGTGTTACAGCACAGAGAGCATTTGTACTCATTACAGCCATCCAGCTTTTGGGAACTGGTGCATTTTCAAGAAAGGAGATGAATGTCCCTCCCATCCCCTTTTTGAGGGGTAGACACTAATTTCCAATTGGATTCCTAACAACAGCTAAAAGCTTCACTGAGGCTACACCAGTATCACATGCACCACTGGCAAACGAAGCAACTACTGAAATCCTCAGGTTACTGTTTTCCTTTTCTGAAGTACTTGGGAAGAAAAAAAAAAAATAGGATACAAGACTAAAAAGGTAACATTATTCTTCACTTGGAAAGAGAGACTGAGAAAAATCCTGAAATACTCTACAGAGCATCTGATGCCAGCTGGTGTGGTAGGAACCAAGCGTCACTGGAGCCACTTTACAGACGGACAGACAGCGTGATAGCAAATGGATGGACAGAAGTCTCCATAAAGGAGAACTGGCAAAAACCAAAAGGTGACTATGTCTCTGCCGACCATTAAGATGATCACACTTTTTTTTTTTAAAAAAATGTCCTTTTCATCACTTTCAACATGAAATGCTCTATTTAGGCCCTTATAATTATTTTGCAAAAAAAATAAAAAAAAATGTTGGTATGCTATTAAGTAACAGAATACAATTAAGAACATGAAGGCTAGAGCCTCTTTTCTCAGGTACCTTAATCTAGGTTCAGTGTGTTTTGGAGTTTAGATAAATGCTACTACCCCTGTGATAATCAGGTATTTATGACTGCATTAGAGGTGGCCTAAAAATTCAAGCTAAGAGCTGCCACTAAGCTAGAGGTAGTTAGAAGGTATACCATTGGAATTCAAAGTAAATGCAATGGATACCTATAAAGGAGACGAAACAATTTCAACTTTCTTTTCAAATTCAGTTATTATTTCGAGGAGTGGGGGAGGCAATTCTTCAGATATCAGACCACTTGAAGCTGCCAAAACAGAGGAGGGACTGATGGATTTACTGGAACACAGTTAGGCAGGAGGAAGTACTACACAGAACAGTGCAGCTTGTAGGATGGCCTAAGTAGGGAAGTAACAGCCCCAAGACCAGTAAGAGGGGCTCACTGACTTGCTGCAGAGAAGGCTCAGAGGCAGTCCTGGGTCTGGTCTAATGCGCTTCCATACAGGAGCCATCTGGGGATGTAGCACTGGTCAGAGCGGGGGTTTCTGGCTTTGTTGTTTGGAGGCTTTAAACTGTACCTGCCCCTGGTTCTTCCAAACAGCCCAGGTGGAACACATACTGCACCTGAAGAGCTTTTTACCAGGGCAACCCCACTCTGCCAGCATCAGCACAAAGAACAGGGTTAGTCTGTCAGCTCACTGGGCTCTTCCTACCTGGAAAGGAGGATTCCTGATGATCATTTTGGGGTGTTATTTGCTCTTCCACCCACCCACTTTTTTTTTTTTTTTTTTTTTAAAATCT
>VXAV01002784.1:64147-83997 GCA_013399715.1 Alectura lathami | reverse complement strand
GGATCAGTTGCAGCTTGCTGTGTTGTTGTCCCAGCAGATGTACAGATGGTTGAAATCCCCCATGAGGATAAGAGCCTGTGCCTGCAACCCCTCCTTCAGCTGAAGCAAGAAGGCCTCATCAACAGGCTCCCCTTGATCAGGTAGCCTGTAGTAGACCCTGACCACCAGCTGCCTTTTATTGTTGCCATCCTTAATTTTCACCCACAGGCTCTCAAACAGTTACTGACTGTCACTCAGAGGCAGCTTGCAGTCTATGCACTTCTTAACATAGAGGGCAACTCCCCCACCCCTCATACCTTGCCTATCCCTTCTAAAAATCTTGTAGCCCTCCATGGTGGTATTCCAGTCATGTGAATCATCCCACCACATTTCTGTGAGAGCAACAAGATCGTAGTTCTTCAAGTCCACCAGAGCTTCCAGCTCCTCCTGCTTATTTCCCATGCTGCGTGCATTCGTATAGAGGCACTTCAGCTGGGCTATCAGTTTCCCCTTGGACCCTGGCACTCCCCTCCTAGGCTGATCTCTGGTGGACTTGGTTTTAACCCCTTTCCCCTTTGAATCTAGATTAAAGCTCTCAACTAGCTCCCTGAGAAGCTTATACTTTGATCTCTTAAAGTCTAATGTGGCAACTCTGTTCATCTTTTTTCTCCTTACACCAGAATTTTTGAACTATTTCATAATCACCTCATTTAAGACAGCCACCTACCCTATCATCATAAGGCCTTCCCTATTTTCATACATCAGCTCTAGGAATTCACCTTTGCTAGTTGGCTCACTATATTGTCACTTTGAAACATGAAATTATCTTCAACATGTTTTAGGAATTTCCCAGACATATTTGTCACAACAGAATGATATTCCCAGTTTATACCTAGGAGTTTGAAATCTCTCATAATGGAAACAACTGCTTTCCTAGCCATCTCCTTAACCTCACCCAGAGACTCTCAACTGTGTCATCCATAACAGCAAGGGCTATATAGCCTAATCTCTTACCTGTCCTATCTATCTACCTCCTTACCTGTCCTATCTATCTCACCTGAACAGCCCATATTCCTCTGTCCTAGTACTCCAGTTATGGAACTTCTCCTGCCAAGTCTCCCCATTATCAATGATATCACAGCTCTGGGAAAGAACTAAAGATTCTAGTTAATGCCGTTTGTTCCTCATACCGTATGGATTGGTATACAAGCATTTCAGATGTGCTCCTGAACCCTCAGTATTCCCTGAAGCAACATAGATGCTCCCATTAGACTTGCCACCCTCCGATGATGCCATACCATCCCTTGACTTAATGTCAACCTTCCTAACAGTATCTCCTTGACCGTCAATCCTAGTTTAAAGCTCTGTCATGTTATCCCAGAGTTATCCCAGGATGCCCCATTCCTGGAGGTTTTCAAGGGTGGGGCCCTGGGCAGCCAGATCTAATGGGTGGCAACCCTGCCCACGGCAGGGTGTTTGGAACTAAATGATCTTTTAAGTTCCTTTCAACCCAAGTCATTCTATAATTCTAGTCTATGATTCTATGATCTATCCTTAAAACGCTTAAACCAGATTAAACCTTAAATCGCCTAAACCTTAAACCAGGTTTCTTTTTACAGTTGTGCTTGACACTCATTCCCCTTTCCTCAGTCTTTAGTCTCTAAAGAAGTAAAGAGTGGAAATCTGTTTAAGCTCACTCTTCTACATATGGAGTTTAACAGCCTGCACGGAAGGGAAAACCTACCCGCCCTGATACCTACCATTCAGTTGAACTAATGTTACTCAATTTCCATCTCAACATTTTTTCCAAGCAACTTGAGGACAAGCTTTTAGATCCTGGATGCTGAAACCAGCAGCAAAACAATCCAGAGCCCAGCAGTTACAGTCAAGTCTCAGTACAGAACCACATATTTCCAAATCCTCTCTTCTTTTTCCTTCTTATCTCCATTATAGCTGCTGCTCATTAGCAGATGATGAAAACAGGAGTATTAGGCTAAATTTAGAGGAAGAGAGAGTTTTCTGTGGCTTAAGATGGGAGCTCCTGTGATAGCTGAGGTTGCAGGAGCTAGGATTAGAGGAGATAAAGGAAAGAGCTATGATAATTTTACTGCAGTGACTATATCCCTCTACATTAAGAAAAAGGTTCCAGTAGAGGAGCGTGGACATAGTGTATGTATCTAGAGTCATTCTGACTGAAAGCAGAACTGCTGTAATTCTGACACAAATTTGAAATCTTCCACCTCTACTGACTGACTAAATATTTACCTCTTTATTCATCAATCCACATTTTCAATTATTTCTTGGGAAGCCCTCACTGCCTAACATATTGGAAACAGTTACTAAGGTCTGTTTGGAATAGATTTGATATTAGAATTTGATAATTGTGGCAGTTTGGGTAAAATCCAGTCATAATTTTTGTACAGAAATTATCACTCTTCCATCTGTTTATATGGATTTCTTCGACAGAGATGAGAAATAAAAATATTTGTATGGCATAGATTAATACAGTTCTTGTTTGTGTGTGACATCTTAGAATATATAACATCCCAAATATAGTCTGTGTTTGAGATCCCAGAGATTAATAACTTAAATGGGAGATGCTCAAAAGGGTGCTATTCTGACATCTTATTTTCAGCTTAAAGCAGTTGAAGGGAGGATTCCCTATAAATCTGGTTCAGAAAGACTTAACTGAACCAGAGTTAGAGATCTGGTTTGAGGGCAATGGCCATGTCAGAAGGGTAATTCCCAGTCTATGTGGAAACCTTTTCCCCACCTCTGTCAAACAATTCCAGCAATATATTCTCTAGAGCTCCATCCCTGCTCTTCAACTGAGTCAGACTGTTTTCCCTTCACTACATCATTCATATCTGTAGTGGAAAAATTATTTCTGTCTACTGAAGAACTTGAAGCCATCCTTGAGATGTGATATGAAACATTCCCAACCACAAATCATTTTGGTGCACTTTATTTTGGACAGACCTTTGTGTTTCTTTCTGTGTTTTTAGTCCGATGTACACACGAAGGCAAAGAGGCCTGAGTCACAGAAGTTTCACCAGTATTGATTGATCCCAAAAATTAGAAATATCTAGCAAAACAACCGTAGTTCCTCAAAGAGAGGAGTTAAGTGCTAGAACTTGATTTTCCCTCTAAGGGAAGGGCCCTTAAGAGGCCCTCTGAAGACCTCAACATACTCTGGATTAATATATGCTGATTAAAGAACCACTAGCTGTAAAAATGAATTCAGGTATCTTTTACAACTAAGTTTTTCATCCCTATGGGTATTTGTGTGTATCATCTAGAAAAGCCTAAAATGTGAATTATTTAGGAACAATTATATGTGATGGCCTCATTTGCTCATGGTTTACTTATGTTATGTTGAGGGGAAAATGGGAGCTAAGGATGTGGTGTAGATTAGTTATTACTGAAGATAATCTCTCATCTTTTCACATTCCCCTTTCTCATTAACAAAATTGATTCAAAATCTGTGTAGTCAGAAAGTCACATTCAACAAATTGATGTTTAACGATTGCTTCCAGGATCTAGAAATGTCTAAATGACCCTTTTCCATCATCACATTTAACCCTTCTCAGATTGGTACTGACTCAAAACCTATTAGCGACTTAAGTGCTTGTCAAGGCCGGGACTTTCAAGCCAAGCATGTATCACAAAGGTATGACATAGCTAGTGTTCGTGATGGCAGTCTCCCCAGACAAAAAATGGCAGAAGGAGTTTGGAGAGTGAGCTTCTTTCTTAACTTCAGTTCTTCTAATAAAGTGCAGATGAACTAAGTTGTGCTTATTTTTTAGCTATTCATTAAATGAGTACTTGAATATGATCTTTCCATGAACTCATGAAGTTCATGACTAAAATTCTGAAAAAGCTTTTAGGAATACCGTGTTTTTTTGCATACTAAAAGTTACACTTCTGAGCATCTCTTCTGATGGTACTTTTTCCATACCGAGAGTGCATTTATGGAAGTGTGGTTTAGCACAATATATGAAATACAGATTTGACTAGGAGACTGATTGGATTAGGAGCTCAGCTGGATACTTTTTATGACATATTTATGGTTATGGTGAAACTAAACAGAGTGTTTAGTTAGGGACAGCGTGATTCCAAAATTTATTCCACTACCTGTAGCTTAAGGTTACCAGTTATGAATGGCTTATCATTCTGTGTAAGGTTAATTTTCTCAGTAGTGGGGATACTCCTCAATAGTGGGGAAAATCATGACATCATGAGGCTACATATAATATTGACACAGTAGTTTGTAAAAATAATCTCTCCTTATATAGTCATAACAAAAATGCTGAGGAGTCTGCTGAAGTAAATTGTGTCTGCTGAAGGAAAATGTGTTTACAGAATCACACACAGAATTTGATTGGGGTTAAAAGGCACATCCAGAGGTCATCTCATCCAAAACCTCTTCTCAAGCAGAGTCGCCTAGTATATTTTACCCAGGATCATGCCCACACAGATTTTGAAGATCTCCAAGGAGGGAAACTCCACAACATTTCTGGGCAACTTATTCCAGTGCTCTGTCACTTGCACAGTAAAGTGTCTCCTGAAGTTTAAGTGGAAATGATTGTGCCCAATGCCTCTTGTCCTGGCACTGAATAGCACTGGAAAGAGCCTGGCTCCATCCTCCTTGCATTCTCCATTCAGATATTTATAGATACCTTCAGGTATCTTGTTGATGAGATTCCCCCTGAGTCTCCTCTTCTCCAGGTTGAACAGTCCCAGCTCCCAGTATACATATTTCAACATATTCCCTGTGAGGATATTAAGGGGGGAAACTGTCAAAGGCCTTACGGAATTCCAGGAAGACAATATCCCTGCTCCCTCATCATGCATCAGACTGATGATTTCATGGTAGAACCTTATCAGGTTGGTCACAAATGACTTCCCAATAGTGAATCCATGTGGACTACTCCTGATGATTTTCTTCTCCTTCATGTGCCTGGAAATGGTTTCCAGGATTAACTGTTCTGTCACTTTCCCAGGGACCGAGGTGAGGCTGACTGGCCTGTAGTTCCATGGGTCTTATTTCTTGCCCTTCTTGAAGATAAGAGTGACATTTGCTTTCCTCCAGCCTTTGCGCAATTCTCTCTGTTGCTACAACAGAGCAGAGTTCATAGTGGTCCCACAATCACATCTGCGAGCTCCATCTGTAGTCATGGATGCATCCCATCAGAGCACAGGGACTAAATGAATGTCCTGTTTGCTTAAGTATTCTCTTACCTTATCCTCTTCCACCAAAGATATATCTTCCTCGCTCTAGCCTTTCAATTTTGGCTCTAGGACCTGGGATTCCTCAAAGTCAGTGGTGCTGGTAAAGATTCAAGCCAACAAAGCATTCAGTACCTCAGTCTTTTCAATGTCCTGGGTAAGTAGGTCTACTGTTTACTTCAGTAAAGGGCCCAGATTTTCCCTAGTCTTCCTTTTGTCATTGAAGTACATGCAGAAGCTCTTCATGTTGCCCTTAATATCATCGCCCAGGTTCAATTCTGCCTCAGATTTAGGTTTCCTAATTTGATCCGTGGCTGCTCGGCAGTGACTCTGTATTCCTCCTAGATTACCTGTCCTTGCTTCAAGACTCTGTAGGCTTCCTTTTGTATTTGAGTTTGCCAGGAGCATCTTGTTCATCCATGCCAGACTGCTGGCGTTTTTTCCTGACTTCCTTTTTGCTGGGATACATCACTACAGAAGCTGGAGATGGTGATCCTTGAATATTAGCCGGAATCTTTGGGCCCCTCTTCCTTCCAGGGCTTTATCCCACTGTACTCCACAAAGCTGATCCTTGAAAAGGCCAGTCTGTTCTCCCAAAGTCCAGAGCTGTGACCTTGTTGTGTTCCTTCCTCACTGCCTCGAGGAACCTGAACTCCACTATTTCATGGTCACTATAGCCAAGGTTGTCATTGGCCTTCACATTCCCCACAAACCCCTCCTTGTTGGTGAGAATGAGATACAGCAAGACACCTCTCTTTACTGGCTCCTCTGGTAATTGGAGAAGGAATTGGTTATCAGTGGATTCCAAAAGTCTCCTGAATAGCTTATGTCCTGTTGTGTTGTCCCTGAAGCAGATACTGAGGTGGTTAAAGTCTCCCATGAGGACCAGGGCTTGTGAACATGAGTCTGCTTCTATTACCTGTATAGGGGTATAGGGGTTCCTCCTTTTTTTTTTTTTTTTTTTTTTTTCTTTCTTCTATTATTTAGAAGCAGTAAAAACCAAGTTTGTTTTAGTAAATTCAACATTACACCTTAATCCCAAAGGCTATAATGAACACCAAACTTTACCAACAATAGTTATGGAGAAAAAGAGTATGTTTTTTCAAATTTTGACTATTTATTCAATATAAATTGACTATTCAATATTACACTACTTATTCAATATAAAATAACAGAAAGTAAAGGAATTGCATCAATATATGTGTATGTGTATGTGTATGTGTATGTGTATGTGTATGTGTATGTGTATGTGTATTCACTGGCAAGGGCTCTAGCCACACCACCCAAGTTGCAGAAAGCAAGAACTGGGTGATGGCAGATCAGCCCACTGTAAGCGAAGATCAGGTTTGAGACCATCTAAAGAACATGAAGGTGCACAAGTCCATGGGACCCAATGGGATGCATCCACGAGTCCTGAGGGAACTGGCAGATGAAGTTGCCAAGCCACTGTCCATCATATTTGAAAGGTCATGGCAGTCTGGTGAAGTTCCCACTTCTGGGAACTCTGACTGGAACAGAGGAAACATGACCCCCGTTTTCAAAAAGGGTAAAAAGGAAGATCCGGCAAACTACAGGCCAGTCAGTCTCGCCTGTGTGACTGGCAAGATCATGGAGGAGATCATCCTGAAGGATCTGCTAAGGCACATGGGAAATGAAGATGAGGTGATTGGTGGCAACCAGCATGGCTTCACCAAGGGCAAATCGTGCCTAACAAACTTGGTGGCCTTTTATGATGGAGTAACAGCATCAGTCGATGCAAGAGAAGAGCAACTGACGTCATCTACCTGGACTTGTGCAAAGCATTTAACAATGTCCTGCATGTCATCCTGGTTGCTAAATTGGAAAAACATGGGTTTGATGGACAGACCACTGGCTGGATAAGGAACTGGCTGGATGGTCACATCCAGAAAGTTGTGGTCAACTGCTCAATGTCCAAATGGAGACTGACGGTGAGTGGTATTCCTCAGGGATCAGTACTGGGACCAGTGCTGTTTAACATCTTTGTTGGAGACATGGACAGTGGAATTGAGTGCACCCTCAGCAAGTCTGAGGATAGAAACAAGCTGTGAGGTGCTGTTGACATGCTAGAGGGAAGGGATGCCATCCAGAGGGACCTGGACAGGCTTGGGAGGTGGGCCCAAGCCAGCCTCATGAAGTTCAACAAGGCCAAGTGTAAGGTCCTGCACCTGGGTCGGGGCAATCCCAAGCACAAATACAGGTTGGGTGGAGAATGGCTGCAGAGCAGCTCTGAGGAGAAGGATTTGGGGGTGTCAGCTGATGAAAAACTCAAATTGAGCCAACAGTGTGGCCCAGAAGGTCAACCGCATCCTGGGCTGCATCAAGAGAAGACTGACCAGCAGGGCAAGGGTGGTGATCCTGTCCCTCTGCTGTGCTCTTTTGAGACCCCACCTGGAGTCCTGCATCCAGTTCTGGGGCCCCCAACACAAGAAGGTTATCGAGCTGTTGGAGGGGGTCCAGAGGAGGGCCACGAGGATGATCAGAGGACTGGAGCACCTCCCGTACGAAGGCAGTCTGAGAGAGTTGGCATTGTTGAGCCTGGGGAAGAGAAGACTCTGGGGGGACCTGATAGCGGCCTTCCCGTACCTGAAGGGGCCTACAGGATAGCTGGGGAGGGACTCTTCAGAAGGGCATGTAGTGATAGGACAACGGGTGATGGCTGTAAACTGGAAGAGGGGAGCTTTAGTCTAGATATTAGGAAGAAATTATTTCCTGTGAGGGTGATGAGACACTGGAACAGGTTGCCCAGAGAGGCCGTGGATGCCCCCTCCCTGGAAGTGTTCCAGGCTGGGCTGGATGGGGCTCTGAGCAACCTGCTCTAGTGGGAGGTGTCCCTGCCCATGGCAGGGGTTGGAACTAGATGATCTTGCATGTCCCTTCCAACCCAAGCCACTCTATGCTTCTATGATTGTATGTTTATGTGTAGAGGCATATGTATATGTATAGGTATATGCACAGAACTGCAAGAAATCTTGCATTTTAGACAGCATTGCAGATGAGAACATAGGGAAAACATAGGGACCAAAAATTACAAACCAATATAAACCTTCTGCAGGAACATGTGATCCATTGTGTTCTTAAAATGTTAAGCTACATGTTGCCAATGGACCTGTTTCTCCAATCAGATTTCTGAATAATCCATTTTTAATACCATTCTTTCTCTGTTCTTTCTCCGTTCTTATTTAAGAATGGCCATTTTTATTTCTTCATGGGGTTGTGCCCAGAAATAATTTTTCATGTTAAAATGCTGAGCCAACAACATTTCAATTTAATTGCACTGATATCATAATAGATTCCTGGCAGCTGTTATGCTACTATTAAAGTGTAGCATGGATGTAATTAAATAAATTTTAGATTAGGTTAGTAGCGTTATCAGTCTAATGACTCCTTCAGAGCTTATATGATGTAACTATATATGCATCCTTGCAAACATTCTTTGAAATCAAGGGAGGGTTGATAAAAAAAAAAAAAAAAAAAAAATGTAAAATGTGTATTCAACATTTATATGTGGTAGATGTTATCCAACATGAATATATGGTAGATGTTATGCAGTGTTTTGTGATCTCTGAAGTTTGTAAAAACAAAGTAAAAAAGTAGCCTTGTTACTTCTATATATAAATATTTTAGATAGTCCATCCATTTACTCTTGTTAAAACTTCAATTTAAAGTCCTCCACTTTGATCTAGAAAATAAAGAATCATTGAGGAAACAAAGGAAAAAAAATAAGTGATTCCATCCCTCTGCCCTTCATCTCCTCTAATTCATAGTTTTTATGACTGTTCTCATTGTTTATTTCTTCTATTTCCCAGAAATATTTAGGCTAACAACTTGCAGATTATGTATTGTTCCAGAACAACTGGATCTTTGAAAATCAAGGCTTGAAATGGAAGTGATTTCATGCTTTTGTATACAGTTGTGGGAAAATTGTAGCATAATTTTCAGCTAGGCTGTTTAGATACATGAAATACTTGAAGGTGAGCTACAATCCATTCTCTATTTTTCAATTATATTTAGAAATTGGTATTATGCTTTAGAATAGCTACGCAATCGGCAACAGCTATTGTAAATGGCCCAAATTAAAACCAAAGAGATTTTTTTTTGTATCTAAGGAACACATAAATACTTTTCTCTAAGACTTTTATGTGATAAAAATCTCAGTTATGTGAGGCATTTCACTTCTGTGCACTCGTGCTTTCTCTTTCATCTCTCTTTAAACTGTGACTCTGGTGCCAGAAATCCAGCTAAAGTTAACTAAACAATTTTAATGACTGCTTATATGATGAGCCCAGAAAACAGAAGATAGCAGAACTTAATCTGAGGTGTAAGCACTGAGATTATAGGATCTCAGAATGCACAGCAATCTTTGCTTCAATCACAAAGTCTTCTTCTAAAAGGATCAGTTACCTGTGCAAATTTAAGGGAGCATATCTGCTTGAATGGAGGGGGCATGGAATACTTCTGTCTTATCACAAGTGTTGCTGAACAGAACAATATTATGAGTCTTTCTTTTCTATCCTCTTGTACCAGAGTGTCCCACTGAAGTTGAAAAAAAAAAAAAAAAAATTTTGCTTGCTTGTTTGCTTGTTCTTTAACATCTTAAACTCATTAATTGACACACTGACTCCAGCGAATCATTTTCACAATTCTTACTTCATCAGGGTCAGACAATCTGTTTTGTGAAGTAATGCTCAAGATACGTTTGTGCTACTTTGAAAGACAGGAAAAGTCTTAGTTGCGTTACCTGGGAAACAGAAGATAAGCGTATAAGAAAGGATTCATGAGAGATGTGATGAGGAGGGATAAAGCCAACAATTGAGCATCCAGCCTTTTCATAAGAGCTACTATGTGTTTTAGAGATGTATATATTTGTGTGTGAATTGGGAGGAGAGGGAAAAGTTGCTTAAAATTTTTTTAGCCAGTTCAAATTTTATGGGGTCCCAAATGAAAGGGCAAATGAAGTTTTGAAAAGCTATGACAATTCTTAAGCTCATTCATAAGGTAGCTAAAATATTTAAAGTTTGAAAACGTACCTAAGAAGAAAAAGAGTGAAGCCCAAATTGAAGACCAGGAAACAGTCTCACTCATAATGGAAGTTTTGATGTGTTTTCCTAAGGGTCTGAACAACTTCAGATCACAGGCCACAAAATTCCTCTGTGTACACCAGGGATAAGAGAAAAATCATGCCTTTAGCTATGTTTGTCTATCATGAAACTACATTGGGTCATCACGTTTGTAGAACACAATGTGTTATGATTCTTATAAATACTTTTGTGGTAACGTACTTTTATAACTGCTGGGAAAAAAAAAAGGTTTAAAATAGGAAATTTATATCTGCTGTAACAACTAACTTATTGTAATAGTACTTGGTAAAAAAAAAAAGATATGCTTCATTCTAAAATCTAGACAGGTAATACCATACACAAAGGTATTCTCTTAATTTTCTTAACAGATTTTTCAATGTAAGCTTCATTTAGGAATTAATGCTATTACTTAAAAATAAATAATTATTTTTCTTTGCTTTTCATGCTTCTAATTCTTATAAGTCTCTTCTGCTGTTCAGAAAGTCAACTTTTCTTGTTAAAAATTCTCCACTGGACCCTGATTGGCTTTACTAAGTGAAACAGATGCTACCCTTGACAGGATCGTAGAGGATAGTTTTAAGATGGAAAGTTTACATCCTGATATACTTAAGGAATGTGTTGCTGGTGACAAGAATATGCTGAATAGAAGAGAGGGCAAAGATAATATAACTCTGATTGCACTTGGCAGGTATCTCTGGCGGCAGACTGAGACAATGCACAGTCACGGTATGAGTTGTTGCCGAAAGGGTATTGATAGTAAGTGTATGTAATAGGTTAGTCTGACCCCTGTGTACATACAAATAGACTCATGGTCAAAGAAAATCGTGTGCCTCTTTTAAGCCAGTCAAGGGGGAATGGATTTAGCTAACCTTTAGAATAGCAGTTTTGGAGTAACTGGGGCATTTTTATGTCAAGAAGCATAAGTGAGAATCCAGGAGAAAAGCATAACTCAGATATTCTGAAATGTTAGACAGGCATCTGCCTGTTTAATTACAGATATTTCTATGATCCTCCAAATGGTGCCTATTCCAAAGACTGAAGAACAAATCTATGTCAGGGATATTAAACCTTATGTGCTAAATCTCAGAAAATAATTTAATTGTATCTATTTATTACAAAAGTCTCTTGTGGAGAAATATAACTCTTCATTCACATGCATTTTGCCAGTCAGAACAGCTAGGTATCTTGTTTGGGTAGATCACACTGAAGTGGCATGGCATCGAGATTAGTCCAATATACAACTGAAAGGATCATTGGAGTTCACTGGTAGAGATGGTTGTAAACTGATTTGGTGTGCTGCCTATTGAGAAAGCATTCTAAACAATAAATGAAAATGACTCCACAGACCAAGACAGTCCAGACCCTTCATCTGATGGTTAGCAAGAGTCTGCCTTCAGCATCATGCTTTGGGAAAGGCTTACTTAGAATTTTTTTTTTTTTTCCTAAATCCTTTTAAAATCAGTACATGATATGACAAAGATAAAAGATTCCTGGGGCATGAGACAGAGAATGAACAAGAATTTTCTTCTAATGATGGAAAATTATATGTCAGCAAGTAGCAGAACTCAATAGGATTAGACTTGAATAAAAAGGTGCTGAGAACCCCATGTACACAATACAGGAGTTTGGGGAGTTTTACTGTGATGTTGGTCTACTTTGGCCTGAAAGCCAATTAGCTGTTGCAGTGTGATAGGTGAGCTTCTCTTCTAGTTTAGAATGGGACCATTTCATGCCTTCTAAAACTACTCTACAAAGGAAACTAGTGTAAAAAAGTGAGACAACAAAGGGATTGAATTCAAAACTACATCTGAACTAAAACGCTTGGGTAGATTGACTTCTGGCTTTTTAGTTATAAGAATTAGGTAGAAGTTATTCATAGAATCACAGAAAGGTTCAGCCTAGAAGGGACCTCTGAGCCCATCTGGCACAACCACCCTACAAGAAAACCCAAAGAAAGTTGCCCTGGACCATGTCTAGGCAGTTTCTGAAGATCTGCAAGGAGGGGGATTCCACTGCCCCTCTGCATAACCCATACTAGTGCTCCATCATCTGCAAAGTAATGAAATGCTTGATGGAACCTCTTGTGTCCTAGTCCATGCCTATTGCCTCTTATCTTGGCACTAGGCACCACGGAGAAGAGCCTGGATCTGTCATCTTTGCACCCTCCCTCCATACCAAGGTGACAGAAATAACAACTAATAAACAGTGAGTCAGAAAATATATATAATATAAAGTACAGTGCTACCACAAGGAGTAAATTTAAACTAGACATTGGAGGAGGGTTTTGTATTAACACAAACTCTAGAGAAGCTTCCAATTATGTATAATGGTATCAAGAGAGTTACAATATTACTGTGGAATTTTTATTATTATTATTATTTGTAGTAGTATACTTTGAAATTATGATTGCAGGCCATTTGGGTAGAAGAATTCCCAGCTCTGTCTCAAAAAGTAGTCCCCAGGTACTGCATTTCCATGACTGTATTCTGCAGATTAAATCTCCCTATATATAACAAATATAGCTATAGTTTATAGTAATTGATGCCAACTACCTGAATATTCAGCTAGTGTGATGGAAATTATGCAGCCTCCTCACCACTCTTCTCTGTTGTCTCAGTGTCTTTTATCTCATAACCTGCTGTTCCCTCTGCTTCAGCAGTTTTTCTTACTGTAATTCTCCTTCCAATTCATACCTGGGTCATCTTTATCTTTAATTTCAAATAACCCTCCAGCATAAGGTGTAAAGGTGCATTGAAGGATAAATTTGTTGCTGAACATGTGACCAAAGGCCACTGACCTATACAACATATTGTCTTTTAACATTTCAGTTGTTCTACCCCCTTTTAAGGTGGTGTGGCTTATTTAAGGACTGTGTGTCTACAAATGAAACAGTTAAATGATTCTTTATTTTATATCACATTATTAAAAAATAATTCAATTTAGAAAATTGTTTTTCCCTGACTGCAGGGTGCCACCTATTGAATTACAATCTAATAGAAAATAGCCTCAAATGTGTAAAGTTTATATGAATACAAATTGGTACAGTGGGAGGAGAAGTATCTTGGCTTTGCTTTTTTAACTTAGAAGCAATGATGTTCTAACGTTAGTCCCAGACTGCCTACATAGCTCGTTATTATTGCATTGAAAAATTGAGGGTAATAGCAGAGATTTCATGTCAGTACATACAACTATGATTTCACAGACAAGCACATCATAAATTATGGCTGTTCAGTTTATATCCTATCAATTTAAAGATATGTAGAGAGACTGAGCTGAAAAATACACTAAAGAAAACAATTTCATATTGCAAGTGCAGAACTGTGGAGGTTGAGATCTGGCACTGCTGACTTCAGCTCCTATGTGTTGAACACCAGAGTTTACAGAACTCTCAAGAGAAATGGATTTAAAAAAAAAGAATAGTTGAAAATATTAGTCGATTCAACATTCTACTTCAAAAGGATTTAGATTTTTGTCCTAAAAGTGGCTATGTGGCAAGTATTAAAAAGGATATACACATTTGGCTTGGGATCAACCTTGACACAAAAATAATATCATTCACCAAATTTTTTGAAGAAATAAGTCTTATGCCTGCTGATGTCTAGGTACTTTCTGTGTCCAACTGCCTTGTGTGATATGAGGATTATGTCACCATGCAGTGGAGGGTAAATCTGTCAAGGACTACGTGATCTAAAAGCCGTAGAAAGAAATGAAATAGTTATTTTCACTTCATCTGGCCTTGGATCAGGCCTAGTGAGATTACTGCTTCATTCTGTGGATACCAGCAGATCCTCAGAATTGTGTAACTTCCATGGCTGTCAGTCCATTTTGTATGGAAAAAATAAAAATAAAAAATCTAAAACGGAATATCACTTTCTGTGTATTGCACGACTTAGATGGTTCTGTGCAGGCACCAATACTTGTTTGAGTTCTTACTATGTTACACTGAATAACAGTGCAAACTGGTAGGATCAGAATTCACAAATATTTTGAACACTTAATAGAGACAAACTTTGATATTGAGCATAAAGAACATACACACTTCTAACTAACAATCAGACATTTATATTTGCAAAAGGGAAGCTTGTTTTTGTAATTCAGAATTCACTGCTATGTGAATCTGCCTTTTAAATCATGATCATAAATGCATAATTACTGACAATAGTTCCTTAGAAATGTAAACTTAGGCAGTGTAATTATCGTTTATATTTTATTTCTGTAGTTTCAGTTCTTGGAGAAGGCTTTTCTTCAACAGCAACTACAAAAAACAACAAAAAAAATCATTGTTTTATTCAGTGGCTACAAGTGATTTTACAATATATTAGAGCCGAGCTTTCAGTGTTTTACTGTCTCTCTTTATTATTATGCCATAGTCAAAAGTAATGCACATAGTCTTTACTGCATAACTGTCTAATCATTCCCAGAAAAACACTGGGGATATTTGCCTTTTCTTCCCCAGGCTGAACAAGTCCAGATTTCTCAGGTTTTCTTCACAGAATAGCTGCTTCAGCCTCTTAACATCTTAGTGGCTCTCTGGATGCACTCTAACAGCTCCATGCCTTTCTTGTGCAGGAGGCACCAGGCCTGGGTGCGGTACTCCAAATGAACATACCTCATGAGGGCAGAGTAGAGGGGGGCAATCACCTCCCTCTCCCTGCTAGCTGCCCCTCTCACTTGATGCAGGCCAGGATACAGTTGGCCGTCTGGGCTGCCGGCTCATGTCCAACAGAATTCCCAAGACCTTCTCCACAGGGCTGCTTTCAAGGACTTCCTCCCGTCTGTTACACAAATCTGGGATTGTCTCAATCCAAGTGCAACACCTTGCACTTGGCCTTGTTGAACCTCATCAGGTTCTCGTGGGCCCACTTTTCCAGCCTGTCCAGGTCCCTCTGGATGCCATCACTTCCTTCAGGGCTATCAACTGCACCACTCATCTTGGTGTCATCAGCAAATTTGCTAAGGGTGCACTCAATTATATAGTCATAGAATCACAGAATAATGAAGGTTAATGAAGGTAGGAAAAGACCTCTAAGATCATCTAGCCTAACTGTCCTAGTTCCCTCAGCCACTCCTTGGTCTTGTAGAACCTCATGCAACTGGACTCAGCTTGTCCATATCCCTCTGTAGAGCCTTCCTACATGCAGGCAGATCAACACTTCCTCCCAAGTTAGTGTTATCTGCAAACTTACTGAGGGTGCACTCAATCACCTCCTCCAGATCATCAATAAAGATATTAACTAGGACTGGCATCAGTACTGATGCATAGGGAACACCACTCATGACCAGTCACCAGCTGAATTTAGCTCCATTCACGACCACTCTCTGGGCCTGGCCATCCAGCTGGTTTTTAACCTATCAAAGAGTACACCTGTCTAAGCCACGGAAGATGATCTTCTCCATAACTTTCCCTGATACCGAGGTCGGGCTGACAGGTCTGTAGTTGCCTGGATTCTCCTTCTGACCCTTCTTGTAGATGGGCATCACACTGGCTGTTGTCCAGGACTGCTGATAAATGATGGTCAGTGACAAGCAATTCCACCAGCTCCCTCAGTATGATTGGGTGGATCCCATCCGCTCCCATGGACTTGTGGCAGTTTAGGTGGAATATCAGGTCTCTGACTGTTTCCTCCTGAATTGTGGGGGGTTTATTATGCTCTCCATCCCTGTCTTCCAGGTCACGGGGCTGAGTAACCTGAGGATAACTTGTCTGACTATTAAAGACAGAAGTAAAGGAGGCATTGAGAACCTCAGCCTTTTCCTAATCCTTGGTGGTAACGTTCCCCGCTGCATCCAATAAAGAATGGAGATTCTCCTTGTCCCTCCTCTTGCTGTTAATGTATTTGTAAAAACATTTTTTGTTATCTTTTACAACAGTGGCAGGTGAAGTTCTTGCTGTGCTTTCGCCTTTCTAATTTTTTCCCTGCATACTCTAGCAACATCCATGTACTTTTCCTGAGTTGCACGTCCCTTCTTCCGAGTCTCAGCGAAAGTTCCCTGTTCAGCCAGGCCAGTCTTCTTCCCCATCAGCTCATCTTATGGCACACACAGATGGCCTGTTCCTGCAGCTTTGACATTTCCTTCTTGAGAAATGTCCAGCCTTCCTGGACCCCTTTGCCCTTCAGAACCAACTTCCAAAGTACTCTCCCAACGAATGTCCTAACCAGTTCGTAGTCTGCCCTCCAGAAGTCCAAGGTAGTGGTTTTGGTGACTCCCACACTCCTGGCTTCTCCAAGAACAGAGAAATCTATCGTTTCATGTTCTCTATGCCCAAGGCAGCTTATGACCACTATGTCTCCTACCAGCTGTCCTTCTCTGTTCATAAACGGCAGGTCTAGCAGGGCACCTTCTCTGGTAGGGTCTCCTACCAGCTGTGTTAGGAAGTTATCTTTCACACACTCCAGGAACATCCTAGACTGCTTCCTCTGCACTGTATTTATTGTGTTTCCAGAGAATTCCAGGTAAGTTGAAGTTTCGCATGAGAACAAGGACTAGCGACTGCCTGACTTCTTCCAGCCTCTTGTAGAATGTAGTTCAGTCTTTAAATCCATATTAAGGCTCATAGATAAATATGATCTCACTTTCATTCCTCTAGCTCCTTTCAGTTGAATCATGGCCACTGACTGTCTTTGAAAAACAGGTCATATTTATGCAGGAGTATCAATATGTATTTTAAAATCTAACATCAAATGCTTAGCTGTGACCAAAAAGATTGTGCTGTAGTTCCCAATTTTAACCTGAGCATCATTACAATTGTCTTTAAGAGGGAGATCTTTTTTGGCTAAAATCAGTGGGACCTGTACCAATATCCAGTTTTATAGATATATATATATTTATCTTCCTAATAAGAGGACCGATATTCCATTAAACTTTCTTCTGATCTATTCTTTGGCAGGATATCAGTGTTTAAGGATCATTTTTCATTCGTAGTCCTGCATATTAGTATACACCCCTTTACAATTCAATCTGACAGGCTCTACAAATTCATAGATTGTCCTGCTAGAGGCTTCCAAGGTCACAGTCTTTCAAAGCTGTGTTTGTCAAATGTGTCTGACACACCTCCTGCTGGCAAGTCTACATGTGCAGTGTTAGTATTCCATTACAGTGGCATATGACCTTGAGTATTGACCTAAAGCTGAAGTAGAAATGTCAAAAAGCTCAGGTACAGGAAGGTAACTGGTGATGATGGTGGCAGAGAATCCACTATGAGCAGCAGAAAGTTTCTTCAGAAGAAGCAGACATTGCACATGCATGCCTAAAGTGGCTCACAACATGGTTAAAGAGCATTAAAGTTTGTGGCATAACATAAGAAACATAGTTTTTGTACTATGAGCATGAAAGTTCATGTTCAGCCAGTGAGATTTACAACTAGTGCCTGTAAGCATTAGTATGCCTAAGAATTGTACCTGGAAAGAAAATGCTTTCAACAAGAGAAAAGAGAGTGCTAAAAATGCAACAGTTAGTTTAACAGAAATTATTATTGTCAGGAAAATATTCCAGTGCATCAGACTTGATTTTATTTTCATAAATACTGGTCTTAATGTTTAGATATGTTTAAGTTAGAGAAACATGCAGATGCAAGTCAGATCAGAGTGAGATGCTGCATTTCTTTCACATTCAGATACAAAGGAATACTGAAAAAGACTGGACTTTAATAAGCTGTTGCAATAAATGCAAAGATATTTTGGAGTTAACATTTTGGTAAGTAAAAATCTAATATGTGATTTCAGATGAACTTGGAAATGCTCTGTGTACAATTTCTGTGTCTTTGCATACTGGCAGAGTAAATGTGGTCACATAGATTCTTGTTGTCATAAAAGAGACAGTTTGCAGAGTTTGAACTGCATGCCTGTTTCAACAAGATGGAAAATTAATCAAGTGAGATCAAAGCAGTAAAGTGAATATTTAAGCAACAGAACGCATGCTTAAAAAGTGAATCATCAGCTAAAATGCATACAACTGCCTGTGGGTATATTTTATAGTACAGTCATAATCAATATGACAATTCAAGTTAGACTGTGTGGTAACCATAATTGAAAAGTGTCTTCCAACATTTATTGTTACACTATGTGGCACACTATTTGACTTTGACTGCTTTTGATTACATCAACGCAAATAAATAAATAAATAAAGGAATAATTCAGTATCTCAGCAGCAAATTATTTATACTCTTTGGTGAAAGAAGTAAAATTGCCAAAAAAATGTTTTCCGTGTTTTTATTTATTTATTTATTTTACAAATAAACTCAAAGATAAGTACAGTTCTTCAAAGAACAAAATCTCTGGCAATCTGTATTTCATTTTACTTATTTATGTTTATATAGCAATTTTTTTCTTCTCTCTTTGCATTTTCTTTTATCACATACTAAACTCTTACAATTTTTTAGACTTGAATGCACACCAGCTAAACTCCAAGAGTAAGAAAAGTAACTTTATATGAGAAAATGTCAAGAAACTCAGAGTATGAAATTTATTAACTGAAATATGGTAAATGTAAGTGTCAGCTTGCATAACTCTCGCTACTTGGGGTTAGAATAGATTTTTCAACTGTCTGGGCAATGAGAAATGATCTTTTATTTTACTGACAATGAAATAACACTACACCCGGTAAAAGAAAATTGTCTGTAGCTAAAGGGCAGCTCTGAAGAAAATTAGTTTATATTTACTTACACACCAAATTTTTCATATTAAAAAGACTTTTCTATCTAAAACACACAAATTCGTGTTTTTCATTCTTTTTCATTCATATATTTCTTATTTAGAAAAAAAAGATAAAGAGAAATATGTTAATATGTGGCATAACAAATATATCTTCA
Organism: Alectura lathami; assembly: GCA_013399715.1. Classification (NCBI taxonomy): domain Eukaryota; kingdom Metazoa; phylum Chordata; class Aves; order Galliformes; family Megapodiidae; genus Alectura; species Alectura lathami. Next base: position 64,881 of record VXAV01002784.1, on the reverse strand, counting down.
AATCTTAACTGTAAAACATTAAATACTACTGAATGAAAGTTTCAGAACAACTCAGACTCAGAAATGCTTAATGGACCTAGAATAGAAATAGAAAAAGTGAAAGACTAACTTCTATCCCCAACTACAAGTAACAGAAAAACAGATAAGGAAAGTTTATTATAAAACTAACTTTAAATTTTGTTGTTTAAATCCTCTCTTCTCCTTTAGTACCAAAGTAAAATACAGGTATAAAGTACAGTTTATTTGCGGGTTGATGTTTTGGAGTTTATCTCTACTTTTACAGAAAAGGGACTCAATCACAGCAAAGCATCTCTTTTGTGCAATTACTTCACTGAGCTGCCGTGCAGGTTTTAGTTACAGAAATATTAGAATTTCCTCCCATGGAGTGTAAAATCATGATAAACTAAAGGAGCATAACTCAGCTGACTACTCAGAGGTTAATTTCAGCTCAGCAGAGTTAGTGAAATTAAATGTGAAAAAGAACATAAATGAAAAAAACCGTGCACAAAAACAACATTAAATGTCGTATTTTTCTGTCTCACCTCATATGTCATGTTACATAAACAATAGATCTGGGAATCATTCATGTACCCTGTCCAACTCCTTTTTGTCTCTCATGCACACACAGTCACAACGTTTACTATTTTTGCGAATGCATGGTAGAATTTTTTGTAGAAATAATTTTTATTTCACAATTACATTTATTTGTTGAAAGCAGAATGACGATGAAAAAT
>VXAV01002784.1:34625-45310 GCA_013399715.1 Alectura lathami | reverse complement strand
AAAAAAGCAACTGTAAAATATCAAGTACAGACATTCATTTTAGAACTATGAATAATATTCTGACTGAAGTACAGATACCGAGATACAGATACAGATACCGAGAAGAAAATTGTAGAGAATTTTCAGAGATCATTTTAATGTAATTCAAAAGCAATGCTGAAAATCTGAGATATTTGGAAAATATTCTCCTGTACATTTAAGTCCTTATCAGTTTTGCATTCAAAGTATCCTATTCTGGATATCATAGTGATGGAGGAGAATTTATTTCTTGGTCATTTCATCCAAAATTGTGTAGTTCTGCTATCCAAGGAAGTTCTAGAAAATGTCTTTCTTGTTAACAGTGACAGTGACTATTTTAGATCTGAGACATCTGACTTGTTCCTTTTAAAACAATAGTTTAGTTGGATTTGTTTGAGAAGTCATCCTTAACTTAAAAATGACATGGTGTTTTGTTGTTACATCATATTTTGAAATAGTAGCATTCTTAGGCTTTTGAGTTTTGGATTTATTATGCCATATCAGTCTTTTTATATATTTTTTAAACATTACCAGAGAATAAAGAATTATCACCATGGTAACTGCAAAGCACAGCTGGCATGCAAAGAGTGTTGCATTTTTTTCTGCTTTTTGCATCCATTCTTCAAGAAAATCTTACTTATTCAGAGTACCAGATTAAACTGGTAGAGTTTAGTAGGCTTTAAGATGACTTTTAACAAAAGTAGTCTTCAGTTGATTATTTAATCCTGCCATTCTAAAAATTACATTAAAAGCTGGAGAAAACCAATGCATCTAAAGATCAGGTTCTTAAGTTCTTATGTATATTCTATAGGATAGGGCAAGATAGGATAGGAAAGGGAAAGGGAAAGGGAAAGGGAAAGGGAAAGGGAAAGGAAGGTTCTAAAAATCTAATGAAAATAATCAAACAGTGGTCTGTATATTTTGTTGCTTTTGGTATGACCATAGTGAAATAAATACACAAAGAGGTAAACTGTATTATTTCTTATTTCTCATTCAAATATTTAAACATGAGCTGACTATCATATGGTTACATATGATTTCAGCAGATCTTTTGAGAAATACCTTGCACAGGAAATACAAATTTGGTACTACTGTGGTCTACAGAAAGTCTCTGAATATTAACGAATAGGTTAGTGTTGGAAGGATGAAGGTCTATGGAGTTCTCTGTAGTCACAGAAGCAATTTGGAAGCTATGCTGTGACGTGAAGAGAAAGGTGTATTGCTCTCTAATGTTTGAACTTTGACTTTATCCTAAAGTGTCAAATATATGAGAGTTGTTTTGTTTTCCTCTGGTTTGGTTTAAAATAAATAAAAGCCCTTGTTGAAAAGTCTTACTCTTTTGAGTAAATATCAGTGGGAAAGAAAAATGGAACATGTTGATAAAGAGATAACACTAATTTATGTACACATCTTATGTTGGTGTACATATATATCTGTATCTGTGAGAAGATGTATAAAAAATCAGGAAGTAAAAAGTTATTGGTCCTGCAAGCGATTTTCTTTCCCAGAAAATAGTTCTATTTTCCCTTTATTATTACTGCTGACATTTGCAATTGAATAAAAATATTCTTCCTTTTTCTACATAAGATTTATTCTTAATTTTTTTTCTGCAAAATCATAATTCTATGTTTATGACACAGCAATCTATTGCTTGGATGTAAGTGAACTGTCAAAATGTCAAACTGTCAACATGATGACTTCTTGCAGGATCACGGAGAAGGATCATGTATGTTGCGTGAGGAAGAATAAAACCATAAAAATTAACAGAGCAGGCAGGGAAATTATTAAAAATTTTGAAAAGTTAATGGCTCTTAATTTCAAAGAAGTTAAATGTAGAGCTTTCCCCACTGCATGAAAACCAGTCTGCTTTGAAAAATTCTAAATGTCGCACTGCTGATGCTCCACTCAGCAAGGCACTTGGAGTTCATCCAGAAACAGAATCACTGCTCTGGGCTGTTGTAACTGCTGCTTTTACTTTTGTTCATTGGCACTTGACACTCGCTGCTTTAAGTCTTTAGTCTACGCTGCCAGTAGAAATGCATTCCAATGGAACTGTGACTGAATATGCTTTGGAGGACTGCTTTGGATTTATGTCTAGCCTACCTTTCCAGTTTCAATATGGCTGCTGAAGCACACAACAGTTTTTTGAGGGTTCAGGCTATCTTTCCACAACATGTATGATGTACAATATGATATATCCTGTATCATATATCATGTATAATATTGTGATATGTAGCACATAATATATTATAAAATATATAACTTTCCCTTTTATTGTTCTTCAAGGGTCATCATCAAATTCCATTAAATTTTCCTCTGAACTGTTTGCATCCTTCCTGTATCTAATATTAACTCAATATATAGGAAAAAAGGAAGCACAAAGATTGTATAGTGATAGTACATATCTTAGTTTCTTTACTAATCTGAACTCATCTATAAGGATTAAACTGCTAAACAATACAGAGGCAATTCTTTTCTTTATATGCAGTAAATATTTCCATTTTATTGGATGGAAATATATTTCTTCTCATGTGATGACTTATAATTTTCCAAAACATTTACTTTCCATTATCCATGCAGTTCTTATAAGGTTACTGCCCAGTCTTGCAGAAATTCCGTTATAAATTTCATTTCATACGTAAGAAACATTATTAAATGTTCAGATGTGTTTGCATATTATGAACCTACCTGTTGAACCAGGTAATAAGAAATAAAAATTAAACTTTCAATAACAGAAAAAGACAGTTAAGAGGATGGTGAAAGCAGGTGGACATGAAATAAAAAGGCAACCATAATATATTTTATTTCTATTTTCTTTGTATGCAAATCATACTAGCTGTTTGTACTAGTAAGTATGTTTCAGTAAGTCCAAGTTCTGAAAACATAGTTCAAGTTCAGGTCATACGAGTAATTTCTGAACTGAATATTTAACATTGCTGATGCTTTTAAAGATTCTCTCCTAGGAGCTTAAGAGGAGCATAGGGAGGATTGGCCTACCACTAAGAATCTGGGAAATGTAAAGAAGACTTTTTTTTTTTAAGTTATCAAGTGCAGGGTTTGCCTAGAATTGGCTTCTGTTTCTGTGAGTTAGACACAGCCTCTGTGATTATGGGAAAGTTTCTGTGATTGCATAGCCTGTGAAGATGAATGAACTCCTGTGAGCTGTGTAGCTGCACAGGCAGATTTGACCCAGAAATCACCTTCTTTACATGAGGCTTACAAAATCTAAGCCATATTCCTTAAACATTTGGATGCATTAAGATGTTACATAAATACAGAGGATTGCTACATTAATTAGTTCTATAAACTATCAAAATACCTTACTTGAAAGGACTAAAAAAGAGATTTTTTAGTTTTATCTAAAGATAAAAATTAGAGATTGTTTGCATTCAGGGAAAAACAATTTAAAACAAAGATAGGTAATTATGCAGCCATTAGCTGTGATTTTTGCTTTTGTTAAATACTGACTAGAATGCAATGAGGAGGTTTTTTCAAAAGGAACTGCTCAGTAGTTACCAGTCACACAATTAAGGCAATTGTCTGAAATCTGTATGCATTAGTGAAGCTCCATATATTGTAAAACAGCAGGGATCAGAGAGATATATAGTTTAGTCTTCTGTTAGTGCTACTTCAGATAAAAATGATGTTCATTGTTAGTATAAGCTAATTTGTGCTTTTAATGTTTTCATTACTAATGATTCAATGGGTCAGGGTCAAAACATACAAGAATTTGTAATCTTTCTAGTGTTTTATATTTTTAAACAGGAGTTTGAAATGGGGCCATATATTTGCCGGTAATTACCAGACATTTTAATTTTGTTTAAATTTATCATATATAGTTCACTATGGTGAAAAAATCGCTACTATTGCATGTCCGTGAACAAACAGCTATCCTATAACTTCAAGCAACAACTGGGAGTCAAAGTCAGGGATTCAGTAATGCAATGTTTCAGACGTTCACCTGAAAGTATATCTTTTATGGATTGTACTAAGAAAACCACTTGTGAGGAAGAAATCACTCTCATCTAACATAGAGAAGTTGTTTTCACTATGATACTCTCCTTCTCTCTCACCTTTGTTATATGTACATTTTAGGAACAAGGCAGACATAGCTATGAGGGCAGTATTTATAGGATCAGGATCGAATCTTGCTGAGGCATGTGTGAGCAACGAATTTCAATTGACGTGTGGTTTTGATAGTGGGCTTTGTACATGGGGGAATAATAACATCGAAGCATTTCCTACTTTTCTTTCCTACTTGTTTGCATGTGAGATTTACTTCTGTGTTAGCCCACAAACTATGACTGGACAGATGGAAAGTCACTTAGCTTAAGGAGGTGTTCTTGCTATGTGCCTTGAAATCTGAAAAATACCTTTTAAAAGAGGTATATAGAGTTCCAGCTTTTTCCAAATGCAGGACACTTCCTTTACATATATTAAACTCCTTATTTAGCATATGTGTTTGTAATGATTATGGTAGATTAGACCGTAGTTTATTCATATATAAATATGTTCTGAAACACTAGGAGGAATAAAAAGTAGTAAAAGTGTTTTGTAAAAAATTTTGACAGATATGAGCAGGAATGTGGGGACTGGAGATAAAAAGGTTAAATTGTAGCAATTTTTCAAAAAAAGAATTCTCTTTAAAAATGAGCTGACAAGCAATAAAACAAAAGATTCCTCTTGTGATGGTCTTTATTCCAAAAGTTATATAAATGAGGTTTCACAAAGAGCTAAAATCTCTCTCTGTGATACATACCTTGGTCAGAGGTACAAAAGAATTTATCCATTATTACCTCTGTCTTCATTATATCCACGTCTGCCACCAAGCTAAATTTGTTTTCAAAATGCTTTTTTAAAAAAAGGATTAAGATTCAAATGGTTGCCACAACGTATTGGCCTTCTGCAGTTCTTCATCCCTTCTTTGGAAGTTGTTAAGTACAGCAGATAACATTGCAAAGCAGCAGAATTTGTCACATGGCATTTCTTAAGATTGATTTAAACCATTTTAGAGATTACACTCAGGTGCACAGATGTTTATGTTCACAATGTGTATTGACATCCATATCTTCTTTCACTGCTCTTTTCTGTGTAAGAGGAGACGTACAGGAAAGTGATTATAAAAGAACTTCGGATTTACAGTGATATCAAAGGCTTATTTCAGATGTTGTTGAAGTAGTTAACATGATAAAATCTGCTCCCAAAGTAGACAGATAAACATATTTCCTGATAGACAAATAAATAACCGGCTAAACTATTGGGAAAGGTCAGTGCTTCCTGAAACCCATTATGTGGAATAAGATACTAAATGTTATCTAACAACTTTATTAAGATAAAAATGATTCTTTGGATAGTCAATGAATTTCTGTCATGAAATGTCTGGCATGAGAGTCATGAGCGAACTGGGTAGTAGTTATGAATTTAAAGTGCATCTGGGGTGAATTCTTTATATATGTAGAAGTCTGGAAACCAGTAGTTAAATTTCTAAAGCAAATCTGATCACAGCTGAGCACAGAGCTCTCCACAGCTAAGGAAAAATGTACCAGCTCAAGTAAAATGGATACTGATCTATTATAGCAGGACTCTCATGTGGATTGTTTCTGAGGAGCGCTGGTTACAGCAACAGCAACCTCCTGATATGAAAGACAGTATGACATTATTATATCTTCATCTTTCCCTTGGGTTTAGATGCATTAGTAGTTTCATAGCATTCTGAAAATAAAAAATGTAGTTTCTACTCCAACATCCTTCACATCTACATATAAACAGTGAGCGTGTGGCTCTTGTTTAGTCTGTTTCTGAGAAGTCCTACTGACCATTAATGTCCATATTCCTATCCATAGGTGTGAAATGTAGTTTTATATATTATTGAAATATAGGATTCTTGTATGTTGTTGGCATTCCTCACCTTGGTCCCAGTAAAAGCTTGGAGTTAACATAAGTCACAGAATCACAGAATGACTGAGGTAGAAATGGATATCTGGAGGTCATCTGCCATTATGGGACAGGAAAGAAGATGCACCATATTGTCCAACTCCTCAAAAGTGTTTATTACTCTACAGAAACATAGCCATCAGTTTAATTTGTGCCCATGCTCCTGGATCTGCGAGTGGTAGTGCCAACCTGGTCACTCCTCACTACCTTCTGCCATTGTGCCTAGATCCTGCCCAGATGTTTCTCCAGACACTGCTGAGTTTCTCAGGACCTGCACAAGTCCCATCAATGCTGTCACCATGTAATTTTTCATGAAGATAGTTTCTGCATTTCCAGAATTGCCAGTGGCACCCAGAGATTTCATGTCTCTTGAGTCTTTGCTGAGCATGCCTGGTCAGGACCCAGCCATAGGGAGAGGGAGTCCCCTGTTCTTATACATCCCCTTAGTGGCCTGTGTTCTGATCTCTCCTCACCACAACATGGCCCAACAGGACATTGTGGGGAATGTTGCTGTGCAGTCCTCTTAAAGGATTTTTCTGTTAAATTTGGGAGACTACTTGATCAAAATTAGTCTTTGAGGTCACACAGCCTTGGTTAGGTGCACTTGAGCCACAGAAGCCACAGCAGGCTGTGGGTTTGCACTGGCAGAAAGTGTTAGCACACTCTTGGGTCTCTGTTTTTACTACTATCCATTCCTCTTTCTTCTCTGTCCAGAGCTGTCTTTGATAGAGATTTTTCTTCCAGGGGGAAAGGCCAGGGGAAAGCAGGCAGGAACAAGCAGCCTTGCTTCATGTCTCTGTCTTCTCTTCTGCAGCAGGTACCGATAGCAACGAGCTGCTTCTTCCCTGATCTGCAAAGACAGGTCTCCTGGCCTCTTTGCAGGTGCTGTGTAATCCAGATGCTGAAGATACCAATGAGAAGGAGCATCCAAAGGTCATTTTATCCACTCACTCTCCTCAAACAAGGTCAGCTAGAGTCAGATGCCCAGGACCATGTCCAAACAGCATCTGACTGTCTCCAAGAATGGTAATTCCACAACCTGTCTGGGCAACCTATTCCAGTGCTCTCCCACCCACACAGCAGAGAAGTGCTTCCTGATGTTCAGACAGAACCCATTGTTTCAGTTTGCATTTATTGTCTCTTTTCCTGTCACTGGGCACCATGGAAAAGATCCGGGTTCAGAGCTCTTTGCTTCTTCCCTTCAGGTATCTTGTTGATGAGATTCCCCTTGAGCCTCCTCCAGGCTGAACAGGCCCAGCTCTCTTAGCCTCTCCAGAAGTGGTGTGTCTGTTCCTTGATGTCATGGTTGAAAATGGAGTTAAAGGGAGAAAAAAAAAAAAAAAAAAAAAAAAAAAAAAAAACAGAATATGAGGTATTCCAGGCCATATACATCACGTCACAACCCTCACCCTGCTCTCTGGGGAAGGAGGGGGGGACGTGGGGTGTGGAAGCCGTGGTTTGCGGAGCTGCTTTGGGCTATTGGGAGTTGGGCTGGTGCGGGCAGTGGCTGCAGTGTGGTTTCTGGTCCTCGGGGGTCGGGCAGGCAGTCGGGCTGGTGCATGGGTGAGAACTTGCTTTTCTGTAAGTTAATTGTTTTACTCCAAATCTTTTTTTTTTTTTTTTTACATTCCTTTTGCTACTTTTAGTAAATTAGTTATCTTAACTCTGGAGTTCTACCTTTTATTTCCCTCTCACTTTCCCTCCTTCCCCTCACTAATACTGGCCGCTGGCAGTACGCTGGCAGCCCCAAGCTTGCTCTCCAGAGGGGGAGGGGAAAGCGAGCTACTGTTGTGAGCTACCTGGGTTTTAAACCACAACACCTGAATATCTTGGTGACCCTACATCGGACTCCCTCAAGTATGTTCACGTCTCTCTTGTTCTTGGGAGCCCAGAACTGGACACAGTACTCCAGGTGCAGCCTCACTAGGGCTGAAAAGAGGGGAAGGATCACATCTTTTGACTTGCTGGTGATTCTTTGCCTCATGTTCAACTTGGTGTCCATCAGGAATCCCATGACCTTCTCTGCAAAGCTGCTTTTCAGTAGGTACTAGTTATTGGAATTGTTCCTTCCCAGATGTAGGATGTTGCAATTCCCCTTGTTGAAATGGATAGTTCATGCCCACCTGTGCTGTCCCTTCAATAGATATCAATTTGTCTTTTCCTCCAACAAACATCCGATTTTAAATATTATTCTCAGCAGATGACTGTGTTGGAAGAGTGCTAGCTGATATTTTATAAAAGGATATATTGCTGGAGTTCTGGAGTAGTCTGAGCACAGCACTGGAATTTAAGGACTGTTGCATACCAGCCTTAGAAGTGACATATTTCCTCAGTTCCATTGCTCTCTCTCTACTCAGTTGTATTTCTTGGTATAAGAAAGTAATAATCAAACTAGATTTTAGTTTGGTTTGGTTAATTTTTTTGATTTATAAAATGAGGGAGAATTTCAAGGAGAAAATCTAGAAGGAGTTGTTGTAGAAATGAATTATTAATGCACTGAACTAGGACATAATTCAGTCTGGGTTTTTTTCCATGCTCTGTCATGGAATTCATCACAATACTTTCAATAAAGGTATCTGACTTAGCCTGTTCCTCACTTTCTCCAGCATAAGGATGAAAAAAAAATAATAATTTTTACATTTTTCCCCTTGCTCAATAAATACAGATTGGTTTAGATTCGAGAGGGTTGTAGTACTTTACCCCATTAGAATACTCTGTTCTGTTCTAGATTCTTCACTTATTCCCAGTTTTATCTTCTGCCTGCTAACATGAAAATACTTTGGTGCACTGACCTTGTTGAAACCAATCAGTGCTGTACATGGATATGTAATTTTGTATTCCTCCACCAAAAAATGCAAAAATGTAGTGTAGAAGCTGCAGTGCTTGGTTAAATCCACTTGAAATTCCTTCTACAAAGGCTAAGCTGCATAACTTCATGTCCTGATTCTGCCAGTAACTCATTGTACCACTGTCTAGAACTTAAATTCAAAACTACTCAAACACACATTCTAATAAAAATAGCTGAAACATCAGCTATACTATTCAACATCATTAATTCAATTTTACAGCTATTTAATAGACCACATTATCCTGTAGTATCTATTATCCTGCATAGAATCAATAATATACATACATATTTATCAATGAAGTCAACTTGTGATGTTCATAGAAGATCAGTATGTTTATTTAGATCAGAATTTTAATGCTTTATTGAGAAAACATGTTTGCCAATACCGCAAAGTTTGCCAGTACTGCAAGGTACTGCAAATGCATATGTGACTCAGTCAATGACCTCCTAATTCTTTCCTTTATAAACATTTTTATTACTGTCATTAAAAAACTCTCTGTACACAACCAGTTTGAATGTAATGAATGATTTTCTTAAATGAATAGTAGATATTTGATAACCTTAACCATTAACATGAACTGTGGAACATAAAGAAAAAACTATCATAGTCAAAAATTAAAATAGTTATAAATATTAAAATAGTTACCATAGTCCCTAAAAAAGTGAGTTCCTTTTTGCATTTTTTCCTTTTCTGAATGCACCTCAAAGGAATATAACGGCCAGAGTGAAGTTTGTGCCTTTTACTTTTTACGTGGGACATAACTGAATTTACAGTTCCAGACAGGATATCAAGAAGTAAGACCTCTAAGTCAATCATTCAAAAATTATTTGTTTGTTTGTTTGATTTCTACATAGGATAAATGCCATTTCTGTCAACCTTTCATTCATTCTTGATCATCTCATCAAGAGAGTAAAATTAGGCCTGGATTTGACCAGAAAATGGCATGAGAAAGTTTGCAAGTATGGCTGGTAGTCTGCAAAGCAGGAATCATTTTAAAAATTTTTCAGAATGCACTGGAGGAATAGTGGTCAGTGGAACTTGAGCCTTTACTTTAGTTACTATATTTCACAGGTTTTTCTAAATACACCTATTATCAAAATGCTTATCCTATATAAACAAGCTCTCAAAAACATCTAGTGTCTGAATTTAAGTCACTAAAAAAGAGCAAGTTATATTGTGGACGATGCTAAATGAAAATCTTCATTTTATACAAATTACAAGTACTACATGGAAATATGGATTGAACTTTTAAAGCACTTTGTTAAAATGCAGTGATTTTGGCTATCATTTCCCCATACCTCATAAAATCAAGGTTCTAAAACAAAGAAGCATGATTCGGAGATTATAATAACCATCTTTGCCATCATTTGCCTTTCCATCTTTGCCATCCTACAGTAGGGACTTTGTATAAATAAATGAAAAAAATAAGCTTGTGAGTCACGACTTCTGATTTATTGATTGAAAAGTTATCCCCCTCCCTGTAAACTGTTGACTAGAAGCTTAGCGGAATTTTCTAGTCAGAATGCACATACTGTCATGCAAATGCTGTTACGGATGGAGTGATACAAATCATATATGTGTTACCTAACATTAAAATCCATGGTTAGGAATAGCAGTGTCATTGTCTGATTTCTTGCAGAATTATGGACAGACTTTGCAGAAAAGCTATGGACCTGCAGCAGGCTAATGCCAGCCTGAACAGGAAGCAAATATCTGTAAATCATATTTTTATATGATTTATATAATAAAGTATGATATTACATGATAGTATAGAAACTTAAACTTTTCATGCAAATATATCATACTGGACTTAATAAAGTCAGAGGCAGAAACTGGGTTAAGAGAAAAAGCCAAAAAAAAAAAAAAAAAAAAAGCCCAAAGAAA
>VXAV01002784.1:6987-20498 GCA_013399715.1 Alectura lathami | reverse complement strand
ATATTCAAAGAGGACTGGGCTGGTATATCACAACATACATGGCAGAGAAGAGGGTGAGAAAACTGCTCTTGGAAGTACCAATACATATTAAAAATAAAAAAATAAAAAAAAAATCTGCTGTTTGTTTCAGCAGCTGCAGCCCAAAATACAGCTTTCTTACAAAGAAGCTGTGTGTGAAAATCAACAGACCACCCACATACTGAACAACAAGAGGCCAAATTCTACCCTGTTATAGCTCATTCCTCATTGGCTAATGGCTGAATTTGGCATATTTCAAATACAGTATTTTTTTTTTTAATGAATTATTCTATCCTTTCTCTGATTCCTCTCTCTTGCCCAGGGCTTCTCCTGCTGAGACAGACAAGCATTTGTGTGACTGGGTAAAATTTCTTCAACAGAAGGAACAGGAGATGGTTTCAGCCTGTCTCGAACTGCAGACTACTGGTATGGTGGATAGATTACCTACTAAAACAGATCAGAAATGATAAGGAGAAGGTCACAATGAACATTCACAGTAATTCTTCCTGACCTTTACAAAAATAAAACACAAAATTTGCCACAGTAAACCCGTAATAACTGTTAGAGTCTGAATATTGTATCAGATTATCCATGAAAATCACATATTTTTCAACTCTTACTGCTGAGAACTTTCAGCTTAGCACAATTGTCCATGTTCTGTGCCTTCTAGTCATTTAAAAAGGGAGTAGGAAACACTAAGATCAGATGCATTTCTCCTGTTTGGACATCAGTTTGAAGAAAAGCATTCAAAACTTGAACAGCATATTTGATAAGCCCAAGAATGCAAATATTTTGAACACATACTCATATATTTAAAAGTCTTAAAGATCAGAGAATGTAGGATTTCAAAACTTGTGTACAAGTTGCTAGATCAATAGAGTATTCTGAAACAGTTCCTGTCAGCTATATTGTACAGGTTCTAGCATTAAAACTAATAGGATTCATTTTGAATTGTTGTGCAGGAATCAATCACCTGATATATCAGACTGAACCCTATATGAAGTTCTGAATTTCATCTATACACATTATTTATTTATCTATTTATTTTTACTTTATCACTGATCATATTGTTTACAGTCTGGGCTCACAGATCATCTTCAAAACACTATTTTTAGCAGTTTGTACACAATTTGTTTGCTTAAATTTGTTGGTGACTAAAACTCAGTAAGACCTTTCCTTACTTCAGAGTCATATAAAATAATTTTAAGGGGACAGCTGAACAGTTATAGACTGGTTCACACACCACCAAAATCAGCAGATGTTTTCCATTAATTTCAGTATTCAGGGATCTTCATAGCAATTTCTTTTCTGACTGTTGAGAATAAAATCATAGAAGTTTATACATTTTTTGAATTGAAGTTTTAAAAGAGCATTAAGTGTTCTGATGAATAATGTACAACAACTACTTACACTGCTGCTGAGAAGCTCTTTCTGAGAATTATTTGTCTGTAAAATCTCTTGGAGTATGAGAGCCTGAACCTAGAATCTCATTATTTTTAGTGTCAGTTTTGAACTTAAATATGCAGTGTATAAAATTATGGTAAAGAATGCTTGACGTGATTTAAAATTCTTATTTACTTTTTTAGATGGCTATCCTCAAACACTTGCAACCTGCCAGAAAAATCTGTCCATCAATTATGCACACAATTATGCATCAATTACTTTGTTCACTTTTTCACTGTCAAGATCATTTTTTTAAGGATTGTCACTTAGAAAGTCACTCAAGTGCAAACTGAATTGTAGTGTAGACTGATTTAAACATGACAACTTGGAGCTTAATTTACTTGGTGCAAATGGGAGAAGAAGGTGTGAAGGAAAAGGAAAAGACTGTGCAAAAAAAGTGGTTGAAACCATCTTTAGTGACTGCCACAGTTCTAACACAAGTTTGCAAGATTGATGTCCCTCAAGTATCCCTGACAAATCATTGTCTGATTTGTGCCACTATTAAAACATCTATTTCTATTGCAATAACTTTTGAAATGCAAAATTTAGAGGACAGAAAAAGAAAGACTTAAACACTAATGTGATAGAATTCATACTGTATAGGTCTGTATACTGAATGTATACACCACATTATCAAACAAGTAGCAAATTATATTAGGTTTCTTTTATTTTTGATTTAAAAATAAAAGATTACTTCAGACATACCTAAACACAGCAAAGACTTGGGCAAAAGAAATTGAGTCATCTACCTGTGAGTATGCAATAGCTCTGTATGTCTGGCACTCTACTGGTGAACAAAACTGCACCTGGGAACATTCCTGGAACTTATTATGTAACTACACTATTAAACTCTTAGAATCACAATGGCGGTTGAGGATCACAACTGTACCACTGCACCAATTCCCAGGCATCATTAAGAAGTCCTTATTTCCCAGGAAATCTTATGTATAAGTAAAGAATGTGACCTCCCTTTTTTGGAAGCTGAAACATAGTATATATATATTTGCATGGCCCACGCTTCAGTGACAAAAACAGTCCCAGGAAAACAACATTTAACAGTCTTGAATGCAGTCCACCTAAAGACAGTTTGATTAACGAATGTAGTTGTAAAGTGGACCAAAATTTCTGTAAATACAAATGTTTCAGTATCAACACATTTGACCCAACGAGTACTTTTTAGAGATATGAATTTTAATGCTAAAATCATGGCTAAAATCATGTGTTTTCCTAAGCTTTCTCAATTTCTTACTCAGTTTTAACATCAGTAAATCTATTTGTTTCTTAATTGCATAAAGAACAAAAGGAAAATCAATTTAGTGAAATTTTGTTGCCTTATTTGATCTAGGCATCTAAAGTAAAAGTTGTATTTAGAGTAAGCATATAGGAAAGATTATGATCTCATTGCAGCAAATGCTGAATGTCTGATTTTTTGATTTCCAGGCAGATTCATGGTAAAGGGAAAAGTTACAGGCGCATTTTAGATGTATCATAGAGCAAATGTCCTAAGTCTTAAACAAATATGCTTGATAAAAACTGTTACTCCTTTGGGAAAAAGTTTAGTACTGAATTCCGCAACAAAAGTCAATACAGTATAGTAACTGTTGGTGTGTCTTGTTCTACATTTCATGAAACAGATTGTACTGGAAGCTATGCTAAGGCACATGGAAGACAGGGAGGTGACACGAGACAGTTAGTATGGCTTCACCAAGGGCAAGTCCTGGTTGCTAGATCGCATCCAGAGAGTGGTGGTCAATGGCTCAATGTCCGGATGGAGATCAGTGACTAGTGCTGTCCCTCAGGTGTTCATTCTGGGACTGATACTCTTCAATATTTTCATCAATGACATCAACAGTGGGATTGAGTGCACCCTCAGCAAGTTTGTGGATGACACCAAGCTGTGTGGTGCGGTTGATACACCTGAGGGATGGGATGCCATCCAGAGAGACCTAGAGAGGTTGGAGCAGTGGGACCAGGCTAACCTCATGAGCTTCAACAAAGCAAAATGCAAGGTCTTGCACCTGGGTCACAGCAATACCCACTATCAATATACATGTTGGGGGATGAAAGGATTGAGCAGAGCCCTGCCGAAAGGGACTTGGGGGTTCTAGTGAGTGACAAGCTGGACATGAGCCAGCAGTGTGCCCTTGCAGCCCAGAAAGCCAACCGCATCCTGAGCTGCATCAAAAAAAGTGTGGCCAGCAGGGCAAGGGAGGTGCACTGGTGAGAACTCACCTGGAGTGCTGTGTCCAGATGTGGAGTCCTCAGTACAGGAGAGACATGGACCTGTAGTACAGGAGAGACATGAGAGCATGTCCAGAAGAGAGTTACAAAAATGATTCAAGGGATGGAATGTCTCCCCTGTGAGGACAGGCTGAGAGAGTTGGGGCTATTCAGTCTGGAGAAGAGAAGGCTCTGGGGAGACCTGATAGCAGCCTTGCAATACCTTAAGCGGGGGGCTACAAGAAAGAAGGGAACAGATTATCAGGGTCTGTTGTGATAGGACTAGGGGAAATGGTTTCAAACTGAGAAAGAGGAGATTTAGACTAGATATAAGGAAAAAGGTTTTTTTACGATAAAGGTGGTGAAGCACTGGAACGAATTGCCAAGAGAGGTGATGGATGCCTCATCGTCCCTGGAGACCTTCAAGGTGAGGCTAACCAGGGCTCTGAGCAACCTAATCTAGCTGTGGGTGTCCCTGTTCTCTGCAGGGGAGTTGGACTAGATGGCCTTTAAAGGTCCCTTCCAACTCAGATGATTCTATGATTCTATGTTCCTATGATTCTATGATTCTGCTTTTGTTTTCAAATTATGTCCTTTGTGTGAGCATTTTCTAAAGTAAGCTGAGAGAAATAGTATATATTAGACTCAAGGCACTGACAAGCAAATGAAATTAGTCAAGGAAGTAGACTGCTTCTATGAACTTCCTGTTACATATAAAATAAATAAAATCTTGTATCACAGAACCATAGAAAGGCTGAGGTTGGAGGGGACCTTTAATGTCATCTGGTCTAACCCCATGCTCAAGAAGAAACACCCAGAATAGGTTGCCCAGGACCATGTCCTGCTGGCTGCTGAAGATCTCCAAGAATGAGACTCCACAACCTCTGTGAGCCACCTGTGCCAGTGCTTCATCACCCACACAGTAAAAAAGTGTTTCCTGATGCACTTTTGTCCTGGCACCGGACACTTTGTAATTAATGTATATTAAGAGATGCTGTATAGCCTAAGTATTTAGTTAACATTGTACTTCCGTGGTAGATACCCTCTAGCTGTACTCTTAGCTTATATTATCCTTGGAAGGTCATTTAAAATGATTCTAAATATACTCTCTTTCTCTGAAAGCATTATGAAATACTGCAGTGCTACCAGTGGTCAAAGTTATCAAAACATTTCTGTCTGTTACTGATTTTTCCTTTTGTGCATTACTGTCTACTACTAAAAAATATAATCTTCATAACTCACAGTACCTGTGTAATGCAAAGTCTGGAGAGGCGCTTATCTGTGACTATGTCAAATTTGTGGAGAATTTTACATTGTATTTGCGTGTTTGTAGGTAAAAATTCTATCTAATTGTGTAATATCAGGTAATGCATTTTAATTTACTAAACATAAATGCCTAAGCATGGGCAGCATGTTAATTACTAGAAACTCATAGAAACATAGAATCACAGAATCATAGAATCACAGAATCACAGAATCATAGAATCATAGAATCATAGAATGGCTTGGGTTGGAAGGGGCATCAAAGATCATCTAGTTCCAACCCCCCTGCCATGGACAGGGCTGCCAGCCACTAGCTCACTAGATCAAACTGCCCAGGAGCCCATCCAGCCTGGCCTTGAACATATCCAGGGATGGGGCAGCCACAACTTCTCTGGGCAGCCTATTCCAACGCCTCACCATTCTCACTGAAGAATTTCTTCCTGATGTCCAACCTAAACCTCCCCTCTTTCAGTTTTAGCCCATTCCCCCTTGTCCTACCATTATCCACCCGTTCAAAAAGTCGGTCCCCCTCCTGCCTGTAAGCTCCTTTCAAGTATTGGAAGGCCGCAATGAGGTCTCCCCGGAGCCTTCTCTTTTCCAAGCTAAACAATCCCAACTCCCTCAACCTTTCCTCATAGGAGAGGTGCTCGGATTTTACATTTTCAGAAGTATTCATCTTGTTTAACTTTTTCTATTCAAAAGCTAAGGATGACATCTAAGCATTAGACCCCTCTACAGAAAGGGATAAGGTACATAGCGAAGTGGTGGACAAACATATGCACAGTGATTCATTCAGCCTCCCTGGGGACTGGATTAACTAGATACCAGCTTTTCTCTCTAAATATTATGCCTGCAAATAATGAGAAATACAATAAGCTCTATGTAATTGCGAAAGTAATATTGCTGTTTTGAGGTGAGAAGGAAAGATTACTGACCTTCACAGAGTTAATTGAAAGAAAAGGTACAGTACCTCTATTTTTTCCAGACATGCAATACATGTGTTCATGCTCATACGCATTGATACATGCATTATACAAAATATGCTGTGAGAAACTTCTGAATATCTGGACCTTGATTCTTGTGTTATTGTGACCATGATTAGCACTAATTAATGTATTATTTGTACAATATTGGACACAGTGAAGGCACGTAAAATATATTAGCTATTTCATTATTCATAAGTGGAAGAGTACATATTTTTTCCTAATCTGCATTTAGTTAATCATCTGTATGCCTAAAGAGAGTAATACTATCTTCATACAAATAGTACTATGTTTCTTCAGTGCTCTTCTGTTTTAGAACAAGTTGTTATCGGTCATGCATTATCATTAGCTTAAGAGTGACGAGTTATTATTTATGTTTCTTACTGCTTTTACTGCACCTATGTCCTCTGTTAAAGTATTGATATTTTGTATGAACAGTTTGTACTTATAGTTTACTCAAAGAAAGCATCTAACAACTTAAATCAAAATGGTACATTTTCTTCTTCCACTAATGTAGAGTTACTCAGAAGTAGTAATGGAGTGTTTTACAGTACTTTCAAGTGCACTGTGTGCACTGATGGATAACCGTCTAGATAATTCAGCCTGACTAGTGGAGTGTGCAAGGAAATGTCCTTACCAAATTTCTTTTTATCTTTGTCATGCAAGCTATGTCAGATGAAACAATGGCAACAGCTTTAGATTCATTATTCAGGCCAAACAATTCCCATAAGCATCTATCAAGGTTCTGAACAACTTCAGTTTGCTGCTTTTATTCAACGTCCAAAGGATAGCTTTAACTATGCACAGCACTTTCAAATACCTGATAGAAATGCAATGAAAGCGAAGCATTAGGCCAGTGCATTTTTGAAGGAATTATCATAGCAAATGGCTTCCATAATCCATAGTTCCATTTGAACAACAAAATGTTTGTATCTGCTCTACTCTCTCTGCTCTCATTCAACAGAGTGTAACTAAGTCACCCTTATTTGGTTTTGCTTGAAAAATACAATGTATGCCATTCTGAACACTGTCTTCTTTGGTCATATTTTTTGGGATTGAAAAATGTACTGGGAAATATTGGAATCAAAGTAATTCTCCAGTCTATATTTGTCCTTGTTGAAAGGAAGAATGTAATCTTGGCCATGCAGGAGATCCTATCACTGCATAACAATGAAGACACTTTCTGCTGAAACAGTTTGCACAGCAAATATCAAACACGCAGAATAGGTACTACGGCCACATACTTATAAGCAGCATTTTTCTTTTATTATGCTTTGGATACATTCCAGTATTGTAACAATAATCATTCTGTAGCTGTAGGTGTCCCCATTCACTGCAGGGGAGTTGGACAAGATGACCTTTTAAGGTCCCTTCCAACTCAAGAAATTCTATGATGGTAATGATTATGATTAACAATTTCCACTGTAATTTTCTAAAGAGAAAGTACTTTTTTTTTTTTTTTTTTTTTTTTCCAGTGAATGTTAAATTATCACACACAGAGATATTTAACTTTACTGTTACATTTTAAATACTTTTCCAAATGCATGTAATGTTAAGTTTCTTGATTTGTTTTGTTTTTATAGAATTGTCACTCCTAACACTGTGGTTGAATGCCTGCAGGTTCACAGGTTTACTTATAATTTTCCTTCCCACCTCCCTTCTTTAGGAAGTAAAGTAGCTCCATCTCCTCTCTTTGTATATTTAAAGGCCAGAAGATATAAAACAAACAAACAACAACAACAACAAAAAAAAACAACACCCACCTTCACTAAAGAGAAAAACAACTTCCTTACTCTGGAAACAAACTAAGCATCATTTGGTTAAAATGATTTTCTTGTTTCTTTTGCCAAATGATTCTAAACTGAGAAGGCAAATTCCATCAGTTCTGCCTCTATATGTGAAATATCATACAGATGGAGTAGTAACATTAATCCCTGACTCAAGATTACGATGCTGGTCTCTTCCTTTTTGAAATGCTAAAATTTAACTTTAAGCCATTTAGTGAAGCTGTATGTAATTTTTGTAGGTAGTAACGCATTTTCTGCATGATTTCATGGGCCTCAAACTAGAAGCTGGAGGGCATGACCAGACAACATAGCTAGAATAACATTCTTCAGTTGGTTTTCCTAAGCAATGACAAACACACAAAAGTCTAATTATCACTACTGCAGAATTTAGGAAACTTTTTTAAGTTTTTAAGACTATTGTCAAAGTAAAAAATCTTCAAATGCCATACAGCCGTTGATCCCCAAAATTTCCTATATATGATTATATTGAGGAAATATCATGCAACATATCCAATTTTAATAAATTTATTGCTTAATGGGGTTTCTTGTGAAATATGACTTTCACTTGGATAGACTGAATGTTAACTCACTCAAAGGGTTGCCAAAGCAGTGTCACACTTTTTGTTTTCGTTATAAAATCTCTGTGTGCTCAGAAATTTTATGTCATCAAAAATGCATGCTAAGCATTACCAACATTGAAGTTTTCAAAAAATTCTTGTACTCTCCAGAACAAGAGATAAGTGGATATATTTGAGACAGTTCAATACAGGACCAAAAAGGCTATCTTAATAAGTAGGGAATCTCTCTTAAGAGGAAAGGCTGAGGGGGCTGGTACTTTTCAACCTGGAAATAAGGTAACTCAGGTGGGATAATAGAATTCTAGAATGGCTTGGGTTGGAAGGGACCTCAAAGATCATCTAGTTCCAACACCCCTGCTGTGGACAGGGATCATGGATCACATTGCCCAGGAACCCATCCTGCCTGGCCTTGAACATTTCCAGGGATGGGGCATCCACAACTTCTCTGGGCAGCCAGGGCCAGCGCCTCACCACACTCTCTAAGGGAAGAATTTCCTCCTTCCAGCCTAAACCTCCCCTCTTTCAGTTTTTGTCCATTCCCCCTTGTCCTATCATTATCTGCCTGCATAAAATGATGGTCCCCCTCCTGCCTGTAAGCTCCTTTTAACTATTGGAAGGCCGCAGTGAGGTCTCCCTGGAGCCTTCTCTTTTCCAAGCCAAACAGTCACAACTCCCTCAACCTTTCCTCATAGGAGAGGTGCTCCAGTCCTCTGATCATTTTGGTGGCCCTCCTCTGGACCTGCTCCAACAGCTCCACATCCCTTCTGTACTGGAGGCCCCAGGCCTGGACACAGTACTCCAGGTGAGGAGTACAAAGGCAGAGTAGAGGGGGACGATCACTTCCTTGTCTCTCCCTGCTGGCCACCCCTCTCTTGATGCAGCCCAGGATGCCATTGGCCTTCCTGGCTGCAAGAGCGCACTGCCGGCTCATGGCCAGCTTTTCGTCAATCACAACGCCCAAGTCCTTCTCCGCAGGGCTGCTCTCAAGGAGTTCTTCTCCCAGTCTGTACACACACCTGGGATTGCCCCCACCCAAGTGCAACACCTTGCACTTGGCCTTGTTGAACCTCAACAGGTTCTCATGGGCCCACTTTTCCAGCCTGTCCAGGTCCCTCTGGATGGCACCCCTTCCTTCAGGGGTATCAACTGCACCACTCAGCTTGATGTCGTCAGCAAACTTGCTGGGTATGCACTCGATCCCACAGTCTAAGTCGTCAATAAAGATGTTGAAGCGGGACACCGCTCGTGACCAGCCTCCACCTGGACATAGAGTCATTGACAACAACCCTTTGGCTGCAACCATCCACATTGGTGAGCACTAGGTCCAGCAACGCATCATCTCTGTTCAGTCTGTCTAATACATGAACCAGAAACTTATCATCAATGGACTCCAGCAGTTTCCTGGATTGCTTGTAGTTTGCTGCGTTGTTGTCCCAGCAGATGTCTGGATGGTTGAAATCCCCCACTAGGATGAGAGCCTGTGCCTGCGATGCCTCTTTCAGCTGGAGCAAGAAGGCCTTATCAACAGGTTCCCCTTGATCATGTGGCCTGTAGTAGACTTCGACCACCAGCTTCCTTTTATTGGATTATTAAAATTAATCTTTAATTTTAACCCACAGGCTCTCAACCTGTTTCTGACTGTTACTCAGAGGGATCTCATCAATATTTACAAATATCTGAAGGGAGGATGCAATTGGGTCAGGCACATTTCCATGATGTCCAGTGGAGCAGGAAGCAACGGGCATGAACTGTAACACAAGAGATTCTGTTTAAACACCAAGAAGCACTTCTTTACTATGTGGATGATGGAGCACTGGCACAGGTTGCTCACTGAAGTTGTGGAAATTACTGCTTGGAAATCTTTAAAAGCCACCTGGAAATGGTCCTGGGCAATCTGCTTTGGCTGTCTCTGCTTGAGCAGGGGTTAGACCAAGTCCTTTCCAACCTCATCCATTCTGTTATTCTGTGATTCTATTTGTACAGTTTACATATTTTGTGACAGCAATTTCTTACTCTTGACAGTTAAGAATAGCCATATAAATCCAGATCAAAATAACATTAGGAAAGACAATAGGAGGTAGACACATCTTTACTTACTGAGGTAGATCTCATCTCTACAAGTGCACTGCTCAGCTGTTTTCAACATAAAATTCAAGCCTCTTCAGATGCAAAATTACAGTCCAATGTACTGATTAAACATTTTCTTGAGTTTACTTTAACTTTAGCTCAGCACATATTTTCCAGCACTAGTGGAACACCTAGTAAAAAGCCATCCTGAACACACGGAAATCTGTAAGTGGGTAATGGGGGTCAGTTTTTCTCTTCTCCTCTAACACCTTCCTTAAATCTGGAATGGGGTGCCTTCCCAAAATGCTAAATCCTTTCAGGCTCTGTTTATTATTGGAAAGGTCAGTGAGCCTGGAGTGTGAATTTGTTAGTAGATGTCCTTTATAGATAAGACCTTCAGTACAACTGCAGAAATGTTTTTGTATATGTGTATGAACTTTTATATGGATGTTTTGTAAAATTTTATAGTATGAACCCTTTAAAAAGTTTGGCTCTGCTGCTGCAAAGAGAACATTTTTTTTCTTTGTTGGCTCTGAAGTTTAGAAGTTTAGAAAGCAGAAACAGAGTTAAAGCATCTTCCATTCTGAGGACTTTCAAATGAACCTGGCTCTAATTCCTGACTCCCACTAAAATATCACAAAAAGAACACATAAATCTTTTGTGGCTACAGGCTATATTGTATTGACAGACTACAGGCTGTCAGTGTTTATGAATGAGCTTTACATTCATACTGATTTTCCAGTCATATTTTCCTATTCAAAAAGAAGAAAAGTGCTAATCTGCTAGAAGTATAGTAAGGTTCATCCGTTAGTATTGTTTATCAATGTTGGTCAAGAATGGGAGGAAAAAAGACATGACTATTGGTCATGAAGAAAACAGAAGTTTGATAAAAGATACCACTAATTTCACTTTCTGTTTGTAATTTTAATTTCTAGTAATTTTGAAAGAATCTGGTAAAAAAAAAAAAAAGTTCCTTCACATCAAGACCAGATGACTTTTTCAACAAAGTTCTTATTTTTTCATTAGCTGAAACTTCCAGCTGTAAAAAAATTGCTCATAAATAATGACAAAGTGATCAAGATTTTCTAAATAAAAAAATGACAGACCAATCAAATATTAAAGATGTGCATTATTTTATTATAACAAAGTGTATTACTTTCTCATATTTTACAATGTTTGACATAAAAAAAAAGGTTCACCACTTCACTTAGTTTACCTAATTTGTCTTAAAAATATATCTTAATCTTCCTTTAGGATACACTATTGTCCAAATGCACAGCTTTGTTACCTACAAAAATGAAATGAGACTTTTGTCTGAGAACTAGTCTAGTTTTTTTGAGGGCAAAAATAAAAGGTAATAATACAACAGTAATTGTAGTATTTTTCATAAATAAACAGCTTCTTACTTGCCTTATCAAAGTAATCAATAAACATTAACCTTTAAAGTATTAAAATTAATGATAAATATAATGACATGAAATACCTATTATGAAAAATATCTGACCAAACTAAAATCATTATTGTTAGCATTATTATCAGAGATAAGTTATGATTACTTTGCATTTAGCTTTCCATTACCTGTGCTGATAATCAATGACCTCTGGGTTACTGCATAAAATTCAAATCCATCAAAATACTCATACGTAACCATATAAATATATAACTGCAGAACATCAGCTCATGACAGAAATAAATGAAATTCAGCCAATGAGGAGCATGGAATTAAGAAGTATAAATATTTCCAGTCAAGTGTGATTGCTGCTTTTTTAAAAAATTACAGGATTAATGGATTCAGAAAATACAGTGATGCAATATATTTAGATTTTAGTGAAGCACTTGATGTGCTGTGCTGTGAAACCACACAAAATTAATTCAAATTAGTTCAGATAAGAACACTAGCAGAGAGCATGAAAAAAGTGGTTGGAGAATCATAAACAAAGAATCATGATGATCATGCAAAATTTGCTTTGGAGAAGTTACTAAAAGAAGTGATGGAGTTTCATTCCTCTATATTTCATGTCTTTTACCTATTGTATGGTTACACAAAGAGCATATGCTTAAAATGCTCAGCTATACACTTTCAGCCTGATGGAGAATTTGGAGCTAAAATCTGTGGAGAGTCATCTCTTAAGAAGTTTCACAGTCATGAGAAGGAAGCACTCAAGAAAAAGTCTCTATTGGTTTTGTTACTGATTTCAATGGGAAAGGTTTTCCTTTCACTAAGATTCACTTAAATTCTTTTACTCAATCAGATGTTCCCACCATAAAATGGTAGTCATACAACTACTCTACATACCACTGACAACAGTAAATGCAGCAATTTTACATTATGTAGGTGCATAATTTAAGATAGATACTAAGAAATTTGGTAAAAATTGAAGCTAGATATCTGCCTGAATTATTCTAGTCCATAGAAACAGAGAGAGCAAAGAGCACATGAAAGTTGTGAAAGTGAAGGATATGGTCTATTAGGCCTTCCTGATATCTGAAAGCTAAATATCAACATGTGTACCTTTCTACATATTATTTTTTGCTTACTTCTATATAGTAATAAGCTTATTCTGTGTATACAAAGTAATTCACCATCGCCCAAATTCTTTTGTTCAAATTTATGCCTAGCTTTGTGAAAGGGTTTGGCAAAACATTTTAATGAGAGCTTAGAGATTTGGGGAAATTCTGGATGGTTAGTCATTTTGCTATGAAATAAATAAATAAAAGCCTGTAAGCATGTGAGCCTGGGGACAGCTTAATTAAAGTGAATAGGGAAATCAAATTAAAAGAAAAAAAAAATAGGGTGGTAAGAAGGGAAAGAAAATCAGTCAGGGAAACTGCTGAAGGAGGAAGAATAAAAGAAAAAAAAATCACATACTAGGAAATCAAAGTAAGTTGCTTCATAATCATGCAGTGCATATTCTTTATGGTAGTTCTTCCCACAGATGTCTTCCACAGTTCCCCATCACATAAGGAAGAGATCTCCCTAGTGGAAGAATATATAATGTGCTCCCACTGTGGGATTGACTATGCAATGAGCTTGTCTAAATTGGAGGGTTTGTCTACATGGTGAAAAAAAGCTGGCAGAATAATTGTTCCACTTTAAGCTATTCTGATATGACTTCCCACTGTCAAAATTATTTTGGAACAAAAGTGCTTTT
>VXAV01002783.1:324158-336571 GCA_013399715.1 Alectura lathami | reverse complement strand
TTTTTTTTTTTTTTTTTTTTTTTTTTTTTTTTTCTTTCTCCGCCATTAAGAGCACTGCTGAAAAACTTCTGTAAGGCACTTCACTTAAACAGGATTTAACCTGATGTTTAAATGAGCTGCCCAGTCAAGGCCCGGAGGGTACTAGAATATCCTCTCTGGAAGTGTACTCATTATACTCTGCTGCATTTGCAATGTTTTGCAAATGCCTGCTTGTCTAACAAGATATACTCAGTTAAAATGCATTTGTAGCATAACTGCATTGGGAAAAAAGAAATCCATAAATATTGTACCGTGACTAACCAAAACCTATCCATTGCATTCAGTTCCCTTTCTAGTGAGTGTGAAGTTGATCCTGTTGAAATTAATGGCTTAACACATGTACAAAGCATGTGACAGAAAAATCAGATTATGTAGGAATTGAAAGAGCAGTTGCTTTTTTGTTGTTGTTGTTGGTTTTTTGTTATTGTTGTTGTTGGTTGGTTCGTTAGTTGGTTCATTGTTTTTGTTTGGGATGAAGGTAGCTTTGTTGATATATGATGTACTGGTAGCTATGGTACTCCTCTGACAGGTCCACTGCATTAGAGTTGCAGCAAGCTGGTCTCCAAGTCGTGTGCCATAGAAGAGCCAAGGGCAGAATCTCCCACAGCCCTGTACTGTGCCTAAAGCTGAGCTGCTGAGGTACCCCTTATATATCTCTGGTTACTGCACTAGTCCTAATCATGTTTACTCTGCAACCTCAGAACTGTAGTTCTGTCGTATATATGATTGCCAGCAAGGATATGCCATCATGCTGAATGTAAAGGGCAGGACTTCAGGTACAACAGAATACAGAATGCCCAAATCAATTTTAATCAGAGCTATGTTTTAGCCTAAACTGGACTGTAAAGTCACAACCATTTTGTCACTTTCAGCACCTTCCAAGATCTATCTTCAAAGAATTACCGAGTGGTACATGCACCAGATGTTCGTCCCCTCTTCGTACATTGAGCTTCACTCCTTCATGCAAGCTAAAAATTTGGCCTTCTGTGTATTTCTGTATCTGCAAACAGAAAATGTGGGTTAATAAATCTCTCCTATGTGCTGTGAAATGCTGGAGTATCTCCCAGCTCATTGCAATTATGTGTATTTTAGATCAGAGAGCTGATGGCTTATACTTGGAGGATCTGCAGAGAGTGTTGCACGTTATGCTAGCGACACAGCTTTGGCTACGGGCCCTGATCCAAAGCCAGTTGCAATCAAACAGTCAAAGGGCATGTCTACACAGCATGAAGAAAGTGTAATTGTAGTTTGTCCTAGAATTACCCTTGGCAGTTTTATCCAGCTAGCATGAGAAATAATAACACAAGCAAATGTATAATCAGGTGCTACCAGAATACAGAGGTCTCTAGTGTGGATTGGTTGTGCCTTCTGGAACCCATCTCCATACACAAGCAGAAATGGACCCTGTCCATGTCACATTTTTAGGCAGCACTGGGCCATCAATGTGCCCTGACACCTACGTTCCCTCTTGGCACCCCCTTTCGGGGGAGCGGCAGGACCTC
Organism: Alectura lathami; assembly: GCA_013399715.1. Lineage (NCBI taxonomy): Eukaryota > Metazoa > Chordata > Aves > Galliformes > Megapodiidae > Alectura > Alectura lathami. Next base: position 335,030 of record VXAV01002783.1, on the reverse strand, counting down.
TGGCCACAGCCCTGCTCCCGGAACACAGCCACAGCTCCCACTTCAATCCCACTGAGTGACATAAGGCCAAGAGTGCCAGAGCAAGTGTCCCAGCTGCCCCTTGTCCCTAGATCAGGATAAGGCTGTCCACATGTGAACTTAAAAAGACCAGCTGCTGGAAGGTATGGTGCAGCATGGTGCCAGCTGCCAAGAGAGGGGAGAAAAGCGTAGTCTTCATAGCCAGGGGGAGGGAAAAGCTTGGGAATATGAATGAAGTTTCAGAAAAATAAGTAGAAGGTACTTGAGAGGAATAAAAAATGTATTATTCATACTATATACATAAATACTTATTTTATATAAATTAGTGTGTACATATATCTGTATACATGCATGCTTAAAAACACATTTAGGTATAAATTAATATAATTTTACATATATGTACATACATATGCATAGAGATGTATGTGTAATATATCTACATATAAGTATAATATAAATATTTTGCAGTATTTGCAAGATTTTTTTTTNTTTTTGCTACCCTCCCTGTTTTAATGCTCTGGATCATTATTTCAAAGCATGGACCTGGCTTCAGGAGTACTGGATCCCTCCCTGCAATAGTGAGAAACAGAAAGTAAAAACCAGCAAACCAGCTTTCTCCCACTCCAGTATCCAAACTTTTTGTCCTGGAGAAAAGTTACTTACTTCCATTACTCTAAGTTACTGTTCAGATTGTATTTCATGTTCTTTTATCCATGACAATGGCTTTTTACACCTTTATGTAAAATCAAAGGGATCTTACACTTACAAAAAATACAGAAAAGATAATCTACTTCTGCAACACCTGCCTTAGGAATGAAACAGCTTTGCCACAAACAAAGCCACTGAGTATTTTAGCTCAATATCTGTGAACACTGTTGGGTCACCCTGAAATTTGAGAGGGGTAAAAAAAAGGAAAGAAAACAAAGAAGAGGAATAAAAGAGAGGAGAAAGAAGCTTCACATTGCTGACCTTACTTGAAGGCAGACTTTGAGCAGATCACTTTGACCTGTCTCCTGTCTACCTGTCAAAATGATTATTTGTTCTTTCACAGTGCCTAGAACAATTGCAGGGTAAGGGTTTATTTACTCTTTTACATCATATTGAAATCATTTACCTTTATAATTGTGTAAAGCTGGAAAAGGAGAGTTAGGGAAGTAGACAGGAGCAAAAATGAAGAGAACTGGAAAGATGAAGGACTTTAAGGCAGGGTACCAATCAGTTTTAATGCTTGAGATCACATAACAAGTTCATACTGAACACGAAATCCTACAATATAACTTCTGTTGATGGAAAGTAAATTGCTGTTATAATCACGTCTGTTTCCCTTTAAAACAGTAATAACCATGAGCAGATATGTCTATCCTTTACCCACAGTTTTGTCAGAATCAAAAGCTTGGAGGAGGGAAACTGTTACTAACAACCGTATGATATATATCTGTTTATTAAACATCTGAATATCTTGTTTAAAATGCTGTAGTCTCTTCTTAGTTCTTTCATGGGTGCAGCCCTATGCAAAGCAAAACATAATACCCTAAAAGATAAAGTGAACAAGAGCTGTTCTGCAAAACCTCCTCTCTATTTCCCAGAGATTTTTCAAGATGCTGTTTTTTCTTCTGAGTCTGCCATTGTGGTTGTTCATCTTGTTGCATTGGTTTTAGCAGAAGGATGTTTCAAGAACACTAACACAATGTTTAAGAACCATAACACCGCTGCTCCATGTAGGCACTACTATTGTTTCTCATAAAGCCACGTGTCCTTTCTGTGAGAGTAAATAATAGAGAATACCGAGGAATGTGCTTAAGAAAATAAGCAGCATATGTATTTTCTCATTTCTGCCACCTGAGTAGTTGGGTCTTTTTTGATCCAGGTGTGGTAACTCTGCATTAGCCTTAATGGCCATTTGTTTAAGAAATTTCCCAATTATTTTTGTTGTGATGTAAATTTTCAATAGCCACCCATTCCTTGTGAAAAGGAGCCTCAGAGCTTAACAACACATTCAGTAAAATGTCTCCTTTTGTTTTGAAACTGCTACTTGGACTTTTGTTTGACTTCCCTGTTTTCCTGTTAGATGACACTGTGAATATTTTCTGTGAATATTTCCTTAATTAAAAAGTAATAAGATCAATTTACTGTTTTTTGTTTTGTTTTGTTTTGTTTTGTTTTGTTTTGTTTTGTTTTTAATAGCAAAAACAGAATTCCCCCAGAATATAGTTACAAGTATTTTGTCCAGACAACTTTTTTTCACAAGTTCCTATGTAAGGATATACAAGTTCTTCTAGATAGGATACACACTTACACTTGAAAACCTGTCTTTAATGCTCCTTCAATTTGATTATAATTGCACGTTGACTAGGAGTCCAGCATCAAAGCACAATATTAACTTCTGCCAAAAGAATTTCTCAAAAATTTTTTTAGCATTCATTCTATTTTGGATTGATTTTCTTTTTGCTTTAGAAATACACAGAAGTGTGATGCTGCTTGTCTGTAGCTCCCTCCTTCAAGCTCCTGACGCTCCAATTTCTGGTCAGGCCTTTCAAAATGAATGACAAAAGTCTGCACAAATATTTCATTTACCTTATTCACAGAGCAGGTATATGAGAACACTAAAGCTTTGTGCCCTTATTGATTGGGTTTTAGTGAAAACAGAGTAAAAATTCATGTACCAGATGATTTTCAGGCAGCTGCTACCACAGAACATTTCACTGATGGATGTCACAAAGCAGGAGGTCATACCGCAGCATATGCACTTGCTTGTGCTGTGGAGTGACTTCATTTGTATGCAGCAAGCACGGCAAAGCATGGCACTGCCTCTGGAGGGAACAGTCAATCCCGCAAACGTTTATGATACTGCAGACTAGTCTGGGGAAGTTTACCTTGCCCTTGTCCATGTTAAATGTTTTGTTAATCAAGGTTATTTGGTCAGAGCTTTCCTGGAGTCTCAGCACTACCAGTTCATGGAGTAAAGAAGTATAGGGACATCAGGGAGAGTTTTACTGTGTCTTGTGGAATATTTTTCTAAGAAACCTCTGAACCTGGGTTTGGGATTTCTGACCTCAGTTTCAAGGGGTTGCCTTGAACAGATGAGAAACCTTTAGCATTTCTGTATCTTTGCCACAGTTTAAAAATAGGATGCAGATCTCTCTCCACCATGTGGAGCAATGTTATCTCTTTAACGCTGTTAAGCGTATATAGGACCCTGATCTCATCTGGGATCTATAGACATTATTTTGTAACATGATAAATAATGAACATGTAATCAAAGTCTTGCTTAGTATTTGTCTGAATAAATGACATGAGGATAGGAAAGGAGAGCTAAATTAGTGTCTGTGCTACAGCTCGTGTAGAGGTGAAATTGTTTTTCCACATCCCACGCCTTGTTCCTGCTGTATTTTGTGAAAGGCACAATCATTGCTTGTTCTTTTTCCTCAGTTTTGTAAATGCTGCCTAAGTCCCTGTGAATCAAGCCTTTTGTTTTCAAGTTCTTATTTTATTTTTTAAAGTCTCAGAGAATGTCTCAAATCAAAGTTAAAAAACAATTCATATAAAAAATGAAATGTTCTTGTTTAACCCCAAGCAACTTTTGTTTCAATTGTGGATGATTCCAAGAAGTTAAAAAAAAAAAAAAGAGAGAGAGAGATCAGATTGATCAGATTCAGGTGGGCATCAAATTACTTGGGGAATTTTAAGAAATGTCAGTGGTGAATCAGAAAAATCAATTATTTCCACAGGTCTTTTCTTAGTTCTTTATTCATATAACCTGCACGCCCATCATTCCTTTCTCTGCCTCTTTCATTTCTGTTCTTTTGTTGTACCTTCTCCTCTTCTCCCAAGATCATTTGTAAGAAGTCATCTCAGGTTTATTTTTTCAGCTGTGCTGCTTGTTATCTTACAATCTGCAAACAAATAAGCATATTTTGTATCTCCTCTACCCCAAAGAGGTCAAATGCTTCAGAACGGAAGACACAGCAGCTTCTTTAAAATATAGCTTCAATGACAGGGGAGGGCTATGTATTTACTTCTTCATTTATTGTTTTCCTGAGAAAATAAAATAACACTTCATTGAGATTTATTGAGTATTGATCACCCCAAAATGTTATTTGTAATGAAAGGCATTAAGTTTTGTTGTTGTTGTAAACCAGTAAGGTTTTGCTTTGGTTTGGTTTTGTGTTTTCTCTACAGGCTGATATAATCAGCCATACCAAGTGCCACAATGAAAATGAACTAGAAAAAGTGTCTGATGAAAAGGCTTTGCAGCATATGCAGAGAAGTATGAGTCTGAAAAATCATAAAAAGGTAGTATATGTGCATTTGTGTGTCTTTCTTAAGACCTCTAGTAAATCATGGTTTTTTTACAAAACTGATACTAATGAGCAGAAAAACAGCCCAGTGTTTTAGAAGTGACCTCTTGTGTGGTGACACTAGTAATGTTTTTGCTGCATACATGAAGGTACTCAAGTCCATAAAGTCAAAGCATTACTGCTGCATGTGCTCTAGCACAGCCTGCAGTGTGCAGACCAGCCAGCTCCCAGCTCAGGAGCACGATGTGAGTGTGTGGGGTTGCAGCTTACAGAGACAGCAAACTAGGCTGAAGGGACACCAAAGCGAGGAAAGGCACATGCTTGTGTGGAAACTGAGCAAAAAAAAAGCTAGTAAAGGGGGAAAATACGCTTGAGAACAGGTGGCCTTCAAGAAAGGAAGCAGCAGCAGTGAAGAGAGGGACATGCCAGAGCGGAGTTTTACCTCCAGCTCAAAGCCAGCCATCACAACACACTGTAATTAGTTTATCTCCACAACAGTTCTCACTTGACAAGGTAGGCTGATGACCACATTCACACATTCCATTTCCTATGTCTAAGTTTTGTAGGCACACAGCTACTCCAAGTCTGGGCATTTGGATGTCTGCCTATATGCTTATTTCTCATTTGGGAATAGAAGCACCAGGTTTGCTCGTGGAAAGAAGTGAATGAACTCATTTGCAGGTGCAACCTTAATGCATCCTTAAACTGCTGGCCTCTTTGCCTTCCCCAGTTCAATTTTACAATGTTTTAGTTTTGTTTTAAGTAGTCTTTAAATGTCCCTTATTTAAGATGTCCTTCATCTTCCAGAATCTTTCTGAGCTTAACTGTACTTGCCCAACACTTAATAGTGGCATGGAGAGAGGGACAGTAAAGAAAGGTGCACACGAATCATTTGACCATTGGCATTTAGTTCCAAACCACAAAGTACATATCTATATTCTTTGTTCTTTCTAGTAATGTAACTTTCCAATCATGTAAAGCACAGCATGCCAGGAAACTTTGTAACAGTTAATTCATTTCTGTGCAGTTCCCAACTGCCAGAAGTCAAGGGAGCAAACGAGAACATAGTGTAAGCTACAGTTCATATGGCTTCGCTGCACACCACGAACGCTGCTGATTGATGCAGTGTGAGTTTACCCTCCAGGACACAGCTGAGGTTATTGGTGGGACAACGAACTGAAGATTGTGTTGCAGCTATTGGCTTCATTCATGAATTGTTAATGTAGAAGAATAAAAGAATTCACTCCCGGCAATCAATTCCCCTTTAAAAATACAACAATTCACACCCAAAAAGTGAAAGAAGGCTTAAGTGATAAATTGCAGGAATATTGCTTTCACATTTGACACCCATTAGCCCTATTTTATATTGGGAAAATAGTATCATTAAGCAAAGTAGACAGTGCTTTACAACTATTAGCTTATGAAAAGATTCAGCTACTACATAAAGATAACTGTTATTAAATAGGAACATTTTGCAAAGCATTTAAAGGATAAGAAGCAAGAAAAGTTGTCTTTGGTGGTACAAGTCTTTTTCTATTTACATTCACACACACAAAAAAAGTACGTCTCACATCTTTAAGACAGAACAATCAGAGCTATTTGAGTTGAAAGGTACTAAATGGGAAGTTAGATTCCCTTAGCAATAAATGCCTATGCCTGTATAAACTGAAGGAAGTTGCTGTCCTCCAAAGGCACGGGAGTGCAGTAATAACTGCATGCCGGATTCCCACACGAAATGGCAGCGCCTCTTGTTCTGCCAGCAGGGTGGTCAGTGTGAGGCTCGCCAGGGTTAAGGGCCAGGCTAAATAGTGCCGCCTTCATCCTTGCCAGCCTTTTCAGGCAGAATCTGAAACTGCTTTCACCAGCATCCTTCATCCCAGAGTCTTTTTCCAGTACAGATCATAAATACTCACTGAGTCTTAAAATACACTATCTTGTAAGCTGTTAAACCAAAAATATGTGACCAAGTTTCAAAACCTCTGCCAAACAAACCATCCTCCTAATGCCCAGAAACTGCTGTCCTCTCTATCTCCATGTCTAGTTAGAGGCAGATAAAAACAACTTCTCACCATGCTTTATCCATCTGTTACATGTCGTCCCACCACATTACACCTCAAAATCCCTTAGGGAAGGGAGAGAATAGGGCTGATAGAGAGGGGGCAGTTCTTTCTCTAACCTATGCCCTCTCCATTCTGAACTAAAAGCATCTACATCTATTGAAACCATTAGACCTCATCCAATGTGTCAGAGATGCTGCAAAGCACAGCAGTGTTGCAATGCAGGGATTTGTGAAAGGAAAGGATGAGAAAAAGTAGGATGGTGAGGGCTGCATGAAGCATCAAACTCAGGCACAAAAAGAGAACTTAGAGCAAGTGTTAGTTTTGCATGGAGTGCTGGCTAGAAAAAAAAAAAAAAAAAAAAGGACCCACAGATCTCTTCCTTGCTGCTTCTCATGCTTTGTACTTGGTTTCCGAATCGTGGATTCTTGACTTCACCTTAACAATTACCCCTCCTATTTCGTTTTTCTTTGAGGTGAAAAGAGCATTTTCTAAGTTTCCTAAGAACATCCTGTTGCAACTCATGCCAGGCTATTGAGCGGAAATCACTGGGGATAAGCACTGGTCCTTACGAACACTAAGCAAAGAAGACATGGAAAGCCCTTGTTCCTGGCTTGCAAATATGGAGAAGGAAATGCCTTTCATATAGCATTTGCGATTTATACGAGCCTCTGCCTCTGCCTCTGCCAGCACCATGTCTTCTGTTTGGACAGCACTGTTCCAACCACCGCTTCCCCAGACATCTTCCAACAGTGGTCTTAAGGTGCAGCTGCCCTACACCAGAAGTGCACTAGAACATTTTCACCAGCTCATTTGCTTTCACAAGTTCCTTCTTCTTTCTATTTACGCCTCTTATACATTTTCTTCTTTTCCAGCCTTCCTCTTCAGCAAGCAAGAGCTGTCTGGTCCAAATCTTACAAAGCCATATGTAGAAAAAAGCCCTGTGTACCCAATCTCACATCTGAGTTAAGTTCCAGCAACCAGGGCAGGTTGGGAAGAGATGGAAGTACTTGTTTTTATTATTGATCAGCATTTCTAATATAGGGATACCTCAGCCTCTCAGTCAAGATAGATATTCCTTTGAGGTAGATGCTGAGTCTTCACCTAGTGAGAGATTTTTCTCTGCCTTAGATTTTTATTGTCCAATAGACATGACATACTACCCACATTTTGTATTAAGAGTGATTTGCTCCAAGAGCAACATGGAACCATAAATTGAAACCAGTCCTTTTCAGGCTATATCCATTGCCACAACCACAAAACCAAATTTTCTGACTCCTGCTGCAGGCTATTTAGGAATTGGAACTCAGAAATATTTCACAGTCTCTTTTTCTTAGTGTCTATAAATTGAGTCTTGCTGAAGCCAAAAGGGTTGTTTCTTTCCAGTCATGCTTGTAACTTTGCTGTGTTTTGTCATGTTTGAATTCAAGCTTTTACACCACTAAGCAGCTTTTCCATGTTAGATAAGAATACTTTTTTTCCTCAATATCAACATATTAGAAATGTTTAAAAATTCAAATCCAGGAGTAAGTGTGCTCCTCCTTAAACTGTACTGCACCAAATGACTCCAACACACATTGCTTTCTTACCTACATCAGAAATATTAATGCATCACATATTATGACTGCTGACAGGTATTTTCAAGCATGTCACTGTTTTGTAAGAAGCTTTGTATTAGAGCTTTTTAGTCATCAGGAAAGGTGCTACTTGGACTTTTAGGTGCCTGTCATATTGCATACCTAAGTGATCCAAATTGTATCTCTGTATGTTACAATTATGCTCAGTGTCAGCATTCTACCCCACATACTTCATTCTGGTCAGTTATCAAGTGAATGAGCAAATTTTCCCCAGCCAAGCACTCGTACAACTATGATGTAAAGTTGAATTTTCACCCACCTCATTTTCTCCTACACTCTGCCCAAATATTATTCAAGTTATCCATAGATCTGCTCTTCCCAGATCAAGGGCATGTATTATGCTTGCAGTTGCCATTTGATTGGCAGCAGGGATTCTATTAGGTGCTAAACAATCTGAAAAGTAGGTCACATAAATTCGCAGAGTTTAGTTTTCTGAAAAACTGTACAGAGTTACATATAGCACATCGTATGAATTTGCCCATGTTGTGCTTTGGAATGATGTGGTGGATGGGAATGTTCTTCTAGCAAAACACTTTTCATACTTTCAGTAGGACTATCCTGATGTCGGATGTAATGCCCCTTGAAATTTAAGCATAAACTGGGAAGTGAGCATAAATGGAGCAGAGCGACTTCAGGGCCACGAATATAAAAAAGATCACAGAAACAGATATCAAAAGTGTAGAGAAAAAGAAGTGACTTTGGATTTGGTCTTAGTTAAGGAAGTCCATAGTCCTCACGGTGCATCAGTGTGAGCAATATGCAAGACCAAACTAAGACCCAGCCTAAAACCGCTGATATAAGTCCAAAATATCAGGTTACACTGAGGCAACGTTGTGAAATAATCTATAGCCTGTACTACTAAGGCCTCTAGTTTAGGAACCATAATGGTCTCTTTTGGCCTGTGAACCACTGAAATGATCATTCCACTTTTTAAAGAAGACTCTTAACATGTTGAGGTGGTTGCGTTGGGTTACTATTGCAGCTATAAAATGACCGGTAACAAACCAAACACTTCTTTTCTCTTTTTCTGAAACTTGCTTCTTATGTTGCAGACACTGCTTCTCTCACTCATTATAGTGAGATCCCTTATTGCCCAGTATTGTACTTACTCTGTCTGGTCTATTGTATTGTGATAACACTCCTTTGCCCATTGTATTAGGTTAGCACCTCCTTGGCTATAATAAGTATGAAAAAAAATTCAAGGTTTAACTTGTCAAATGGAACTTTTCAGTGACTTATTAAAAGAACCCCTGCGGTATTACAAAATGCAGGTTTTCTGTCATCTAACTAAAAGATCCCTTTAAACCTTCATTTTTTATGTGTGTAAAGACAATTTCTTCTACTGAAACTCTTTGATTCTTCCCTGAATGAAATCAAGTATTTTAAAACTTTTTGAGGTGCCCCAAAGGCTCACTTCCATACTATGGAACGTGAAAGACTATGAACCTCTCACATAATCGTCACATAGACACTTTGCAGTGAGCCAAGTCTGTCCCTCCTCTGTCCAGAAGAGGCGGGCAGTGCATGAACATGAAGTGCATCACACAAGGCTTTCCACTTTTGTNCAAAGAAAATGAAAAAAAAAAAAAAAAAAAAGAATAAAATCGAGGAAGAGAAAACTGTGAACTGTGTCTTTCTTGATCATGAGCATTTGGGGTAAGCAAAGATGGAGAGAAAGCTGTCAGAAACTGTCAATGAGGTTAACATAAACTGTTGCTGGAGAGCTCTTACCTAATGAAACAGAGAATGAACGTGGAGAGATCCTCCCTGTTAACCTCCTTCATTCAGACATACCTTGTGTAATTGTTTCTTGTTCTTGTGTAATTTATGAAGTATTCACAACCAAACAGCAACATTTATTTGTAAGGAAGCATTTTGAGCACAGAAGTCAGCATCCTTTCCTCCCCCCTTCCATCCCTATTTGGAGCTCCTGGCTACCACAGCACATGAATTACTGACAGCGAAGTTGCTGCAAGGGAGTCGGGTACTTGGACTATTAAGTATTTGCTGTTTCTCCTCTCTTGATTCTTTGATTTGTAATGCTGAGGTGAAGCTGGACTTTTTCCTTTTTGGAGTTCCTAGGGGACAACATAGCATATTTTCAGTGACCAGCATTTACATCTTGCTATAGAGCCGTAAACGTGCATGGTAATCAGTATAGCATACACACAAAGACAGAGAATATTTTATTCAAACAACTCTGCCACTTTTTCTTCTTTTTTTTCTTCTTATGGGTTTTTGTTTTTCTTCTTATGGGTTTATTAGCAATGCCTACGATAAACACAAGAACAGTTTTGTGATAGGTTTGGGAAGACAGTTCCTTGCACATCTTTGTGTAAGTGCATAAAGCAGAGGAGGAAAGGTGCAAGTCCAAAGTGTAACTTTGTGTCGGTGGCACCTCAGGACACCACAGGAGGAGGCAGCAGCGTGCAAAGGATGGCGTAAGTGAAGCTCCCCTTCCACTCTTTGGACAGCTAAGAGGAGTACTCATCTCTGGTTTTATTCAGTGTTCTTCATAGTACACTTCAAGTCCCCATGAAGCAATGTAAATTACTGAGAGGTTTAGAGAACTGCAGCATGGGCTGTTTGAGAGATCAAGGAACCATCTGAGGGGTATTGTTGTACTGGGCTTCTCATTCAGCTTTGGGCCACAGTCACTGTGTCTGCAAAGCTACAAAGCAAGAGAGAGGCTGAAAATGGTCAGAGAGAGAAATAACTTTTCCAGATAAGAGGGAAAAACCAACTGGGAAAAGCAGAATATATGAAATTCAGGAGTCTTCCAGAAGTGCAAGATTAAGAAAAAGAAAATACCTGAAGCTCTCTTATATTGTTCTGAAGAATCCAGGAAAGGATCAAAGGGAA
>VXAV01002783.1:302856-322134 GCA_013399715.1 Alectura lathami | reverse complement strand
GGAAAGTAGTTGCCAGTGGTGGTGTGACAGAGTATAAGTGGTACAAGATGTTTGTACAACTAGTTAGGAGTTAAAATAAATATGAATATTTAAATGTATACATATTTTATACCATGTAGGTTTATATACTGTATGTATTTTTAAGTGCACAAGTGGTAGAGTTGACTATTTCAGAAAGCTCATAGAACTATGAATCCAAATAGCTTTATTATTCGTAGGAAAGGTTTCAATCTTTAAACAAAAAGGACAATTAATTTCTGTTTGCTTTTAATTCTTATACTCCTCAGATTTAGTAACAGTGCCCAAAAATTCTGGGCAAAAAAAATATTATGAATGTTCTAAGTTATGGTCCTTTGTGTTTTGCAACATGAGCACTCTGGAACAATTATGGGCCACTGATAACCAATTCAAAGGAATTTAGTTGTTATTAGAAAGCCTTTAGAAAAATAAGAATGTAGCATCAACAACACTTTCCTGTGCTAAACATTTTAAAATATTTAGTTGGATATTCAACTGGAGTAAACTGAGCTACTTGCATGTAATTTGACTGAGCTGCATCACTTTATCATAGAAGAAACTGTCTTGTGAATGAATGAATCATAAATAGTCAGAAGAGAAAGAAAAGCCAACAAAACTGTAGAAAACATCTATAGAATCTCTCTGTACAGCTTAATTCCATTGCCTTCCCTGAGGAATTAAAGAATTCTCGGTTTTCAAACCAAAATTATCTGGTGATCAATGCAAGAATTTCTTGAAAATTAAATTATGCACCAAGGAAATAATATTTTTCCTCGTGTTTTCTTTAAATAGTGAAATAATCAGAAGGAAATGAATTTAGGTGTTACTGTAAATATACAAATAAATATTTAAATGAACAGTTAAGAAACGGAATGGTTTCTGAAATACAGTCTTAAAGACCTTTTAAAAATGGTCTGAGAAGTACCTATGATGGAGCAGATTTTTCAAATCCCACTCCTATTGAGAACAATTTTATTCCTTGAATATTTGCAGGAAAGTTACAGAGACTGCTTAAAGAGCAAATTAGTGTCAGGCAGAGCTCCAGATAAACCTAGTGAAAATTTTTGCTGTGAGGTGAGAAGCATAGCCAGCCAGAGCCTGCTTCAGCTGTTTCCCGTATTCAGACTACAAAGCCTTGAAAACAGAATTTGAGCAGTTACTCATCAAGGCTGCACACACCATGCTGGAGAAGAGCATTTCTAGCATTCTGGCCATGTTAAATGATTCCTGCCAAAAAAGCCAATCTTTGTCACAAGAAGTTAAAATTGTGCCCAGTCAAATGTGTGAAATTTTTCTGCAAGAAGGGTGAAAATGCAGTTGTTTAAGGACATGTCACCAGCCAGATAAAAAAAATTCCAGATGTGGATCTGCAACCAGATCCCATATCTCCTGGATGTATGAATTTGTTCAGCTTTCAATCTTTATATTGGGGGTGAAGAAATTAATTCTTCATAGTCTCGCCCAAGGTTTGTTCAAGTACTAGCTTGTCCTCTGATGTCTATAGGCAATGTGGAAACAGCACTGCTGAGGGTCTACACTTGCTTGATAAGGAGACATAAACATCAGTGCTCCATTTAGCGTTTTAAACTGTAACTCTCTTATACAGAGAACAGGATTATGATTAATACATGCTATATAGGGAATAATGTAGAAACTTTCCTCCAAAGCTATGAAACATATGGTGATTAATTTATTACTAAACTAACTTTCTCATTATCTTAAATATAAAATTATATTATTATTTTTTGTATAATATTTGAAATTTTAGACCCTTTTAAGGTTAGACTCTATAATGTTTGAAATTCAAAGTAATTGATCAAATACTGGAAGGTAATTTTGCTTTGCNAAGTCAACGCCTGTTGTTTGAACTGGCAGAGTATTATCTGCACCTTCCTCAGGAATAATACATTGCTTCCCTTATCTGACCCATGACCTAATGTCGCAGTGACCCAGTGCTGTGAAACTGAGGTATCACACTCATATTTTGTACAGAGAGTAAGTTCATATTGAGTTTCCTCCCAACACCATAAACTTATGTGACACTCTTAACGTTAGAAAATGATGATCCAGATCCAGCTCTTGTAGTGGCTCTATTGTGTAAGGGAATATGTCACTAATGTGTAGGTCTAAAAAGCAGAAAAATAATCATTGTTATACCTGAGAATACTGGCTTCTGGAGGAAGAAAAAAATCAGTGTTTCCCCTTTTGCTTTTTCCTAAAAAATTAAATACATTTTGGGTGGAACCAAAATTAAGTAACAATTTTCAGAATTCATTATATATTTATACAACTCCACACTTAAAAATAATAAGACCATTTCCTTTCTTAGGAGAGTCTGAAATTTTGAAGCCCTAATATACTTGGGTTGGTTTGAAGAAACAGAAAGCCTTGAGAATTTTCTTCCTCTTAAGACTCTCTCACTTGGCTCAGGTCTTATTCTTCAAAGAGCAGAAATGGATCCTCACAGAGGATTACAGGGGATAATGGGCCTTTTCCTGAAGTGGCAACCCATCTACAGTTCACAATACCTCCTCCAAAAGGGTTGCAGCCAAGTCCCTGCTAAGCTAAGGTTATGCTCCCTCTTTCTGCAGTCTATTCTAAGGCACACAGGATGGTCTGCGTCCTCCTCATCTCTCTGTGACCTTTTATACAGTCAGAGTGCATTGGAATAAACATTCCACAAGTTTTTTTCTTTTTTTTCTTCTGAATAAGGCATTAGCCACAGTAGCTGTAACCAAGCAAGCAATTACAAGCAGTAGCTCAGTCTATATGAGAACAATATTTAATGCAGTGCACAGAGCTCTCCAGTGTCCAATCTGTGCAGTCACCATTTCATCCCCAAAATGACTGAGGTAGCGACATGATAAGGCTAAATTTCAGGACTACCTGATTTCCCGTCAGTACCAATGCCACAGAAGCTAATCATTGTGTGACCATGAAGTCTAACTTAGGGTTAAGATAAACTTGGAGAAGTTATCTTCTAGTGCAATGGAATTACATAGCAAACACCAGTCCTCAGATATGACGTGACTCAAATCTCAGATGACAAGCAGTCTGACATTTAACCCTACTGAATGACTTGGGAAATAGTATATACAGAAAAGGGGGTGAAAATCCTAAAGGCACTTAATCAGTATGCCAGCTGATAAGCCAATGATGATAGCAATGACAGTGAACTGCTAGGCTTCAGAATGCGTTTTCTGTATTTGACTGAAAATGAAACATTTTGAACATTTTAGTAGAGCTAAGCTGTATCAAAACAATTTGTTTTCAGATTGAGAATGCCAGAGTTCGATTCCACACTTCATCTCTTTTTCTCATTTTTCATTCTTTGATCTGGAAATGACCAGAGTAAATCCAAGCTAGACATTAAAAACAATTCCACTGACAAGTTCATTGAAATACAAAAAAAAAAAAGTGGGTTGGGTCTAACAGCATATATTAATGAAAAACAAACTTATTTTAAAAATAATAATTTACAGTGGTACTATAACTCTAGATCAACCACATCTTTCAAACCCCAAAATCTAGACAGAATATAAGAAGCATTTCTACCTCTTTCATTTTGCAAACATTGTATTTGATTCCCACAGTTATCACTCCATTCGTGGAGTGCCAGCATCAAACTGGGATAACAGCAGGGAATTAGGCCTGTTGGTTTCTTTCCAGTAAAAGCATGGAAGTAAAACAACAACAACAACAAATCACCTTTTAAAGCAAGCTAGTGTAAAAAAATCTTTCTATGAAGGCACTAGAATTGTCATATGGCAATTTAGCCCAACCCAGAACACATTCTTATTCATTAGACACTGTCCAGGGTCTCCGTAGAGAATATTAAACATTATCTTGGAGGCTATATTACAATAGCAAATGCTGAATATTTAAAAATAAAATAAAATCAAGGACTGAATGTTAAAAATGAAGCAGGTGGGATTTGGGTTTTTTTTGTTGTTTATTTATTTTTACATATTGTTAAGTAAAGTATCTTCATCTATATTCATCTATATAAATTAGAAAAACTGAAAGCTAGAAATCACTTAGCTTAGCCAACAGATTATGTCTATTTTAACCTGCTATGGTTGCTTGGGAGCTGTTTTGCTAATCCCTGCTTTCTCAATAGGCTATATATTAGCAGGATGGAAATGGCATCACTGCACCATAGTTCAGCAACATGAATACAGAACAAGGTGAGTGCAGAGCTATCGGCAGCAGTACAACAGCAGATAATAAGACTCTGTTACCCAAGCAGAATGTGTTATGTAAAGACAATTGCAGTGTAGAAGCAATAGCTCTAATCAGGTTAATTAGGCTGTATTCATGTTTCATTTATGGTGCAAGTGCCCTGTAAATTCAGAGCAGCCTACCTCATCTTATTGCAGCCCTTACACAGCCATCATGCTCTCTCTAACACTCAGTGTCATATATATTTTTTCCTTTTAAAAAACAATCACAAGATATTTCCCATCACATTTTAAGAATCCCTTTTCTTCATTGTTTATACCTTAAAAAAAAAAAAAAGGAAAAAGATAGAGGTTTTGTATAAAGCATATGACCATATTAAAATTTCTTCCTCTAAATTAGACACTTAGAATTTGCTTGTTTAATTGCATTTTATTTATTTTTCCTGAATTTTCTTGCTCACTATCATAACATGTTCAATACGTTTTAAAAAAACATATTGGCTTTAAAATGTGTTGCTCTCACCTTTCCTCCTTTTATCCATTTTCTTAAAGTGATAGATGGCCTCTTTGTTCCTTCAGAGCTAGCTGGAAGGACGTGTCTCCTTTGGAGAAAGGATTAGAGCCCAGTGCTGTGACCCTCAGATGCTAGCTGTGTCTTCTCCACTTACTGAATTTATTAGGTTGTTCCTTTAAAGTAATAATGGATACAACAATTTTGAGATCATTTTCTCCTAACCCTAAGCACAAAAAGGTAGGTAGAAAGGGACTATTCAAAAGGGAGAAGACACTGCAGATGAAAACACAGCAGCCTGCACAATATTATTTTAGCTGTCTAGCAATCAGGTGTCTACATGCTGATTGCCAGCTTGGACTCCTTCAATAGTTCCTATTAAAAAAAGAAATGCAGTATTTTCAGTATCCAGTTAAAACAAATCTATTCACGTTATATCTGAATTATGAAGCCTTTTATTAAATCTGAAAAATATTACAGCTCCACATTAAATGTATGCATGTCTCTTAGTCATTATTTCAATATGCTGTTAATAACAACATTAACAGTCTCGCTTATGCAGATTTTGTGCTGTGTAGCATGGAAGCGCGGCCAGCTGGGCATGCCAGCCCAGTGCTGTGCAGGGGCCAAGCTGCAACACAGTGAGCAGCACCAAAAAGCAGGGCAAGTGAAGCAGGGAGCTGTGCACACTGACACTGACAGTACTGTACTGCTGCAGTGCATTTACTTCCATCCTGGCTGCAAGTAGCACTGCTGTTTATAAGGCATTTCTAACTACGTTTGACAGTGCACAGCCAAGGTGTGCCGCTGGATTTCACAGGGCCTGCAAGCACGGTGTGTCTCGTTGTCTCTCACATGCTGAGAAGCTAGGGCTGTTAGTTAACACCTTGAAGGAAAACATCGGAGAAAAGCCATGTTCATTTAACTTTTCACTATCTAAACCCACAGCAAACAAACACACCAATTATTAATCTCTTGTAACAGTTGATGTGGCTATCATATATATTTTTCAATATTTTATTAGACATGCATTTCCTTTTATGAAAGATCAGACTTCTCATCCAGATACACATCTTTCCCTTCATAAAAGAAAACTTCTAAATAAAAAAATCTCAGAGTTTCTGGAGGTGTCAGTAGTGAAGGTCCCCAGGTGAGGCAGCCCTCGTTCCGCTCATGGTTGCTCCCAGCTGTGCCTACCAGCAGGGCCACAGCACGCCAGAGGCTGAGCACACAGCCTTGTCACCTCCCACCACGGACCCAACTCAGGAGTGCTGGGACTGCAGTAATCAGCTTCAGTATTCCTTGGTCAGGCGGCATCACTCCAAGTAAGTGAAGTAATCCATTATAGAGACTGTTGGATGGGGTTTGTGGTAAGTGTGTTCTCAGGTGTGATGGTGGAAGCCTCAGGAGCTCAGCTTAGGTTTCACCCTTCTCCCTGATGAATAGCAACAGACAGGAAAACCTGGAGGATAGAGTTCATCTGCCTGACAATGTGCATTACCTGCATGGCTGTTATATATTTCACAGCCTTGAGGAAATACCAGATACACATTCCTGAGCTCTCCTTCCTGGCCCTTCAAAAACCCTTGTACCCAGGTGGTTTATATGTGATATTTAGTTTGCCATTTGACCAGAAGACAGGCTTAAATTCAAAGTAAATTTTAAGCACTTCAGAAAACATCTGTAACTGAGGTAAGGGATTTAACTCACTCCTGAATTAGTTCTGCTAAAGATTGGTCTAAATATTATGGCTAGAATAGGGAAAATCTGGATATATTTTCCTCAGACACTCAGCATCGAAAGCCCCCTGAGAAGTCACTGAGAAGAACCTGAGGCTCCCACCTCTCTGAGGTGCTTCTGGAAATGTAGCTGCTGTTTTATTGCATTCTTCTCATAAATACCGAAATTAATTTCCCTCCCATTGTCCTAGCACAAAGTTCAACCATTAGCCAGAAACTAATGAGAAGGCCATACTTCCCAGGTGTAGGCAGTGAGCAACACTCACAAAGAGAGCTATGGAAGAAACTGTGGAAAGACAATTTCTCATTGCATGACTACGAGTTTAGAGGTATCTCAATCCTAATCTGTTAAATTGATTGCAAAATTTCCTCTAAAAGTAGAGTTACAATGTGGCAGAACAGGGAGTGTTGGCAAAGATGTGATCCTCAGCAAGACTAAATTATCAGAACATCAAAGATATGACAACAGAAAATCTAAATTATTTGGGCTATTATTAAGGAACTATTTTTATTTAACTAGATGTGGAGAAATTGGACAAAATAGAAAGTAAGATATTTCAGAAACAAAATTTCTATTTCACATAGGGAGAGAATTGTTTGAAATCATCAGGTGTTTTGAAGTTGTCAGCATTAAAGCTCTTCAAAATGTTTATTTTTTGATTGATCAATACCCATCATAGAATACGCTTATTTGTCAAACCAATGTGCCAAGAGGGACATGTGATAGCACGTGCCTTTATAAAAGGGAACTCAGCATGTTCACCTTTACTTTATCCCCATCATGAGGGGCTTGATACTAGCCCTGGTTTTAACCCTGGTGGGTAAGTAACTTATCTGCTTTAATGAATTTATTACAGATTCAGCAAAAACATTTCAGAATCTCAGTATAATGTGCTTACAAAAATGAACTTTGAGAATTTAAAAAATTATTTTATGAATTTTTTTTGTTGTTTAAGGAAAAAGATACTTTCAGGTATATGTTGAATTACAAGTAAAGTTAGTTGGAAAGACTTATGCCATATGTGTAAGATGAGATACCATCTTTTATACTAAAATACGTTAACATTTTGGGTTATTTTTGCTTTGTCATTTCATTGCTTTTTTTTTTTTCCTTCTCTTTCAGGGAGTCAGCCTCTTAATTACCGTAAGTAATTTTTCTATCAGCCTCTATAATTATAATGAGTGAAATTCAAAATAGAATCTGAAAAGTATATCAATGTTTAATAAAATTTTACAACAGCTAATTTTCTTCAGGTGTGATACAAAAATGAATGAACTCATCTTTTTTTTTATATATATTCTAATACGGTTACTTAAATATATCCTGTACAAACTCTATAACGTTTTGTGGGAACCATTTCTTTGCAGAACCTGATTTTGGTGAAAACAAACTTTATACATATGATCATGAAAGCATACTTCTCAGTGGACTTCCAGAGAAAGGACTTGCAAGAGCTGGGATAAGGATAAGAAGTAAAGTGGAAATCAGTGGTATTGGACCAAAACTTTGTCTTATTAGGGTAAGAGAATGTTTTCAATTTGAAAGGTAAAATTCTCTTCATACTTGACTATTTTTTAAGCTTTTGGGAAGTAATTAAGTTTCATCATGTGTTGTGCTTACTCAGGCAGAATGTAACTAACACTCCTATTTTTTATGCAGTGCCCTAAATTCTATTTGCACCTTGCCAGGTAATTCTCAGCTCAAGCCAACCTTGGGCTTGAAGGATTTCTTCTGCTTTGTGGTCAGGGAGACAATGTAATGTAATTTGAAATGCATAATAATTTATTACTGGATCAATCCAATTGTTACAAACTGTACAACCTAGGATTATTTAATCAACTGATTTTGTAACCAGCAAATGAAAGGCAATAAAACATGCAAAGGTAGCTGGATGTGATTCAATATTTAGCATAATTAATGTCATCTGGTGGCTTCTTTTTCTGCAGTGTCCCAAATGATGTCCTTTGTCATCCTCAGTTGTGTATTTTTACTGCATGCTGAGTAATTACTAAGAGTTCTGATTATGTGAAAAATGCTTTTGCCTTTAACAGAAGCCTATACAGGTTTCTAATGAATGTATCGAAACAGACCTCTCTATTGCTTTACACAAACTCTATTTAGTCTTCTGTGCATGTAGAAGAAAAATAATCTTTTTAAAAGCTTTTATTTGGCAAATCGAAAAACTGCAGATTAAAAAGACTGGTGACTATCTGATAAATGTCTGTAAGTGCTGTAGCCTTCCAGCCTCAATTAGCCTTCTGGTACTAGGTATTTTTATAAGTTCAAATTATAATAGAGCTAGACAGGAAACATTGCTTTTCCATGACCTTTGTAAATGCCTGGATTTTTTTTTGCAAAAACCAAGGAAATAAGTGTCACACATCTGTACTGGTGAGTAGAAGACTTCCCTGGCACAGCAGGGGCAGAAGTTTTATTTTTGCCCCCATTTTCCCTCATGCTGGGATAAGTCTTCACCAAAAATCGACTCCTGCTCCCTAAAACCTTTCAATACTGTTTCATCTGCCCTAATGCACTTGTGAAAATGTTTCAGTCTCAAATATAAATACTTCCTGGGAAGAAAAAGAAGAGAAAAGGAGAAAAAGTCACAAGGTTTTGGGGCAAGTTCTAAGGGAAAGGTAACGACACATTTATTCACTCCTGCTCCCAGAGAAGTTTATTTTGCTGCTGTTATATTTAAATTAGACACTTTGGAGGGATGGTTCAGGGAATTAATCCTTCATCTGTAGCGGACTAGTTCTCATTCAGCCCAAGTAAAAAGCTGTGGTCCCTGGGCAGTTTCCAGCTGACAATTTTTTCATCACAAACCCACAAGTAAGAATTGCCAGCTGTGTTCAAAACCAAGCAGACAGAGCAAGTCCTGCTTGGGCCCTGAGGGCTGGGGAAAACTACCTCACACTGACCGTGCAGAGCAGTCCCAAACCTGCCCAAATGCAATATGCCAGAAGCATGTCCAAGAGGCAGCATGAGGGATTTGCTCCGTAACAGCCTACTCTGTAAGCTTCAGTTACTGAAGTTGGCAGTGATCTCCACCAACAATAACAAAAATAAATATGAAAGTGCAGTCTCCAGTGATTTACTGTATGAGGATTTAGTTTGTGTGGCTTTTTGAGAACTTAATCCATGTCTTGCATCACATTTGCCAGCCTAAGGTGTCAGAGAAATGTCTCTTTAAATTGTCAAAATATATAGGAGGGAAGGGTCCTCTGAGAAACTAAGCTAAACAGGCCCTGTTCCCACGGGATAGAAATCATTCAAGTTATGCACAGCTTAGCACAACTTTGTACTTCCTTGGATATGCCCCAGGTTGAGGTTACAGCGTGAAGCGTGGAGCAGGGCTGGGGCCAGTGCCTGAGCCTTCGGCTCCGCCATGCTGCTGCAAAACGCATAGGGAAGGAATATTTTTGTAATCTGCTCTCCACTGCTCTAACTAATTATGACTATCTGGCTGGCCCAGCAGCCATGTTGTTATTAGTTTCTGACTGCTGTCTGTGCTCTGCAACCCCAACGAGGGAGATGACAGAGTTCACAACAGGAGTTAATGATGCTTTATGCAACATTAACTTTCTCCTGTGATTTCCTGCAGATCTTCCATACTACTTTTGGGTAGCAACCTGCTTCACACAGCTCTTCTCTGGTTCATTTCTTCTTCAAGTCAACCTTTGGCAATATGGATTATCTCTGAAAAAGAAGAGAGTGTAGTGACTGTGGAAATCACAGCCATTTGCATTACTCTCCTTTTATGTATGGAAACACGTATATTGTCATCAACTATGCTAAATGGCAACTTCAAGTTTTCCCTTTGAAGAAATTTTATGTTATTTAAAAGTGTATTTTTGAAGTTAGTAATCCTCTAGTAGCTTAATGGATTGAAAAACTAAATGAAAAATTTAAAAAGGAACTATATTCTCCCTTTTGTTCTAGATTCACTCGATCGAAGCAGCAGAGTACAATGGCATCTGGCCTACAAGCTCATTCTCTCGATCTCTCAAACTGACCCAGGCACTAACCGGACAGCTTAGTAATCCTATCAAGTTTGAGTATAGCAATGGCCATGTTGGAAACCTTATGGCTCCTGATTCTGTCTCAGATGATGGTCTGAACATCTACAGAGGGGTTCTGAATGTGCTGGAGCTCAGTATGAAGAAGATGCAGCATTCATATAGTTTACAAGAGGTGAGCATTTTGTCTTGGCCATTGTGGTTGCTATATAAATTGATAAGCTTTCTCTTCAATTTCTTCTACTGTATTTTCTGAACTCAGCCTTGATATCAACTTCAATAACAAGAAATATCTAAGCTCGGGTAATCGTCATTAGGTTATTCTTATGGACCAATATTTGAAGGAGCTGTAGCTAAACAGGACAACAGAAGAGCAGATTTTTAATCTGTTTGATCAAAGGATTTCAGAAAATGCATTTGCAGCATTAGACTCTCAGAAAACCTGGCTTGTGGTTCCTGAAGAAGTATATTACTGTGAAAGCTGAAGCATACATAAAATTTGAATACTGTATTAAAACAGGCTTAAACATACAACACCATATTAAAGCTAATATAACAGCTATTTGACTTTTTAACCAATCATATATACTTTAGTCTCTCCTAGTTCCTCTTTTAGGAAGAAAATAGTATATATACTATGATATTACTGTAATAGCTTTGACAGCTTCAGTTGATGCTCTATTGGAATTTCTACTGTTTTGCAGGTTTTAATATCTTAGTCAAGGTAAATCATCTGATATTATTCTTCACCACAGAAATTACAATGCGTTTAGTTTTTCTGAAAACATATTTACATTGATTAGACTACGTTTGATTCAGACATCAGCAAAAAGCTTGAAATTATTATCCTTCCACGTTATTTTTATTGAAAATGCAGACCAGAATAACTAATTTTTAAAAAATGCAATTTTATGTGAGAAGATTGCTTCTGGGAAAGGAGCTACATTATTTAATATTTTCACACTGCGTATCACACATAAAAACCTGTATGGGGGTGTCACATATTCTGCAGTGCTGTTTTCTCATACCTAGTTTTACATCTTCATTCTTTCTAATTCAGTTAGCAGTATATCCTACTCTTGTAGGTGAGCAATATATGTGAATACACCTCATAACATCGTTCCCAAGTTTTCGTTGCTTTTCTCAGACAGCAACTGATTAATGAACATAGGCACTCTTGCTTGACATCTCATGTGGCTCTGTAGAGGAAGATAAGCATTATTAGTCCCAAAATACGAGCTGCAGACTGGTTTAAAGGACTAGCCAGGGCAAGTCTACTTCACAGCCCACAATGTGTAGGGCAAGGATACCTGTGCTGTAAACTGCACAGCCCTAGATGTCCAGTAACACAAGTCTAACTCATCCTACCAAGCTCACTTAAAGTTTAAATGTCTTCTGCTTCACATTGCAGTCTACAGAGGAGCCCCATACCTGTGTTTGCAAAGTACAAGTCTTTTGGAAAGCTTGAGTGTGTGTTCTTATTCCTAGCCTTTGCTGAAGCCACTATATCTTCAGAAATGTTGTTAAAGATAGAGTGGGTATCTCTTATCTTGCAACAGTCACATGACCATTTTGCTGTTCTGACATAGCCCAGAGCTGCTCCCTGGAGTCGCTAAGCTATCAATAACAATAAAAAAATCATGAAAATAACCCTTCCTCCTAAAATGCAATCAAATATTTCCCTCTCCAAAACCTCCTCACTGACTGAGGAGATTTAAGAGCTCTTATAAATATATATGCTTGAAATATTATTGAAGGTCT
Source organism: Alectura lathami (assembly GCA_013399715.1). NCBI lineage: Eukaryota > Metazoa > Chordata > Aves > Galliformes > Megapodiidae > Alectura > Alectura lathami. The sequence goes on along the minus strand of VXAV01002783.1, from coordinate 309,904 downwards.
GAACTAAAACTGCAAACTCAAGAAAACCACAATCAGAACGCTGCTATCCTGAAATTCTTTTTAATTCTTGCTGTTCATATTGTGACAGATTATCTGATATTCCAAGGGCTGTTCCATAGGCATTTATAAACTGTCTATAAAAGCAAATACTAAGGGCAGAATGTCATCTCTAGCTTTAAAATACTTTGCCGTTGAGATTTTATTCTGACTGATCACATTATTTTTGCACTTTTTATTAATATTCCTTATATCATATTTCATAATCAAGAGCTCTAACTGGAAACCTTAACCCACCTTTTCTGATGCTCAAAATCTCATCTCAGAGAAACTTTTGAAATGTTTTACTTCTCTCAGGGAAACTCTGGTTTGGCTTACTGAAAGCTGTAGATATAAAAGGGATATTAAAGTACAGGTCACCCCAATTTTTATTCTGGAGACTACAATGAATAAAAAAGCATGCATTTCCATCAGAAATTTTCAAAATACTGAATTAAACAGGAGAGCCCGTATGAGGAATTGGTGGAGCTTTGTGAAGGGGCAAACCTCTCTGATCACATTCTCTTTCTTGACAGGCTGGGCTGGGAGGTATTTGTAACACAACATATGCAACTCAAGAAAACAAGAAAGCAAACCTACTCTATGTGACGAAATCCAAGGACCTGGACAGCTGTGAAGAGAAAGTCCAAGTAGTCACAGGTTCAGCATACACTCATCCATGCCGGACCTGCCAGCAGGTAAATTAGGGCTGTGTTATATTTACATATTTTATATTCTCATGCTGAGAGGGATTTGACATCCACATTATCTCTTGCTTTCTAATACTCAAAGTGAGAGAAGAACCAGATCTGTTCTGGTTATTGGCATTTATTTTTCTGCATGAAAATGAAATCCATGGATCAGCAGAGGTCCATGCTACAGACTGTTGTGTACTGCAGGCATACCTCGACTAGCTTCAGCTGGCTGGTTTGGAAACCATTAATTATGAACACGAGTTAATTCACTTCCTCTGTCAGCAAAAAAAAAAAAAAGCTAGGTATGATGTCCAAGATAGGGGTTCAAGACAGGTACTTCTGCATCTTACCATAATCCTCTCTTTGAAATAAGAAATTGTGTATCTTTTACTGCTGCTTTGCTCAGAAAATGTGTCTCCTTCCCAAGGAAATAGCTGATGACTTACACTTGGGAAAGGGGAAAAACAGCTAACTTTTCTTAGCAGTAAAAGTAAAGGATCCAGGCAGGGTGCCTGACTTCTCCCATGGAAGTGTACATGCAGAATTCACATCATCTGCTCACGTGGTCACTGATAAAAAGAGCCCATAAATGGGTTGAAATGGATTATGTAATATCTTATAGGCATAGAATTTAGATGGTAAAATTACTTTCTATGTTCTTTGTTGCTTTTTTCATTGTAAAGAGAAACAAGAATTCCCGGGCAACTGCTACTTATAATTACAAAATTAAATACGCACGCAATGAAGCTGTAATCACACAGGCTGATGTTGAAGAAATCCACCAGTTTGCACCATTCAGTGAGACAGCAGGAGGAAATGCTATCGTAGAAGCAAGGTACTGTACATGTGTCTTTAATTCAGCAGCTAACTCAGCATCTCAGTAATCTGGTCGAACTCCGTAACTGAAATGAATCCTTTACTTCCATGGCCTATTGTTTCCCAGTATTTAATTACATAAAACCCCAAACAGTTCATAAAAACAACCTTCACTGTTAGTTGTAAATCTGAAACATTCACATCACTATCCAAATTTTGTTAGCTCAACTTGGCAGGGTTTGACTATTTTATTTCTCAGGGATATTTGATTTATGTCATAAAAGCCAAAACAAATGTAATTCCATCTGAAAAATTGTGAACTAATATATTTGCAGTAAAATACTTTGAAAGACAGTTACTCACTGAAAGAGAGTTCCCTGGAAAATAATAATACAGTAAGAGACCCTGGAGACTAGTTCACAAGATAGCTAGATAGGACTTTGGATTCTGATATACTTCCTAAGTATTGTGGGCTGCTTGCAAATCTTCCATCAAAACTGTTTCTTGATACAAAATTGTATTTTATTGCAAAAAGATTGGGAACAGGACATGTAAAATGTATTTGCTTTTCCACAGCAAATTTTGCATATTTCTTAAACAAGTATGGGGCAAAATGAGAATATGGTTGTCTTAGAAATGAGACCTCTGCTCATTCTTAGCTCAAGCCCCCAAAATCTTCAGTGTTTGATTTTATTATTTTTCTTCAGCTGCATCAAAATCATCTATTGAAAAGTTTTTGTTACCTGCTTTAGTGAGGGACTCTGGTAGACAGGGGTGCTCTGTTGAAGAGAAAGGATTTTTGCTTGAAGGTCACTGTACTGAAGTTATACCTCAGTCCCTGCTGGAATCTTGCTTTGCTCCTTTAATTTCTGTAAGGGTCTACTGGTATCACACGAATTTTTGGAAACTGCAACATCAGAAATTTCATGTCAATAAGACACCAATTAATTAATATGATAAACATTTTCCTTCTGGCTAACAACAACAACAAAAAAAAAAACACAAAACAAATAAAGCTTTACCATCTTATACAACCAAGGTGAAGATAGATACAGCTGTAGTACTTTTATGAAATTATAGGCTGCTGTGAATGACTTTTATTCTGGACCAATGAAATTTTGCTGATTTGCTGACTCCCTGCAAGCCTGCATAGACTGTCATCCTTACTATTCTTCAGATACAGAGCCCCTAGGAAGGGTAATGCCTTAATTCTTTCCTGTTTTCTCTGGATATCTTGCATTGCCCAGCAGCAAGGGCCAAATACAAGGTATTTGGGAAGATAATGATATGTCATACAGGCTTTCAGAAGTTAATCTTGCAGTGCACTCTGTGTTAAATAAATAAACAAATAGATAAATAAATAGTCTAGCATCAATGACTTAACATTTGGAGCTGATTTTCAAACCTCTTCAGCATAAGACTCTTGCAGCATCATTTTAATCCTATCTTTAGAATTCATTTGCTCTTCCTTTCAGAGTCTAACATTTTCCCATCTATTCTAGGCAGATATATCTCCTCCCAAAACAATAAAGATGGAGACGTAATAGATTTATCATGTTTTTGAAGGGGAGTTAAATCTGTCACAGTGTACCTGATGTTATACTTTCTGATCCAAAGGCCCTTTCAACAATATTGTATGAAATTTCAAGAGAGAAAAAATATCTGCTGATTCTGTAGTGATTTCTATTCAAATTCTCGTGGCTTGTCTGTAAAGAAATTATATGATATTTTCTGCAGCAATTCTCTGTAATCCATATGGAAGGAGTGGATAGAAATGATACAGAAGATCGTTGTAGAAATTCCAAGATAAGCCAATTTTCTACAGAGATTTTGAGATACTGAGTAGTACAACAATATTACTTTTGGAATGTTTTCAGTTGTTAAACACAAATGTGTACCTTTATTATAGTGTCTTAAATGATCTATTTTAAACATAATTGGCATGGTGGGATGCATCTCTTTAGCTGAAAATGTAGCACAGATAGCAAAAGTTTACAAAGTCTCTCATTGGAATTATTCTTAATAACAAAGGAAAAGGGTTGATGCTCTTTGAAAAGTTTCCAGAAACTTAAGTACTTTTCCAAAGAGTAATCCTGAATTTATCTGGCCCTCTTTGTTTGGGAAATCCAATTTGAAACTTCATGAGAACCTTTTATCTTCTGCAGTCCCCAGAACATTCAGCTTGCCAGGCAAGTGAAATGGGAATTGTAAAAGTGCAAGTAAAAATACTATAATGTTTCTTCTTGTATCTATCACTTTTCAATTCCTTTTGAAGCTTCTTAAAAGGTTTAAATTGACAGTTTCCAAAAATCTTTCCCATCACTTCTTTTTCCCTAATCCTTAATTTGCTCCTTAAGTCACAACACACAATTTCTGCGATCCTGTTCAGGCCACAGGTTCTCACCTCTCACCTTTTCCTTAAATTCTCAAGCCATGTTACTCCCAAAAGAAGACAAAGATTGGCTCTGATCTGAGCCCTGTTGAGTAAATGTACACCTTCTCAGAGGACAGTTTTGAGCACCATGTCCTAATTAATCCGTTTGTAAATATCTTTACCCCTCAATAAAAAAACCTATTGAAAAAAAATCGCAGCTGCATGGCAATGCAGAGAGGCAGAAACACTGTGCTTTTTTTAGTTTATACCCTGCACCTTACGATGTTATTTCTCTGGTTTCCTCTGTTACAGGCAGAAACTTGCATTGATTGACGTGCAAAAGAACATGGTAGAAGTTCCACCAAAAGAATTCCAGAAACGTGGGTCGCTTCAGTATCAGTTTGGCAGTGAATTGCTTCAGCTTCCTGTCCATTTATTCAAAATAAAAGATGTGGAAAGCCAGGTAAAATTTAGCCACTGGACAGAATTTTGGCTGGAGGTTAGAGTTGGTGAATGTGGGAAACAATGCATGTAAGATTCATGTATTTTAATCTTCCTGCAGATAGAGGAAAGCTTGCAAGACTTAGTAGAGACCACATATGAACAGCTTCCCAGTGAGGCACCAGCAAAAGCCCTCAAGCTTATGCACCTCTTCCGTGCTGCAAATGAGGAGAATTATGAGTCGGTGTGGAAACAGTTCTCAAATCGGCCAGCATACAGGTACAAACAATACAAGCAGTGATTTGTGTACTGATAAACTCTGTTGGAGGCCATCTGGAATGATTGTGTTCAAATGCAAACCTGGAAAATGGTCCTTGTCTTTCCTATTCCAGGCGCTACATTCTGGATATACTTCCTGCAGTGGCCAGTCACCGTTCACTCAGGTTCTTGAGGCATAAAATAGAAAGGCAAGAGCTCACCAACTGGGAAGTTGCTCAGATAGTGCTTGTGGCTCTGCACTCAAGCACACCAACTCAGGACGTGATGGAGGAAGCTACAGTAGGATTCTTTAAACATTTTCAAATCATGCTTCACTGATTTTAGCATCTGCTGTATTTATTCCTTTGACAAGACTGAAAGGGCTTTGAAAACATAAAGGTTTTATTTTCTCTAGTGAGGTTGAAAGGAGTTCATTTTCTGAGTATCTTGAGGGGAGGAGAATGCAAATCAAAAGGGCAAAACTGAATCCAGAATAAAACACAAAAGGAAGAGTGAAATACCCTGTAGTGACAGAGGTTATTGTTGTAAACTGCTTTCTAGCCTTCCTTCGTCCAGAGATAGTTTACAGTTGCATCAGATTGAATCTTTCACTGAGTGTCTACAAAGACTAGGGAGTAAGAACTATATATTTGTTATATCCATGTATTTGTCCTGATTGACCTGGCAGGATGGATATAAATCAGAGCAGATCTATTGAAATCAAGGGAATTATGCCAAAGTAGAGCTCACTGAGGAGAGGTTTAATCATTTTTACAATTTTCCCCTCTTTTGCCAGGTCTAATTATGCCCTCAAATGCTTGTATTTACCTCTGCCTAACCTAGGTAAAGACCATTAATCTCAGAGTAGAGTTTTGCATACTGTAAAAGCCATGTTATTCTGGGCATTGCTATGTGGCAATGCTGTGCTTCCCACTCGAAGAAGTGGTATGTTATTCCCTCCTGCCATCTCCTATATTTATATGAAATATTCCTGTTTGCTGAAAGTACTGAAGTCCATTCACAATAGATCGCAAGATTTTGTACCTATGGCTGAGGCAGTTATAAATCTATGAAGAATGCTTTTTGGATAACGTGTGCCCAACAAATAAGCCACCACAACTGGGTGCTTTCCTCCCTTTGGTTTATAGTCTATACCAATTTTAAACCTGAAACACTGTAAAAGTAACAGATCTGCCTTCCAGGTGTTACTTGGAATTACTTTACATTTGCATTGTCAAATATAATAATATCCACTGATCAATCCATCAGTGTAAAAATCTCAAAACCCTGGCCTTGTATTTGCAGAAACATAGCTTCTAATACTGTTACTTTTCACTAATGGTGGTAACAAACAACTACGTTTTCCCCAGCTCATCGTGAAAAAACACTGTCCACGTTCAAGTAGTGTACTTGGAAAGGTTTGCCATCTCAGCTATGCATCACTGTGCCACAAACAGTGCTCTTCATCAGACTCCTGCTCTGAATGTCTCCAGGTAACCAGATTTTTATGTATCATTTAAAAGAAAAATTAAGCCTTGAGTACCTTCTTCATTATTCAGAAATCTGTATTTCTCTTCACTACAGTGTTTCCTTTGGGGAAAAGAACCCCAGTTGGTTAAATACAGCATTTTTATCTTTAGATTAACACACGAAAGAGAATGAGAAGAAGCAGCATATAATTCATGGCACTTTCTGTCTGAGTATCTCTGAGTGCTTTACTGTCGACTATTAATGAAGTCCCACAGCACTGCTCTGAAATACTGCTAAATATAGACACTTAAGAGATATATAAACTAAATGACACAAAAGCCCAGGGTTTTGCCCAAAGTTGTGCAGCCCAGCCATTTTTTCAGACAGAATCAGAGCCTAGTCATCCAGGTAGTGTTTAAGGTTTCAATAACAGGACACCATCCCTTTTCTGCACTACTTTTAATCAGCGTGCCTGAAAACTACTTAAATATACAGTAAATATCATTTCCCTATTCTAGAGGTGCACGCCATGGTTTACAGAGGTTGTCCACTTAGGCAGGGAAAGCGAAATAGGTGTTCTCAGTGTTGGATACCGATCAGTCCACCACTCTCAGGAAGAGCAGGGCATTCCCAACACATTGTGTGCCTGCCATGAATTTTTCCTGCGGTATATAGGCATGGCTGATGTTCCTACATGCATCTGCTGTGTTATGATTGCCAGCAATGCTCTAGAGCTAATAAAATTTCAGAAACCCAGTGCCAGGGAATGGAAATTCTTTCCCGAAATGAATGATTGTGTAGGTTTATTCAATACAGTTCAGAATTTCGTTCATTTGATTAGTAATATCAAATGCACTCTCTGTGCACCCTCCATGGATCTCAAGTGTGATATTTTAAAGCACAGGAAGCATATTGAAAGTATTCTATAACATCTTGTGGTTTTTTTTTTGTTTGTTTG
>VXAV01002783.1:231471-248886 GCA_013399715.1 Alectura lathami | reverse complement strand
CCCTCTAAGGTTCAGATCATACATTTCCCTCCTTCTACTTCAGGTTTGATTTTTCCTAGGGGCAGCTTTGTTCAGCAGCCAGCAGGCAGCCATTTCTGCTTCTTTACTCCCCTTACCCCCACTCCTCAATTATATTCAGTATTTTGCAGATATAAAGGAAACACCTTAGGTGAGTTGAGACACTATCCAGCCCATCCCCACCCCAATAACAATAATCAGAGAGAAGGCGTCCTTTTTCTTTCCTTGCTAGCAGAACATTCAGGATTGACAACTCTATATGGCGTTGCTCATTTAATCACACATGTTCTGGTGGAAATTACTACCTTTATTACAAAGCCTTGTATAGGCAGAACTAAACACCCATCTTTGCAATAAAGAATGTACTCTCGTGTAAAATAATTACTCCATTATCAGATCTGCTTTAAGTATTGTGAAGTTGCTAGTCATTTTTCCTATTCTGTGAGGATTATAAAAAAGAACTTCAATTTCCAAAGTACAGGATTTAAGACTATCAATTATTTCCTTCGCACATCCCTCCCTTTCCAAAAGAAAATAATCTTCTCTGAAGAAGGTGTCATTCTTATGACAACATAAGGAGTGCGATATCACACGTTCAGTGAGAATGTTAGGCCTGATTCAAAGCCCAAAAATTTGAAGTACATGGAAAATATCCTATTAACATCAGTGAGCTGTTCATAAGATCCCCTGAATGAAAGCTTCCTCTCACTTAATGTCCTGCTGATAGCTGTCAGGTTCTCAAAAGTTTTGGCATCGTAGTTCCAGTTACATCAGCTCTCGTTTTATTTCTCTTCTCTACTGGTTAGGTACATACAACTCTTTCCTTCCTTCAGAGGCATGGTTAGTAAAGTTAACTTCTGGTATTTACTCTCATTTGTTAACATTACACGTCATAGGGACCTTGCCAACAGCAACACCAAAACAAAGTCATACCCCTTTTAACATACATAGGGTTTTGAACCGAAGAGTTTCCTCCATGCCTTGCATTCCTTGTCATACTAAAACTTGAAAGAAATTGTGTAATTATCATTTCCTGCAAAAGACAACCACTAAAATAACTTACAACTCTGCATATTATATGCAGATGAACTCATTTATCCCTTCAGAAATACCAGGAAGAGTTATTCGATCTGATAAACACTGTCGAGAACTGATTGGCTAAACAAGACTTCCCCGCCAGGTGTCCTCCTTCATGAAATAAAGCATCACAGGAGCAAGTCAAGAAAAAAATAAATAAATAAACATTAAGACATTTATGAGCACCAAGTGTAGACAGAAGAGAAATGAATATCACAGGCAAGTACACAAAAAGGAAATCCAGGCAGGAAAATGACAGTTAATAACAGACCTTTCAAGTACAGCAGATGAAGGAAAAAAAACCAGAATAACATATGTAAAACATCAGGGAAGGTGTCTTACATCCATTCACCCACAATCCAACCCTACTACTTACACTTTTTTGGATTCAGACAGAACCACCTGAGTATCGGTTATTGCTATAAAAATGGAAGCTACACCAGAATCACAGCTGAAAACAGAACTGCACTGGAAAATATCCCAGTTCAGCTGAGACCTGAATATTTATCCCCTAGAGGAGAAAAAGGCTCTATTCAAGACTAGTCCAAAACCCACAAACTTTCAATCCTCTCTGCTAAAAGAAAACAAGCAGCAATAATTCAACCTCTGTGAACTAAAGCTGAAGTATTTTCTCTGCTTGTGCCCAAAAAGAATTACAGTAAGAGACACGCAGCATTTTTCAATAGAGATTGATTTTTGATTTGCTACTACCGCACATTTGTCAGTAATACTGCTGCAAGTGTCTCCCCACAACTCTGACACCTGCTGCAGCACTACAGAAATGCAGTCAAAGTTAGGGGAAAATAGGTAATTGCAGCTAAACCCAGTAAAGCCAAGCTGTAAAATCAGCAAGATCTATATAACTCTCCCATTTCCACTCCCAAAACAGCCCTGTTGACCTTGTCAATGTGCTGGATTAGTCCACGCTACCATGGCTGGACTGTTTCCAGTTCTTGCGTTTCCTGGTGCTGCACAGAGGTGCAATGTAATATTTCGACATGGCATTGCAGCCATCAGGAAACACTCCTGTGTTTTGGATCAAGGGGTCTTCCCGGACCCATCAGTTATTGCATTTTCTGGATGGTCACCATTACTTTGAAGGATGCAACAACACTTTCACCTCAAACATGCATTTTTCTCCACCAGCTCACTAACGCCAATCTCTTCTACCATAAATAAGCTCAGTAGCTGGTCTTCACTGGCCTCTCCTGGATGATTTATGTCATCAGCTTGCAATAAGTCATGCTGAAGTTTCCCTGCCCTATATTCACTACAACATTGTAACTAGTTTGGTGACTTCTCTCCACTCTTTCAAATCCATTATTCAGCAAGCTGGTGCTGATGATGCACTTTCAGCCAGGTTGCTTTCATCTTTCATTTTGTTAAATGCAAATTGGATTTGAAAATAAAGGTGGACACTGCTGTAATCATACTGTCAGGTAAAAGCGTTATTCAGCTGTCAACAGAATTCAGCCTAAATAGATCATGGCACGGGAAAGAAATTGTATCAATGACTCTGCTTCGCTTGTATTTAAATATTACATCAAACCTATACTGTCACAGGGGACAAAAAGTGAGCACAACTTGCAAACATAGCATTCTTGTTTTATATCCTTTCTCTTTTTCTTTTCTCCTGCTCCTTAGCAAATCCACAGGGAGTTTTTACAGAGAGAAATTTGTGCATTGTTTGCCAAAAAGGTAGCAGGATGATAATAAACCATACAGCACCAGTGCCATGGGGTCCCACTTTGTGTTACTAGATTAGATAAACTAATTAACTCAAATATAGAGGGTGCCAAAAAAAAAAAAAAAAAGTATGCACATTTTAAGAAAGGAAAAAGATATATTAAAATTGTAACACTCTATATATACTGATAACAGAAGATGAATGCATGTCACATCTGACCTACAATTACAAGGGTTGCTCCAAGTGTTACCGTCAGTGTTCAGACACTTCTGATTACTTTAAAACAATCTTGCGCTGCTCAAATGACAACCGTACTTCTGTCATTTTCTTTGGATGTCCTGCCTGTCATGACTGTCCTGCCTGTTGCATGGTGACGCTATCGTTCATTTGATTAATGTCGTCTTTTCAGCAAATGTCACGCTATGCATTGCTGTCATAATTCAATTCAACCTCGAAAAGTAATACATAGATAACTTCTCTTAAAACGTGTACACGTTTTTGGCACCTCTGGTATTAAGAGCATGATTTACACATGAATAGTCTTAAATAAGTTACAAGTATACTAGTAACCCTCTCACTCTTAAGTAAGAGGGTAACAAGTATATCAATGGAAGATACTACACACAGATGCTTGCCATAGGTATTGACTGCTGGTCAGTATAGTATTCATAATAAATAACAACTATTTGCTTTTATCAAAGTAACAATTAATAAGTAATCCATTGCATTAACCATTTCTGAACTATATGCAAACATAACCTTAGCATAAAATATGAGCCAGTTGTGCCGTAAATTTCTCTACATGCTGCTGATGGAAGACCTTTCTGTCAGATACATGACAGGGCATCAAGCTGTGCTTGTGTCTGCCACTGTCTTCATGCCTCAAGCAAGTCATCTCACTTCTCTGTGAGTATTCCTTCCCCATTTTAAAAACACAAAAAATACATAAAGTTGCAAATGTGCCCATTAGCAGTGGTCTTCCTAAAAATACAACTCCTAGAATTGTGTGATCATGTGAAAAAAATTATTTAACAAAATGACAGTACATGTTTTACTCATTTCTTTAACCCTATTTCTAGTAAAAATGCTAGGTTTTGATAAAATTCCCTCTATCTTACAGAAGCTTAGGAAAAAAATATTTATATTCATCGAGTGATATTTTTAACTTTAAAATATTTGTGAGTACTAACAATTTTTTGTTTTTAATTCAATAGAGCCTTGTTTCTGAATTGGACTGTGTTTATTTTTCCTGACTTCTCTAAAATTTAAATACTAAGAAATACGTTAATGCTCACTATTCTTTGTTATTCAAGTTGAAATATGCTGAGCCTTAACTTACAGAGGTTAGTAGACAGCTGGTTGACTGTATTTTTCTTGCAAAGGGGTGATTATTCCCTACAAGGAGGAGTCAATGCAGCTGCAATCCCTCCACAGAAGAGACTAAGCCCTCTGAAATGTCCTGGCACAAAATTTAATATAGTCATAGATGGAAAAAATCTTGCCTTTTTCTTTAAGTGTTTGCATTTTGATAACAGGTGGCAATGCAGTAAACAAAATGTCTGCAGACATAAGACTCTGAGGTTACCCTGTCCATCTGTTCCTTTTGCCTTTAGCTCCAGAAGCCAAATCTGCTTTTGCTAAGCTCTGATATCCTAAATAGATCTCCCAGCTGGGTAGTGCTGTCTCCAGCTAAGCTCCCATGTCTGTGTATTTCCACAATTTTTCTTATCACGAGTTTGAATGGAAAATGGGAAAGTGGCACACCCAGAGCTGCACACTAATGGCACCATGGGATGGGAGGGTTGAGCATCTGCCCTCAGGTTGGGAAAGATTCACCAGTGCCTCGGGCATTGTATCAGAACTGTTCCTGACATGTCTCATTTATTCTGTACTTCTGCACAAGCTTCAAGTCTGTTGTCAACCATCTAAATGTCTAATTGAAGCAAGCAGCACTCTCACCCACGAAAGAGCTCTAAATTTGTGCACTCACTCAGTACAAATGCTGTCAGAGATCGAAACGAACAAGTGGGAGAAATACTTAAATCTCACCACTCTTTCAGTGGAATTAAAAAGCAGAAAGGAGTACATGTTCTCATCGGTGCAATGAGCCCTACATCCTAGGCAAGACAGAAAACTCAGTGGTGCAGCCCAGTCATGCCACAGTCCCTGACAGCCAATGGGTTTCAGGGGCAGCTACAGGGACACTGCTTCTTCCGTTCCTGTGCTCAAGTTTCCTGAGAAAACTGGAATCAGGTTTCCTCCATCTGATGGAGAAAAGTTCAGCAAGATGATTTAACAAATTCAGCATAAAGCCAAGTCCTGCAAGTTGCCCTCAGGCTCCAATATCTTTACACTCCAGGAGATGAAGAACTTCAAAATTCTCCCACAAGTTCCCACATGCACCTATGCTGACAGAGTCCCAGGTGACCACTAGTTACATGTGTGTATGCTGTTCTTTCTTCCAGACTGTATATTCCACATGTCATAGAAAGCCTCAGAGAGTTTCAGTGTCATAAGCAAACTTATGAATACCTCTAATAAGGATTCTAATACTTGTATACTCTGACTGATGGAGGTAAGAAATATTGCCTTTTTAGAATAATTCCTAAATACACTGTAACGCCACAAATGGCTTAACTCACAATCCCTTAACTGTGCCAGGGATTCCTTTGGTGATACCTCAGTGGAGCTGACCTAAAGAGAAATGCCTACTTTCCCAGCTGATTTACATCAAACAGAGCTCTGCTGTGATTTAAACCACAGCTCCACAGCAGAGGGCACTGTGAAAGCATCGCATGCTACAGTCCTGCACAGAAGGAGCCGGAGAGGATGAAGAGACATCCCATCCAGGGGACATGTGCTGCTTGTTTCATTGCCCCTCCTGAAAGGTGAAAGCAGTTTCTCCTCTGAGCAGGCATCCAGGAGGGAGGCTGCTTTATCTCACCATGCTCCTAACAACAGCCAAGTTTTTACTGTATAGCTGCTGTCGATGAGACCTTCCTCCAAGTGAGATCTCTCTGAGCTGGTTAATGATGAGCACAGAGAGCCCTTCTCTCCAGACACCGCAGCTGGCAGCAGCACTGCTGGGAAGATGGATGGAGAGCTATGAAACTAGAAGCTGGGAATCAAAGCATGCCTGTACCACAGGGTGGCCCTTTTTCCTTTTACAAGGAAAACGTTTTTTAAGATGAGGGTCGTAAAGCACTGGCACAGGTTGTCCAGAAGGCTGGTGGATGACCCATTCCTGGAGACATTCAATGTCAGGCTGGACAGGGATCTGAGCAACCTGATCCAGCTGTAGGTGTCCCTGTGCACTGCAGGGGAGTTGGACTAGACGACCTTTAAAGGTCTCTTCCAACTCGGATGATTCTATGTTTCTATGTTAAATTAGAGGTTTTATAATCACTCATTTTCATTTGGAAGATGAAGGCAGCTCTCCTCTGCTTTCCTTTTATATTCTGCACTAAAAGATATTCCCAAACACCCTACAAAGAGGCTAAGCCTGCAGATCTGAGGCATTAGCAGCAGTGCTCATCAGTCACCATCTCTGAATCTATAAACAGTCCCTTGCAGGAGGAACCAGCCCTGTCTTCCTCTGCACACGTACTTTACTTTTAAAGAGCAATTTTAGAAAGCAAATGAACCATTGCAAAGCCATTAAAAGAATTAAATAATCCGTAAGCAGCAGTAAAATGGCACAATAAGGAACACTCCAAGTTATCAGAAAAGTCAGTCATGTGTTGGCAAAGGCTGGCTGACAAATGAGAAAAGTGTTTGTTCACTCTGATGGATCTACCACTGCCCTAGAGCCAACTGTACCAGAAGGTGGGGCTTGTTTTTGTAAATACACCTCTTCTAGAACCAAAAAAGACCAATTAATCGACCATGGATTGCAGCCTTATAAACCAAGCAAAGCTATGCCTGTCAAGTGTTGTTGGCTCACAGCTCCCTTTAGGGAAGTGTTAAAAGAAAGATCCTGGGTTCTTCTGGAAGCATCTGGATTCACTGAGAAGCCCTCCCCAAAAGAGGAAATTGAATAATTCTGATTTTGGATTATATCATATTCAACTTCTCATGTCTGTGATAGAAAATACATTTGATTTGCCTAGAAAGGCCTTGTTTTTTTTTCCATTAGTTTTGGTATTTCACCCTGAACAGAGGCATATAGAGCTAAAGAGCTATGCAGCTGAGCAAGCTATCTCTCACAGAGTAGGTTTGTTGGATGATAACCATGAAAAAGATGTTGATCCTTTGTTCAAATACTATTTGACAACAGCTAACTGTGTTCTTTAACACTGTGATGATATTTAATCCAATGGATTTCAAAGAGCTTTTCTACAATATAGAGGATGAAAGAACTTTCCAAAACAAACAAACATTAAATATTCATCAAGGGAAAACCCTGACTGCAGTTATTAGTCTGCAGAAGTCTTCCCAACCATCAGTATACATAACATTCCTCACAGCTAATTGCTGTTGACCACACAAGGATTAACAACCGAGCTAATGACCAAGAGCAGCACAGCTCCATTCTGATCAACAGATCAGAACCAAATTCTAACAACTGCAATCTAGCTGACAGTATCTTCAGGTACGGAATAAATGTCTGGATTTTTTTTTTTTGCCTGTGCACACCTAGAATAAACTTTCTCTGACCACAAGATGGCCCTCATAGGATATTTTCTGTGCTTTTCTGTTTTATGACTCATATCTTGTAATAACCTGGGTTCACTTTTATTTTTTTTTAATAAAGTTTATTTCCCTACAGATACCTTTTGTTAGCAGAAGGCATAGAATTGTACAAGAAGCCTGAGCCTGTCAGACTAATTCCCAGCCCCTGCCTGAGTGACATTGGCCCAGGCTGAGCTTGTGGCTGTCCTGTCCCAGGACCTCATACTCCGAGCCCAGTATTGCCGCAAGTGCACACTGTCACCTCAGCACAGCCACACGTTCCACAGTGTCACCTCTGCACAACTATGGCTGGTGTGAAAGCGTCAGCCACATGTGTCTGGAGAAAGCTCTTCCCAGGCCTTTTGGGTGCCTTGCAGTTCCTAACTGTTGCTGCTTGCTCAAGGATCCTTGGTATTCCTTCTGGAGGCATATTCTACCTCTCATTGCTTCAGTTCTGCCTGTTTGTTTTTTTATTCCCAACAACAAGCACAATTAAAAATCAAATACAAATTTCAGTTGTGAACATTTGATTATTTCTAGTTTCACACTGTGGGGACAAACATTAGGACTCCATTGTTTCCCATGGCCAGAAAAGAAGCTGATGTCATTATATCCTTTCTAGATGTCTATGGCTTAACAGAGGTCTGCACACTGGGACATGGGGATGCCAAACTTGCTAGCTTCGCTCTATCCAATTCCAGACTGTCTCTCACCTCTGATCTGTGATTATGGACTAAAATGAAGGTTTTAAACAACTCAGACAGCGATGTTAGCCTTAATCAGCATATTTATAATCAACATAATTGCTGATCACATATGATTTGATACAATGAAAATCTTATGCTAGAGAAGGCCCAATAATGATGCAGTTCTGCAAAGCATGAAAGGCATCCTCAAGCTGTTCCAGAAAACTCAGCAAAAGCATTGAAGACTTGGTGAAACAATTGCTTTGTGATTTACACCCCAACATATATTTTGAATAGGGAAAGCACTCTGTTCCATTAAAGTCCATGAAATTTGGATCTATAACAAAAGAAATGTTTATTTGTGGATAGATAACTTTCCAAAACAAGTTATAGCTAAATAGCACTGTTATCTAATGCAATCAGTGCACTTTTATCCCACTTTTAAACTGCTGAAGATATCTACCCATGTTGATAATCCAAATTAAGAGTTCACTACAAGGAATAAAATCTAATTCCCTTCTAATCTGCAACACCTGAAACAAAGAGTGTTTATCACTTTAAGGAAGCAATTCATGAACCAATCTGAAAATAAAGTGAGAATAATTCTACTGAAGTTATAAAAGTACATAAAAAACTAGCATAAGTCGATAAAAATCAGAATGAATATTGAGCCTGTCAATAGATCATATAAACATATAATCTTGTCCTTTTACGTTGTCTTTTCTTGAGAAAAATATCACAGCTTTTCATAAATACTGAAATATGTTAAAACTACAGTTTACCTTTTAAAAATCCACATCTTCGTAATTTTTTCCAATTGGCCAGTTTGAAAGAATTCTTCTTTGTGAATGTCTTCAATTTCAGGTCTTGTAGAATGGCTACCTCTTCCGGGAATTCTCTTTCAGGATTAGTTGCAGTGTGTTCTTACATCCATTCCTCTGGATAAATGTATGTATATATGTAATACATATTCATATGTGTATATATGAATACTTGAAGACACATCATATTCTGTCTTCATATAATGGTCCTTTGTGTCTTGCGCCAATGGAAGAAGAACAGATCCATTCCTACATCCAGAACAAAACCTTCTTGATGCTATGAACAACAAATAAAACTGAGAGCTCTTGGTCAGTCTGTCCCCATACTTGGCCCAGGTGTGGGAACCAGCTGACAACAACTGTCACAAGATTTATGGTCTGCTTGCACAAGGACCAGAGAGTCTCCTCAACACCTGCAGTGTAAGTGAGGAATGATTTGGCTCTGCCTGTCTCAGAGACAGGTTTAGCCCTTGCTGAGACTATTTGTTCCACTGAGCCCCAGAAAGCTGATGCTCAGGGAAAGGCACGTGGAAAACATGGTGGGCTATTGTAGGAAGGGATTGGCCCTGAGCGTATAGCAGCCCTTGCCTTGCAGAAATGTCCTTTTAGACAGCTCTCCCTAGGAGCTGCAAGTCAGGGCCCTGTGAGCTTATGGCATGTGAAGACAAAATTAAAACCTTGGAGATGTCTGCATCTCTCTGTGAAAAATACAGCTTCTTCAATATTCCAGCAGCATCTATACTTATCTGTTATTTCCTTACTCTGTGCCTTAAAACTGCAACCTTGAAACTTCACTGCAGCCCTAAAACCATTCCCTATTTCACTGAATATTTTTTTTTTCCCCCCTCTCCAGTGAATCCATTATTCTGTAGTGTTATCAGAGCTGCTGACTGGTGACACACCAGTTTTGTTCCTGCTTTGATGCTACCAGTGCATTAGAATGGATTATGTATTTTTCTGGGGGCAAGATTTGACTGGTAAAGCAATAGAAATAAAGAACAAAGTTTGCTCTTGCCAAAAATGTGTTTTCTAGGCAGGTAGTTACGGGAAGAACGAAATTATTTTTCACTTATATAGATGTTTGTCTTTAATTCCTGGCACACAATATGAGTAGACCCCTGAAACACATTTGAGACAGAAATCAGCCTTTAACGCAGATCAAGCATGCAGAGCAGGAAGACTTTTGGTTTAAATATATCAAAGATATCCTTCCTAAATTTCAATAAATGTCCTTACTATCTTTCCAGGATAACACTCAGGGTCTTCACACAAAACTGTTTAGCCTCCCCTCAGACAGCGATTAGGTAAATGGCATCAGTTTTTTGTTGAATATTTGATTCAACAGACTTCTTGGGCAATCTCCCTTGCCAAGGACTTCAGGTAAACCATGAGCAAAACCCTGTAGAGCTCAGGGTCCAAGGACAACACACAATGCTTGCTCAAACCATGCTTTTATAGGACATACTAAACATGTCCTCATAGCAGTTCAGGGAATCCAAAGTGTTTCTGCAGACCACCATGCCAGCACAGAGAAATGAGAATACAAACGGGAAAGATCTATGAAGGAAACATGTCAAAAGGGGCTCGGGGTCACTTCTTGGATGTTCTGAAAGAATCAGAGCAGCTAGTGTGAGTGAGGCTACATCCATGGTGATCGAAACATTTCTGAAGCTCCATGTCTGTTGTGATTGTGTGATGCCTTTGTGACCACTCTATAAAGGGCGCTGTTTTCTCAGAAACTGAAAACAAAGATTAAATGATAAGAATCAACAAAAGATAAATGACAAATTATTCACCTTTCCAAACTTAAGGTTCATCTTCAGGCTTTTATTCCATTCAATAACTTCATAGTCAAGAAGACTGAAAGAAACTGAACTTGAGCAAGGCATCAGAGAGTCACAGCATACTAGAAATTGGAAAAAAAAGTTACAGCATATTAGGAAACTTTACTGGAAGCCTCAGTACTGCTATGTTTTTCTTTACTGGGATCCAGTATTCATAGTAAAGCATGCAGCACTGTACTGTATGGTTCCTCTTCAAGGAGTAAGTGTATCACTTATTTAAAAGTATAATTTATGTCAAAAAAAAAATTCTGAAGATGCAGTGCCTGGAAACACACAGTTGCTATTTCCAGTTCTGACTTCTTTAGAAATCAGAACTCTTGGATCTTTGAATCCCAGAGTTTTGCAGAGAAACATTTTAAGATCATTATTTAGAGAAGCACATAATTATTTGCTTCTGGCTCATTTTTTAATGTTTGCTCTACTTTTTCCTCACAGCTAAACATCTGCCCAAGAAGGATCATCATTGCATCTATCTAATCACTGCTTTCAAAAACATGTCTTTTCTGGATATCTTATGGAGTGAAGAATCTCAGAACATTGTAAACGCTCACGTAGGCTGTATTTTCAAAAAAGCATTCAAGTTGCAGCAACCCCCTAGTTTTATGGGGTGTTGTAGGCATCAGTTTCGCTTTGTGCCTGAGTTCCTAACCCATCTGCTTGTGTTACGGTGTCAGTCCCAGGAGGCTGTTTTTTCTCTACCCAAAGTACTACCACCTTTTTCTCAGCTGTACCTTTTTGTGGTGAACTCCCTGATGTCAACAACTGTACCACCCATCACACGTGGGGGGAGTCAGCCCTCTTCCTTGCTAAGCGTACATTTAGCACTGTATTAAATTCTATTAGTTTCCAGCTCAGAGATGATACAAAAAGAGTCCATTCACCCTTGGTCCTCAAGGTGCAGAGATGAAGTACTTGATGAGAACATCTCAGCCCCAAACATTCCAAAGTGACTGGCAAGTTTATTGCTTCTTTTTCTTTTTTCTCTTTTAAAGGTTTTCAGGTGGGCCATAGGTCAGATTCACATTATGGTCTTCTTTGGAAACACTCATATTTGCAGAAAGAATAATGGCTCATAAGACTTAATTCTATCTCAAAAACTAACAAGAAAATGATCAGAGAATACCTGGATAGCTTTTCAGTTTTAAAATAGGGTATTTTACCAGACAAGGTCTAACACATGCAGCATTCTTTTGTATGTGAAAAATCCCATTTTTCTTTGTTCATTTAATGGGGAAAGTCACCATTTCCAGGTTGTAACTGTGGATGGGATTATATGCTTTAGTTTTTGAGTAGTACTGAAGTACTCTTAATGCTGTCAAGTTAACCCACCTGACAAATCTTTCCCATTTTCCTAGGAAGAACCAAACAAATTATGGGGGGGGCGGGGGGGCTGGCCAGAGGCAGGAGTATCGTTCACTACAAATTTTAAGGTTTTAACTTTCATTGATGTCAAACGTCTTTTAATGAGATTTATATAATCCAGGTGATAATATGTTCATCTAGAGTAGAAGAGACATTTAAACTCCTAAGGTCGTGCTCTACTCACTTCAGTACTTGAATCTTGTTCTCTAATAAGCTCTATAGTTGGTTCCTATTACAGGAAATTTGGCAGCTATCTCTGTACTCTAAAAATGGTGGACTATTCTTAAGAAGACTTTCCATGGAAAATATTCTTAAAACTGATGTGTACACATAACATGATGTTATATAAGTGCAAAAAAAATCAAAAAAAAAAGGAGGGGCAGATTTGATGACTTGATGAATACTTTTAATTGAAAATTTGGCAGAAACAACAAAAAAAAAATGTACAGCTCCAGATGATTCTGCTCTTCCTAAATCTTGTCTGGGAGTAAGCCAACATGAAAAGAAAATGAGAAAAGCAATGTGACTACATATTTCCCACAATACAGGTCACAAAAAAAATTGATTGAGCTTCCTGATATTAGATGCTCAGTCCCATTCCTCACTGCACCCTGATTACGTAGTGTTCCCAGGAGGGAAAATGGGAAGAAAAAAGATTCCACAGAACCCTACTCACAGCCAAAAAGAACATTAAAAAACAAAATGAACTCCAAAACAGATATGACAAAATAAATTGTGTTTTATTTTTGAAACACATTTTTGCTCAGATATATCCTGTGAGTTTCAAGAATAGGAATATCAGCAAAAATTATTAACACTGTCTAAAAATAATTTCTGTGCCTCAAATTGTTCTGTTGACTTTTCCTCTATGGCAGTATAGAAATGGTAAACCAACATTTCTAAGGTGTAGTTATTTGCTTTAGTTCTTCTATAAGAGGCATACTATCACACCTTTCTTAGTTAACATTATAATTGTATGTGTTAATGTAAATCTATAGTAACTTTATAGAAATAGACATTTAATCCAAACAATATATGTAGCTTTCATATATACTAGTATTTAAATAGCTGAAATGTCTTTTAAAATAATTTAAGATATGTAAATTCAGCTAGTTCTGAATAGACTACTCAGCTATATTCCTTCTTCAGGAAGTAAAATAACTGCACTGAAATGTTTACAGATTTGCATAACTAGTACACATTATAGGAAAAAAAAAACACCAAACATGTTCTAGTTGATTTTACTCTTGCATACACTACACTTACAAGGCAGTGTTCAACTATCCAATCTGTTTAACCTTTCTTAAGAGGTTAATTTCTGTCAACAAGGCAAAAATACTAGAATACTAGGATTCTTCAATGAATTAAGGAAGATCCTACGGAAACTGAAGTCACTGACTGAACTGAAGTTCTTAAACAAAACAGAATATATGTTTGAAAGACGTGACAAATTCTCTTTCCTTNGATTTTACTCTTGCATACACTACACTTACAAGGCAGTGTTCAACTATCCAATCTGTTTAACCTTTCTTAAGAGGTTAATTTCTGTCAACAAGGCAAAAATACTAGAATACTAGGATTCTTCAATGAATTAAGGAAGATCCTACGGAAACTGAAGTCACTGACTGAACTGAAGTTCTTAAACAAAACAGAATATATGTTTGAAAGACGTGACAAATTCTCTTTCCTTATTGTAAGCTTTTGAATAAAACATCAACAATAAAAGATCATCCATTTCCAGCTCATCACGAGCCTAGCACAAAACCCTGTTGAATAAAATCTCTGGCCACCAGTCAATTCCTAAATCTACAAGAACTTTCATGTCAACAAAATAAGGAATAAAAATCCTCTAGAGCTAAATCTCAGAATTCCAAATGTTCATTGCTAAACATTTCACAAAGTCAAACCTTATCTCTAGTGTAGGCAGCATTAAAACTGCTCTTGGACTACAGTGGGATTCGTATTTTGCCATCAGCCCCTCCGTGTATTTGTATTGATAAAGATTTAAAAACTAAGCAGTCATAATTACGTGGTACTAGTAGAACATAGAGCAGCAATACCGGTGAACTTCTTACTGGTGAACTGATTCCATACTGATCATCGCTTTATTGGAAAACAGCTTTCTCATCAGGCTACTTGAGTATACACTGCTATGACAATCCAACAGTTTTCTCAGGCTGTCCCCAACCCAGTCTCATCACAGAAAAGTCAACTTTGGTGACCATCTGAATGTTGAATATTCAATTATTTAAGCTGAAGTATGTTAGGTCCAAGTCCCACACCACAGAAATAAAACAATTTTACCAGTGGCATTAAAATTTCCATCCTGGAAGAAAATCAGAATTGTGCTGTGCAAGACCCTGTGCAACATAATCTAATGCCAAAATTGGACCTGCTTAAGCTGCAGTTTGAATCAAATTACTTCCAGGGTCCTTTCCTATCTAAATTATACTGTGATAGCTCTGGGAAAATAAATAAATCTATACATCAGTAGGTAGAATTAAAAACTGCAGAAGTACAAGATGATAGGTTTTCACAGTAGACTGTTGAATAAAATTACTATATGCAGTATTTTGAAGTTGAGATACTGAAATAGCAGCTGAAAAATATTTTACGTAAGAGTAACTCAGGAGTTCCTCAGAACTGTGAGGTGAACATCTTAAGGTACATGATGGCACAGGATTCAGAGATATCAATCCCCCACCTTCACCAACATTTTAAAACAGCTATTTGAATGTTCTACTTAAATTCCATCCCTTCCACAGATAGGCGAGAAAGCACTGCTTAGATTATGGGAATTGCTTTATTTGTTTAAGGTTTAACCAAAAAGCAACACTTTCAAAGGTACATCACGAACCCTTTGAACTCAGCTGTTGTTGAAGGCAGCAGGACACACAAAGCACCTCAACTCTTAGCTGAGCACTTGGATGTGCAACAACTCAAGGGCGGAGCTGAACAATTCAGAGTTTACTAAGGAAGGGTAAGGAAAGAGCATGGAAAATTCTGGTTCAAACACATCAGACTTGGCACTCTTAATGACAAGTACAATAAACAGCAATACCATGAAATGCGCTTCCTCACAGAACCACATCCATAAGCCTCAAAAGTATCAAACATTAAAATAACTACCAGCCTGAAATATAGAGCTCCAAAGCACACAGGTAAGGTTAGCTTTTTCAGTCAGTACAATACCAACTTTTTCCAGGAATTGCCAATGAGACCTTTCACTGCCAAAAGGAAAAAAAAAAAAAAACTATTGAAGCCTTAGAAGTGAACTGAAAGAAACAGTTGGCAGTATTCAGGAAATTAGGTTGTATTGTGGAAGCCCTGATTAGAGAAACAGGTTGCAAATTGATTTTTTTTTTTAATTATTATTTTTTTAAACAGTAATCTAACTTTTCTGGACCATAGAAACTTGAACTGAGAAAACATGATGAAAGAGAAAGAACCTTGCTCTCACCTTTCCTTTTTAGCAAGCTGCTTCTGCTCTTTTGTGTCAGAATAGTTTCCGGGTCCTTTAGAAGGTTTAAACTGCCTTACTTTTTCATGCTCCATTCTGTGCACTCAAATGTGGTGTTCAGACACTGACTGATGCAGAATCAAATTACCAAAGCAGCAAAATTGAAGGCTAAAACACTTGAGATGTATAACAGTTGGATTCAGCCTTGAGTATACAATACCACACCTAGCGCAAAAAACGCTATAAGATTTTCTTTCCATTACAAGCTACACGAAGAGTTCACTGAGCGCTATGATGTATGTTAATTGTTGTGAAATATTTTCAGTCAAACTTTTGATCCCAAGCAAGACCAAGGGCAGTAGATCAGTTTGCTTCTCCAGTATAGGAGGCAAGACATTGCAGTGGAAAATGGTGAAGAGTTGGAGATAGCACTGGTACTGTTCGATCCATCTCCTTCTCTACTGTTTTGTACCAGCGAAACCACTCTGATTGCGCTGGTGAAGAGAACTGGTGAAGAGAACTTTATGAACATCTCTCAAAGGCATGTCCATTGAACTGAATGTTTACCTCTCTATTAGCTTGGGAAAAAAAAAAAAACAAAAAAACACCACCAACAAAAGAAAGTTGCAAGTCCAAAAACTCCAGTTTTTCAGTTTTGTGAGAAATTAGTATTTAATTGGTCAGGTTAGTTTAGTGAGGGCTTCTGATTCATTTGAACCAGCAGCCCTTTATCATCACTCCCTCCTGCAAACAGTGTTGGCCCAGCAATGGTTTGAGTGAACAGGTCCATGAGCAGAACTCACGCCAATTGCAGGCCTAGTGTTACCACCTGTTAGCTGTATACCACAATTTTGGAGAAGGAGGAAAAAAACTACATTGATTTTAAAGAACTCTCATAGAAGTACAAGGCAAATAAAACAAAAACACCAAAAATTGTTTTAAATATAAATAGCAGACACTGAAAGANATGCAAGAAACCACTTCATAAGGAACTAGAAAGTTGGAAAACTAGAAGAGGAACCCACATGAGACGTTCTTTGAGATAAGAAGAGTTATTTCCAGAAAAATAATTTAACGACACAGTTCCAAGCAACATTCTCCATAAAAAGCCATTTAGTAAATGTTAGAAATAATTCATTGCAAATAAATAAGTACAGCCATAAGAATTCAGATGAATATTATTATTATTTTAATCAGAGAAGTAATTCTGTGGTTAATAGTTTCAAGGTGTTTAATAGGTTCAATAACTGTTCAGAGTATCTTGTGATTTGGAAGTTATCACAATTGCGTTTAGAAGCTGATCACATAATGCAGCCAAATCAAAGTCCAAAAGAGATGTCAGCAGCACCTTCCTCTTTCAGGCTCCACCACTGAAGTACCTGAGCAGTACAACCAGAAACACTAATAGCTGCAGCTATACCCAATATGAAGTAGAAGTAAGCACAGTCAAAAGTGACAAAGAGCAAAGTCATGGGTGACCTTAGTTTTTGCTTACAATGACAACAGCGACTGAAATGGAAATTGAAATACACAGAAACAAGGAAGTTTTCAGACTCCTACCCACACAGCTATGAAACAAAACAATCATCTGATACTACAATATCACCACTTTAAACATGCACTTGAAACAGGTTTCTAAAATAATTTTCAGGTAAAAGGAAAAGTCCCTACTCAAGTGACAAACGAGATTTCACTGGCTTGTGAGTTCACTAAACATTCAAATGTTAGAAAGTGGGACAATTACTTATTGTTTCTAAAGATCAAGTTTAGTGATAATATCACCCCAAAA
>VXAV01002783.1:197366-222566 GCA_013399715.1 Alectura lathami | reverse complement strand
AGGGAGGGAAGGAATGTCATTAGTCCTACAATATTTTCTGGTAGAAACAAATCAGAAGACACTAAGTACTTGTCAGATCCAATAGCACACTATCATTCAGTGACATGATATTAAGCAGTTTTCAGCAAGGTATAGTTTGAGGCTCACATTACTTCAGGTTATCTCTGACAGTCAGTTGAATCACTTTTATTAACAGGTTAAAGCACATAGCATTACAAACTACAAGAACTACAAAGCTTTCTCTAAAGTAGGTAATGTCTTTGGCTAAAGCCTTACTGAACTGAAATCTTAAAATAGGAATGCATTTTTTGAGAAGACCAGTCATATTACTGAGAAAATGCAAATACAGAGGAAGAAGAATGCAAAAATAAAATCCAAATGATGGATGTCTGCTCTTTAATGCTACTGTATGACTCTGTTGAATACACAGCAGCAAACACTATTGGTGCTGATGGTATCATAAGGTTGTCATTCCAGATAGACACAGAATTAGCTATATCCCTAGAACAGAGAAAGGCTGAAGACATGGGTGGCAGTATCAAGGTGGTGATCTCAGATGAGAACAAATATGTAGCATACATAGCTGAGCAGAATAGCTAGGGGATTTGTTTTCTCCTGACAGCTCTGAGGCTGTGTTAGGAACACCTCTGTTCCTCCCATGAGACAAGGCATCATAGACAGTAACAGTCAATTAACTGGTAATTTAGGTAATTAGGTTCTTGTAAGAATTGGATATTAAGCCTTTGACTGTTGTTAGAATTATGTGAGGAGCTGATCTTNNATGTGAGGAGCTGATCTTTTAAAGAGATGTTGGTGATGAGCTGTTGGGTTGGCTATGGTGGCAGAAGGATCACACTAACAGAAGTAGCCCGCTAGCCTGATGATATTTTGATTGGAATTACCCTCCAATTTGAGCAGGTACATGATCAGAAAAGTTTTAGGTATTAAATGACTACCTACATAACACATATTTTGTAGGTCAGAAACATTATTATATATATACATTCCATAGACAGTGTTGTATTGAATACATAGCTTCCAGAATATGCAAAAGAATCCCAGAATAAGATTAGGTCAAAGAATTTTTGTGTTGAATTTTCTCATTCTCTTTCAAAAAAGAAGGAAGCATTTCCTAGCAGCTGTCCTGTACAGCTCTGTTTACACAGTATGTTGAGTTTCCAAACCTCCCTTCATTTAACTTGTTGACACAATGGCCAGTAAAATACTCTGAATCATTAACCAGGCCTAAATATTTTTTTCTGTTTTATTTTATATAAACATGCGGTTGGATGGTTGTATTTAATTCAGACATGCTAAAAATGATATGCTGTGCTTAAGGCATGCTTCAGGGTAATTGCATGAGGAGGGATTTTCCTGTCTTACATGCTAAACCTATGGATCAGATGGAAAGTATGACCAGTGGCTTGCTTTCTTGTTCTGCTCTAAACCCTTTCAGGGCTTTGGAAAAAATAAACAAAAAAAAAAAAAAAAAGAAAGGTGATTTTCTCTTTCAGATATCTGAAGAACAGAGCACATCTCCAGCTGTTACTGGCATCACCCAGGCAGACTTCAGTTGATCCTCTCCACATGAGAAGTTTTACCACTGAAGCAAAACAAACGAGATGAACTGAATAGCCCCACAAGAGTAGGATTTTGTTACCTGTGCAGGAAGGTGGAATCACAATTTTCCACTTTCTCTCCACAGTTATTCATCAGGTGCTAACTTCATAAAACCTTGTGTCTTCCTTGTACAGAGCTAGGCTTTAAGCACCCTATCCTAATTTCAAAATTTAACGGATATAATGATTAGCTTGTACTGACTCCATCTGTTCAGCTATGAACTTTTTCCTGCTGGGACTGTAAAAGCAGATGGACAAGAAATTACACTCAATTTTGTTTTTGTTGTTGTTGTTGTTTTCCTTATCTGCAAAACCCCCCAGCAGCTGGGGGCGGGGGAGGAAGCAAACCTCAAAATTCTTTCCACCTAAGTCAAATACTTAGGAGAGAATCCACTTATCCACTTATGATAATCTTGGAATGTAAAATTTGAAAGGGAAAATAGTGTAAGCCATTAGTGGATGAAAGCTATAAAATATAGTGAGTAAAACCAAAAGACATCATCTCTCATAAACATATGTTCTACGTAATTTTTTCTATGTGCTTCCTCATGCCTTCAGACAAAATCCTTTAGATTTCATAAACAAAGTTCTGACAATGATGCAAGAAAAGTATTTATTAGTACGACTAACCTATTATTAAAAATGGCTCAGTTAATATCAAGCTCATAGGAATTCCTTACTTCCCCGCTCAGCCAGAGGAACTTTAAAACATACTGATAAATCCGACTAAAGCCCTTAAATAACTGATCAAATCTTATTAGAAATATTAATAAAAGTACTATTGAAAATCATTGATAAAGCTTGCTCCCATATCATGAACATCAAGCAATTTCACTAACAACACAATGCAAAATGCCAGGAATGTGTTTTGTAACACATTTTTAAGCATAACACTAATAAAACTTACATAGTATGTCATACAAGCAAAAGTATCTGATGTGAAACATCCCTTCTGGTGATCTCGATTATACAGCAAGCCCAAGGAGCCCAGGTACATGCAAAGGGAAAGGAGAAAGGCAGCTTCAGTTTATAGCTGTCCTCTGCAGGTGGGTAAGTAGGAGCAAGGATCATTTTTATTGGAGCAGAAGAGAAAGTAAGCCCAGCACACAGGCTCTCTGCAGAATACTTCCATCACTTTAAGAAGCATTTTACTCTGCCTTCTGGGCAGAGAGCAAATATTGGCCTGTTTGCCCTAAGTACTGCCCATGAACTTCATGGTGCAAATGACATGAAATAGACAAAGTATTTGCCAGTAGTTCATACACCTCTCTATTCCGTTGCTTGGCAGGGTGTAATCCTGGCCAATTTCTGCTTCAGGAAGTTGTATCTGCCCTTATGAGACATTCCCTTGGAAGACTACATGGAGACCCAGAAGTGGATTTTAGTCATACAAACACAATGTTGAAATCCTGAAGAACTCCTTCACTTCACAAGCCCCTCATTACTCAAAGGACACCTAGCAGCCTCTCAGCCTTGGCAGAACATTCTCCTTGCATCCAGGTGATGGATAATGCCGACCACATTTCAAAGCTAACGCATTTTTCTACTCTACTCCCATCTTTTGCTGACCACTTATGCCGTTTTATAGCATGCTCAACACAGAGGTACAGGATCAAACACTATGCAAGTGGCTGCTGCAACTTTTTTGATACAACTTGAGGGAAGAGCTTCTTCCTCACATTATTTGAAACAATAATGTCTCTAAAGTTATATATTTCTATATACTTTAAAATTTTTCTATAATCTAACTAAACTTAATTCTGCAAAAAAAATACAAAAGGGAGAAATGAGGAAAATACTTTATTTATAGGAGCAAATAAATTATTCGCTCCCACAAAAAAAAAAAAAAAAATCACATTAGTTGTTTTATGAAGTTTTCTTTGTCTTTTGTGATCAAAAGTAATTTTTTTTCCTCCCCAAAACTGCAGCTTTGACCTAAACAAAAATACCTCCTAGAAGACAGAAGCCAGTTTAGATCTATTCATTTTAATTACTTCAACAGAGCGCTTGAGTGATGGAGGCTCTCCTGTAGGTGCTCTTTTTTCCAGTACGTCTGCACCACAGCCTTGTTTAACCTGTGCTCCACACTGCCTCATTTCACAGCAAATAGAAATTCCTCCACACCACCTTCACGCTTTCTCCCACAACCTGTCTCTTTCACAGGAACTTCATATGCCATTCCCTTCACCAAAATCACAATTCCAGAGAAATTCAGCATGGATAGAGTACATAGAGATTTCCAGCTGATGAACACCTCTTCAACTTAATTCTAACAGTATTTCATACTATGTTTTTATGAGGGTAAGAAATGCAAGGGGTTTATGAGGGCAAGCTCTCTATCTCATCCACAAATAATAAAAATCTTTATTAAAGATATGAAGGTTAAAGTTAAGCACACAGAAGTTAGGAAATGCCTAAATTAATGCTTCCTTTGCAGCCATAGTTTACACTGCATGTACGTATGCACCACAAAAAAAAATCTTTAGCTGCTTTTCCCACCGGCTGTGAGCCAAATAACATATCATTCCCCAATCCCATCTCCACAGACAGCTGAGCTTCTTCAGCTGAATTTTTCCCAAAATGAATCCCTTCCGGAAGCCATCCAAGATGACTTTTGAAAGTAAAAGTTTAATATTCCAGACTTCAGCAAATGCAACTTATTGTGCCATGATTTCTCTTAGGTTTTCTCAGATGGTCTCAGAGAAAATGCTCTTACCTTGCTGCAAACACTTCTATAGACAACAAGCATCTTTGGTGATGATTCAAGGATACAGGATTCATTACAATAAGAGAAAAAGGTTCAGCCATCAACTGAGTCATCCAACCTCGTCTGCATACAGGGAGTAGGAAAGTGAAGTGACAGGAGAATAAAAGCATTATCCTTCGGCCACAAAGTTATTTCAGGACTAAATGAGACCATGCGGTATGACTCTGCTCCACACAGCTGCTCGTCGTTCCCACCTGAACAACCATTACCCTACCTGACCATTTTGAAATTTGCCTCAGATGCTGTGAATTCCCATTCAGCTGTGCTGACCTGACCCATGGTGCCCTATTTCTTCTTTTACCTCAAGGCAGAATATGTTTATCTGTTTAGCAGGCCTGGCTACCTCCAATTTCTAATCTGTATTTCTGCTTGCTCTTTTCTTCCAGGCTGGGCATTCATCGTAATGCTACTGTTTCATATTCATAGCTAATAACCAGAGGCAAGCAGGTTTCTTCAATCATTTGACCTAGGAACATGATCTAAATTCCTCCTCCATATAACACAATCCAAAAAGAGGCCTGCATTAGATGACCTGGAAAGGATTTGCAAGTAAATCTTCTCTCTCTTGCAATTATTAAATCTACTACTAACTAATATGATTGCAGTATCATTCATATGATACAACTTTGACATGTGATAAAATAAATCTCCAGTATTTTAATTCCACTAACTGACTAGATTCTTTGTATATTCATTACTTCCACATTCGTTTCAACCATGTGCACTTATTGTGAACCAGTTTCTTATATTCAAGGCCGTTTATTGAATTCCATTTACAATATGTGTGCCTGCCATACAAAGCTCCACACTGCATTCACTCAGTTTCTGGTAATCCTACTTTATTTGAAGTTAGATAAGATATCACTCCACTGCACAACATGAAGTGTTGGCATACCCTTAAATTGTTTGTTTTTGTGTTTTGTTTTGTTTTGTTTTGTTTACATTAAATGCTTTTTATATTTATCACTGTGAAAACAATCAAATCCGATAATCTTTCTGCAGACTTAACGATGCTTCCTTTGTTTTAATTGGAATTTAAAAGCATATTAATAGCTATCTTCATACCTATCTTTATTGTAGCAGCTCAAACGAACTAATTTCAAGACCTTAAACATATTATCACAAAACATTAAAAAAAAAAAACAAACAAACATGTCACTGCTTTATCAAGAGCAGCTGTAGCTGAGGTGCATGCATGTTTCTGGCAGCAGTCATACAGCATTTCGTTAATGACTTGCAGATAAGAGATCCTTTTCCAGTTCCTCATGGATTTTACAGTTTGAACTCTGAACCTTTATAAACTGCTGTTACACAAACTGTTCTCTCCCTCCCAAGAAACCACAACTCAAATAATTGAAATACAGGTCTGAAATATATTCAACTGTTTTACCTTCCAGGAATGAGAAATAAACAATGCTCTATTCACCAAACAAACTTACTGCCTAGCACATAGTTGCTTGTGAAGTGAGCAAGAAGGCTAGCGTGCTTTGATGGAAGTTGGATGTCAGACTGGATCCTAGATCTGGTCTTCGGAACCCTATCATTCTCTGAAACTCCTTGCATTTCAGCTATAAAATTTCCTAGGGCTTTTTGTCACTGAGCNATCATTCTCAGAAGCTGATGAGAACAGAGGAGTGAAGTGTGGGAACAGGATACAGGGGATTCCAGAAACACCCTTCAAAATTTATGGTAAAAATTTAACAATTCACCAAACAGGCAAAAACAAAAACAACCAAAAACCAAAACCAAAAACCAAAAAAAAAAAGAATTGCATCAACACAGAAGACAGCACTTCAGTTTACATATCAAATTATAAATGGAAAAATAAAATAAACTGTATTTTAGCAATCATTGACTTCTGAAGTGTAATGGAAAGTTGGAATTCACATGAACTTTATCACACTTTTAAGGTCATTTCAGGCAACATTTTCTGTTAAATTTAATACAAATAAATGAGAACTAGCTATTCCTAAAATAAAATAGTTCAAAGAAATTCTCACTAGCACCTTCTAAACTGAGTCTCATTCTACATATATTGAAAATGCCATAATTCCACAAAAAAGCAAAGTTGTAGATAGCTATGGAACAGTCTGTTCTTAGCATTTTATTTGGAGCATTACCATGATTGTTACATGACCTTTAAAAAATAGTACTAAATTAAACTTCTTTCAACTTCTGCTGAACACAGAAACTTATTATGTACTACTTAGTTGTGACTGAATCGCAATTTATACCCATTACTAACATCAAAAAGAGGGAGAGAGAGACTGGTTTTCAATAAAAATGAACATTTTTACTCTTTTTGAGGTTCTCTTAATTACGGCCACCTAAAAATCCTTATTCTGTCTTGCTTTTCCTAACCACACCACAATCCTAGCATTTACTTTCAGCTGAGACTGCTGAAACAGTAACTAGATGGATAAAAGCTAGTTATGTTTATCAGGCCAACAGTTTCGAGTAAATTGGAAAAATATGCAGTCTGAAAAAAACGAGACTGGCATAATCAAAACATCTTGCTTTGACATTGAAGAAGGTATTTGTTTACTTGTTGGGTGAAAGACAATGAAGTCTCTTGATGGGCTAATATATAGCCTTGGGATGTTTTGAAAGAACCAAGTAACTATTTTTATGCTTTGTCACTTTATCTCAAGAAGACATTTATCAAGTTGGACCCTTAATGCATCAGGGATTTTGGTTACATGATAACAAATTTATAATAACTGCCAAGATTTTGATAAATATTTGTCAAGTCTTTGTAGCTATAGGGAATCTTGAAACAAAAATGATGATGTTAAATATCAAACTACTGTAAATGTACTTAGAGGTATAAGGCACTGAATCATATAAAACAAATAAACAAAAACAACAGCAACAGCTTAAACTGTAAAGAATGTCTTCTTACACACGCTTTTTTAAGGTTTCACCAACTCATCTTCAATACACAGTCGTCATATATTTTGTAAGGCCAATATTATGAGCTCGAAAGGAAGGAAAGCCTTGCTCCCGATTCATTACTCCTCTCTGCTTGGCAATGCTCTGAATGTAATTAGTGTAGACGAGTTGATAACAGTAGTCAGTGCTTAACACATTAAAGGTAGTCAACACCAATTAGGTATTTTGATAATAAGCTATTTCTAGAACCACCAAAAAAATGACGGTATTAAAGCATAATTAAATGAGCTAATTTCCAATTATTTATTTAAGATCATGACTGAGCACAGGCACCCAATTCATTCTGACATAATTTTGAGATACTTTTCCACCACTTAGAAGTGAAAACTATCCACACTCTACTAATGTTCTTTCCAACAGACTATGTATTGCTCAAAGATTGGGACACTTCAGTTTCCCTCCTGGCACATCCTAGGACTGGGAGTGTACACAGATTTTAAGGTCTGAACAGCAAATGTACATTTCTAATGGCACACAAAGAAAAAGACAGAAAAGTGTGGAGTCTGTACGCTCTTTGAAAACATTTCTTCCCGCAGCACCCACACAGCCCATACTGTTTTGGTAAACAGCTTGTTAAATACCAGCACATTGCCTCACACATGTTGTCTCCCCCACAGAGTTATTAGTCCACAGTGAGCAAGTTTTGCATAATCTCAGGGGGTTGGGGGACTACATACTCATCTTCCCAGATTAGTAGAAACTCCCCTCATAACCATAGTGGGAATGGAATCACACCTAGTAAGGATGACTTTCTTTCATTCAAGGTGAACAATTCACACTGACCCTCCTATCTTCTTGACAGAACTTTACCATAATATCTTCAGCACCACCAGTCTTACTGAGCACCGTGGTTTTAACTATACTCACATGTTTATTTTTATCTTAGGCAGGCCATGTGGTTGTGGACTGTTGTGTTCACTGGATGAATTAGAGTAGGACTAGCAGACATTCCTAATAGTCACACTGCACTCATGAAAACTTGCAATATGAGTCATTACTGTTTAGTACCAGAGGAATCGTTTACTGCAGCAGCACATAATCTATACTCAAATCAAAACAAGGTATTCTAAACTTGTAGCAGAGTTTATGGCAATTTGAAAAAGCTTAAGACATTGGAGAAACAAGTTCTAGAACTTGACCACTATTATTTCTCTCCCTCTTNAATATTGAAAGGAAAAAAAAAAAAAAAAACTTAGTAAGCTTAGCACATAAGAGTCATAAAACCAATAGAACAGTTGTAGATTTCCCTAATGTTCTTGCTGCTCCCTGTGGAAAAAGCATCCTTTTGGATGCACCAAATCTGATCTGATTCTCTTGACCAAAGCAGGCCCTCTCAGGAACGGGGGTTGCAGGGGTAGTTTATGTCTCCCCAGCAGAGAGTTAATTCTGTTCAGCATGTGCCTGCCAGTCAGAAATCTTCTCAGAAAGGTGACGGTTACAATATCTGTCCTTTACCGATTTGTACAGTACCCAGGCTAATAGGACAGTAACATTGAATTTGTTGTAGTAAAAATGCACTGTATTGTGTGTAATGCCAATATACCCTCTCCTCTGGCACATGCATTTGTGTGGCAGTGGTTCTCTTGTTTATTCTGTTGGAATCCAAATTCAGAATTTTTGCATCTCTTCTTATTTTACAAGACACTATACATTGATTTTGCTGCTAATGATTAGAGTACTCAACAGTGAAGGAGATGAGTATTTCTTGTTCCTAAATATAAGCAGTAAAGGTGGACAGCTGGGGGAAGAAACTGTGATATAAAAGTGTACCAGAACTGTAGCAAAGTAAGATCTCTTTATTTCTACAGTAAATCCCCACCACCAACAGGGAAAATATGAAGCAATCAGGAAAAAGAAAGAGGCAGAAAGACTACAGAAAAGGTGAAAAACAGAAATTACAAGAACTTCACAACAGAAGGGTATTGATTAAAGCATTAGGGGTAGCTTTTACTTTCTAATCATCCTAATTGTTTCTTATGTAGTAGGCTAGAATTATAGATTAAGGTGTTTTTTTGATAGAATAATAGAAATAATTGATCTTGAATTTAGTAACTATGAACTTGAGGAGGCACTTTTACTACTTTGGGATTTATAAAACCCAAGTCTCCAAAAAGAGTTCCACCTTCATACCAAATTAAATAAAAATCAAAGTTTGTCCCTTATTGTTGAGCACAAAATAACATCAAAAACACCAGCAAAAATCATCCAGCTCTGTTTTCATTTCTTTTCCAGTCCACAAAAGTAGCAACACTCTTTACCACAGAAAGTAGTAATGTTCCTTGAATGTAGTTGAGCTTTTTACTTCTGTATCCCTCTCTTTCTCTGAGACTGCTCACACCAGGTGAGCCACTTAACATGGAATTACTGATTTACTGCCAACTTCTTGACATCTTCAATCTCATAAAAATTCCACATTAATTTTTGACAAACATCTAGATCCCCTGAAAACTGTATTTCTATTATGTTACCTTGAGGTCTCTGTTTAGCTGAGATGAAAAGGAAAAAAAAAAAGCTTTCATCTTTCTCTACGACAGCCTTACCAGACATCACCGTCCTATGCTCCTCTCACTTCACAATTGACACACACTTCTTTGGTCCTCACTTCACATAAAGCATTTCCATTTTGATGCAATATGACGTAAAGGCATAATCTCTTATTTTTATTTGTGTGGATTTATGCTGTACTGTGTATTTTGTTCTAGTTGTTGCTGTAAAATCGTCTAATTCATTTATTGTTAATCTCTAAACATCTTCAGGACCAGAACTTCTGCCAGGCTCCTTGCTACGTACATGTTTCCTGCTCACCACTCCAGCTCACAGCCTTGTTTTATTCTTACTACTATCAACTTCATTCACAGTCTCTTGGTCAAGCCATCTATACCCCACTTCTTCAAACACCTCTTGAGTTGCCTTTCGTCAGAAACTGGTTGATGCTGTATACAAAACTGCTGACCAAACTGCAGCTTGATTGTATTAAAGGACAAGAAACCCAAGCATCTGAAGTGAATGAGGAACTCCTGATCTGCTCCTGAAAGTTGTGCCTACATTCCACACAAGCTTCTTTGAGAGATTTGCTTGCTCTTTCTACTCAAAGCCAATAAGGCCTGAGTTAAGCGGGAAAATGAGTTATTGATTTCAGATGGCCTCCGTCCCTTAGGAGTAAGGGTCCCAAGAAGCACACCTTATTGGAGCTGCACTCTGGGTAGCATATTCTCATAGAGCTGTGTTTCAGGTAAAATTTTTATTATCAAAAGAATAAATAAATAAATCCACCACAGCACTGAATTTTGTCTCCTTTTTCCCATGTGAAGAATCCATACACAATTCACCACCCTCATTTCAGAACCACCTTTCTTGCACCTACCTGCCAGAATATAAACAAGAGATTTTGCCTACCTCGGAAATTGCATAGTGGATCTGCTGATGCTGGACGCTTGCCGGGCTTTCATGTGCTCCACCCAGCCCAGGAGCTCTTACTCCCCTGGGGACGTAGCGTATCACACACAGCATGGCTGTTTGGCCTGACAGTGTCATGCTCTGCAGAGCTCTCGCAGACCAACCACCAGCGCTGCTGGAGCATCGCATCCTGGCCATGGTGTTACCCTCAAGAGGAACATAGGGAGGGCTGACAAGCAGGATTTATCTGGGGTCTCTCCAGAATGATCTGCAGCATAAAAAAGATGGGGAAGCATTGCTGCATTGCCTTGTCTCCTGGTGAGAGCACGATCATTACTGGTGATTCCTCTGGCTGGGATTCTGCTCGCGTGTGGATGAGTATGATCATTTAAACTACTTCATACACTTCCCTTTCTCTAGCCAAATTTTCTCCTTGTTTGGAGATACGGATTAAGATATGGAGATAACGACTAGGCTCATCCATTCTGGCCATGGTTCTGGACTCTGCCAAAAGCTATTTTGAAATCCAAGAAGACCACAACTGTAACTTTATCCATCTGTTCTTTGCATAATTTCCCTGGAGTTAAGCATACTAGACAACATCACGCTCAAGATTTTTACCTTTTATGAAGTTATGTTTGCTTGTTTTTGTCATCTGGTATTTTTCCAGATGGTTCATGACCCCACTTTTTATTAACTTATCCAGGAACCAAGCTTAGCACTAGCATTGTGATCACTCAGACACATACTTACAACAGTCTAACATCATTCTTGATTTTATTTTTATTCACACCTCCCAAGCCTTTTCTATGGAAGCAAATAAAAAATGCATACAAATTTTAAATATCATCAGCTGCTCCTATTAATCTCACTGAAATTACTGCTTTATTACATTTCACTGCTAAACATTAACAGCAAGATGGCTGTAATTCTGAATTTCTATGGAAAATATGTGGTGCACTGACACATGCAGCAGTTTGAGTCCCCGATTACCGACTTCATAACTCGGAAATTAGTTGCTTTTCTAATTTTCACAGCTGAGAAAATGAAATGAGTTAAGCCAGCTGTGGCAGTGTATATGACTGCACAACGCTAATTACTGCACTGACAGGAGCCTCTGGCCCTTCCGCCACAGTTCAGTTACCTTTATGCATTTCTGGAACATTACACATATTCTCTGGAGAACAAAACAAACCAAGAATAAAAAGAAAAAAACAACCCACAAAACAGTCATAACATACACTCATGTATAACCTTAAAAAGACTTTGACTCAGAATGTCATTTTTCTGCAGTACCCTAATATCAGTCCATTCTGATGAACTACTGACTTTTTTGCACTAGCAGGACAATTTGCAGCATAAACTACTAACCAAAACCAAGAACAGAGTATATTGATGTAGTAAGTGATTTCCCATCACTGGGATGTCAGTCTCACAATATGTCATTTAGGGCTTTTTTTTTCTTTTATCAAAATAGCATACTTCTATATTAGTTAGAGTGGGAAGGATAATTCGTAATAAGTATGCAAGCTGGAGGAATCATTCCTGCTTAATTACGGCAAAAAAAAAAAAAAAAAAACATAGTTCCTTCTTGATGACCTGAAGTGTTTTAAAAAGGAAAGCAACTTTTTTATGTATGAATAATGCTAACTTTCAATTGACAATTGCCTTTCCTTATTTTGAAAACAGAAATATTTGAAATCATAATTACAAAAGTTTGTATGAGAAACTTGTTTCTCCTACATATACTGGCAAATCAGCAACTGCATTAATTTCAGATCAACATATAACCTATTTCTTAGAAAATAAGCTATTGCCCAAAAATTCACTAGCCAAACATGGTGAAATGTGGATATTTATTTGGAAGTGAAATGAAGCAGTGAGAGATATTTAGTGAGATCCACTTGTGTCAAGTTGCAAATTACTTGGCAGAAGGAAGTCATTTAAGAATATAGTAGTATTTTTTAAAACACAAAATGATTTACTGTAGCTTCGTTGAACTTCCTAGAGTGGAAAACTGTTCCATCACAATCCGTGTGAACTCTGCCCCTGAATTCAAGAG
The DNA here is from genome assembly GCA_013399715.1 of Alectura lathami. NCBI lineage: Eukaryota > Metazoa > Chordata > Aves > Galliformes > Megapodiidae > Alectura > Alectura lathami. The sequence goes on along the minus strand of VXAV01002783.1, from coordinate 209,770 downwards.
GAACAAGCTTGCAGTAAGCATTCCAAACAAAATGTAGGATTAAACATTACAAACACTTTAAAAATCACTTCACTGTTCCTGTTAAACTGAACCGATAAAACACCACAGCCTCAGAACACGAGTGTCTCCGTCAAGTGGTTTAATGGTTTCTTGGAAGAGAAGATTACTGAAAGGATATGTACAAAGGCTGATATTTCTGTAAAAAAAAAATAAAATAAAGGTACTTCTAGTATAAAAGGCATACATGAAAACAGTTTATTCAGCTTTGGAGGCTAAATCATCCAGACCACTATCCTTCATTCTGGCCATTACCTCCTACTTACACACAATACAAAGCTTACCCAAAAAGCAGGTGCACAGGCAATGTTGACATGACATACAAAGCATGTCCCTGCAGGTATAATGCTTTGATTTGGCAGACTTCAAACAGGCATCAGAAGATAATGAAAAGTGGTCATTCCTTTTATGTAGTTTATGTTAGAATTTCTATTTTAACTTAAATAATTTTACTTTAAATGTAGTTGCTTTTTTTTTCCCTTGTAGATTTTTCTTCATTGCCCAAGAGACCTTGCTATTTGCATAATGTGAGGCCTTACATGATAAGGGCGGTGAAGCACTGGCACAGGTTGCCCAGAGAGGTGGTGGATGCCCCGTCCCTGGAGACCTTCAAGGTCAGGCTGGACAGGGCTCTGAGCAACCTGATCCAGCTGTAGGTGTCCCTGTGCACTGCAGGGGAGCTGGGCTGGATGGCCTTTAAAGGTCTCTTCCAACTCAAATGATTCTATGATTCTAGGAAAATGTGCACACATTTAGGGGAGACAAATCTGAAGAAGTTATTACATTTTACAGCACATAAAATTGTGTATTAAAATTGTATTGTCATTCTATTAAAAATCACCTCTTCTTTTCTGGGACATGTTGTAAAATCATAAATAAATTATTTTAGTGGCCTCTGTTCAGTTTTAAGAACCTGGATGTGCAATCAAAAAAGGTAATGGCATTGGGTCATTTAAAACTGAAATTAAAAGGGATAAATGCTGATCTCCCACAGCAGTAGGCAACATAGACTGGAAGACGGATAACTACAAAGAACTTCAGACATCAGAAGTTTATGGAGTGCACCAACATTTTGGTCAGAAGGAACAAATCTGTTGACAAAGTAAGACCAGCAACCTGAAATTCTGTTTCATCAGACATGTATACAGATGAGAGAATAAGCTGTACTGATAAGCTTGACTTGGGACATACAGCTGAGAATTTGTGCAATAAATGTTAAATAGTTTAGGTTGGAAGTGATCATCATGGCCACCTCACCCCATTCAGAGTAAGGCAAGTTTTTAAGATGAGTATCGCCTTGTGCTTTTGTAACTTTTGGGTACAGCATCCTGAAGTTAAACACCATAGTAACAGAATTCTCGCCCACCACTAAGGGGCTGGTAACAACCAGGGGCCTCAGATATTCTTTCTGCACTGCAGTGGAAGAATACCAAAGAGAGAGAGAGCGGGGGGCAAATAACAAGGCCACTTCACACGAATGCACCAAGTGCAAGGTTTCATGTTCACCAGTGGGCTTGGTTGTCATGAGTTAAGCAATAAATGGACCCCAGGGCTCAGCACAGTTTTCTGTTGAGGGGTGAGCACTCCAGCCATGCACTGCAGAATTGTGCTCCTTCCCTGCTGTGGGCTCAGTCACACTGGTTTTCGCAAACCAGAATATCTTCACCACAAATGTTGGATGTCAAATTGTAATTTTTGGAAGTGTGTATTGAATTGCTTCAGACAGTCACAGATTAAAGTTCTGCCTTCTTCATCTTCCCCTCATTAATGTTTACTTGTAGATTCGAAGGAGCAGCAGATAGAATGCGGTGTTTCACACATTTGGGGAACTTAATGGTTGAAAACTAAGGCACCTTAGAAATTACAAGTCACTGCTTATCAGGTATTATAAAAATTAAAAAAAAAAAATTAATCCTGATATGGAATTTAGACTTTATCACTTGTCCAACAGATGGTGCAAAAATTTCACTCTGGCTACTTTGGCATGGACTATTGTAAGTTCTCCTGTTTGAGCCCCAACTTCTACACAGCTGTCTTCCATGTATCTGAAGCAAAAATATGACTGAAATGTAACCCAAAAAAGAAATTGTTTAGATTCCAAGTATCAGAACTTATAACTGATAATAATGGAACTTAAAGTATTTTTCTCATGCTGGCTTCAAAAGAAAGTAAAGACAAACTTTTGCTGGAAATTATAGCTATTTAGTAATGATGTTTTCCTGGTAACAAATTTTAGCCTCAAGTATTTTAACTTGTCAGACTACTACTGGCAGTAGATTAAAAAAAAAAAAAAGGAATTATCTTCACAAACTTCTGTAGCTAGTATTTATTTTGCAACCATGGTGCTGAAATTAAACAGCTAGACAGATACATGTTTATGTTCCTGCAACCACAAGACTTTATTTTTTCCTTTAAAAAAAAAAAAAAAGAAAAAGAAAAAGACTCCTTTGCAGTATTACTAAGAAAAAAAGCCCTCCATATATCTATAGCACTCTTTAACTTACCATAAGTAAAAATACTTTTTTTAAAAAATTGCATCTGAAATGATATCTTTTGTATTTAACCATTGTTCCACCACTTCAGACATCACGCTGTTTACATTAGACAGTGGAAAAAAGGAAGAAGTGATGAGACTTTAAGAACATATTTATGTACCTCATTTGGTGTTGCTGAAATGTTCACCAGAAACCTTTTTCCTCCACAGAAGAATGGTCAGATCTATTATGACAAACTGCCTGCAAAATGATTGTAATTAACTAGATGCTTGGTATTTGTGTGTTATTAATGTTTCTTTGTTTTCTCATTTCTTATGAATAAACTGTACTGAGTAAAACCTAATATTTTAAGTTTTGCAAAATATTCAGGCTCTTTGATCAGATCCCTGTTTCCACCGGGGATATATAGATATATTTTTCAATTGTACTCCCTACCCTTTCTAAAGAGAAATCACCTCTAAAAAGTCATCAGACTTCTACAATCTGCAACTGAAAGAACATGGAGGACAGAGAAAATGGAAATCTTCACATCTATGTTCTGGTATCCTACTAAGGGTGTATCCTTTCTGCAAACTCCCTATAAGTTCCTAGCTCAGATCTCAGAAAGGGAAGCCTGCTACTATCAGTTTGTACTCACCCATAGCATTTAAGTTACTTCATTGCGGAATCATGGGCCGGAAATGTATGTTTATGCTCTACATAAAAGTGGAGAACCAGCTGTACTAAGGTTCAGCCCACAAATCTGTTTTGATTCTGTCAGCAGACACTATTAAAGAGAAGAAAAAATGAGAAAAAATATGGGTTACTACTTACCAGGGAAGGTGTGGTGGCTTCACACTGGTAGATAGCTCTGCTTCAACAGTAGCTCTCTCACTCCTCCTCCTCCTCAAGAGGACAGGGAAGAAAATATGACGAAAAAACTCATGGGTTGAGATAAGGACAGCAGGATCTCTCACCAATTACTGTCACAGGCGAAACAGACTCAGCATAAGGGAGATATATTTATTATCAGATAACAGACTAGAGCAGTGAGACCTAAAAGCACAATAAAAACATCTTCTCTCCATCCACCCTCTTCTGCCTCCTCCCCACCCAGCATCACAGCATCATTCGACTGCAGCCCCCAGCACTTCATCTCTGGTGCTCCCCCATGATCACTCTGCCCCTGCTCCACATGGGGTCCCTCCCACGGGTGCCATCCCTCCCAAATTGACCCTTCGTGGGCTTCCCGCAGGCTGCAGCTCTCCAAGCCCTACTCCAACACATACCACAGGGCCCACCCTTCAGGAGCTGCTCCAGCACAGGGCTCCATTGGCTGCATCTCCCCCAGGCCTCCTGCCCCACCAAGGGCTCCCCTCCGTGGGCTGCAGCTCCAGCCCAGGGCCTTCTCCTGCAAGGGTTCTCCATGCGCTGTGTCCTCCTTCAGGCCACATCCCCCTGCTGCACCGTGGTCTTCTCCATGGCTGCACATGGACATCTGCTTTACAGGGTGCCCTTGGGCGGCATGGGGACAGCCTGCTGCACCATGGGCCTCTCCAGGGCTGCAGAGAGCTTCTGCTCTGTGCCTGGAGCACCTCCTGCCCTTCTTCTGCACTGACCTTGGTAGCTGCAGGGCTGTTTCTCTCTCATTTCCTCACTCTTGTCTCCCAGCTGCTGCTGTGCAGCATTTTTTCCCTTTCTTTAACCTTCTCTCACAGAGATCAACCAACATTGTTCATTGGCTCAGCTCTGGCCAGCAGGTCCCTTTTGGAGCAGCTGGAGCTGTCTCCAATCTGATATGGGGCAGCTGCTGGGCTCTGCTCACAGAGGCCACTCCTGCCACCTCCTTCACTACCCACCTCCACTCCAAAAAAATCTTGCCACACAAGCCCAATACAGAGGACAAACAACACTATAGGGAAAAGTCTACAACAGTTATTGCTTTCTTTGGCCTCCACAAAAAGAAATTAGTTGTGACCAATTGGTTTAAATAAGCAGAGAAGCCTGGAAAAACCTGAAGAAAAAATGAGTTAATGAATATGTGAGTTACATTTAAGAATCCTACAAGGATAATCAAATACAGGTCCTGCTCACCAGCCAGATCTCCTTCCACCAAGAGTAAAATTAACATCTGCCCTGCGAGGTCTCATAGCATTTCCCTGTGCTGCTGGCTTCCCCCCACTCACCCTTCACTTCTCCCCTGCTCTATTTCTGGCACTGCAATGTAGAGCAATTTAACTCACTATGCCAGTAAACAGCTGCTCCTTATTTTGCTGCATTATTTATTTATTTAGTCTGTCATTTTTGCAACTTCTTTCAACTCACAGTGTAGCCAAAGCCAAAACCAGTGCAAAGAAAGCGGTGCCATCACGTGGCCATGCCACAGTTCAGCCAGCTACTCCAAAAGTGCCCCATCAGAAGCTGACAGAATAGCAGCACAGCAAACTTTTTGGCGCAGAGGGGATCATTTGATGGTCTGAATTGTTGTATTAACAAAGAAAAAAAAAAAAAAACTACTTCCAAAGCATCCATCTGGATGTGCAAGCGATCTCATAAGATTGTTCTGTGATGGTGGTTGCTCATTGTACAAAATCAACTATGACATTTTTACCATTTTTTTATCCATCTCCAACATCTGAGTCATAAGGCATACAATACCTGTCACCACCAGTTCCCATGTTGCTGCATCCATTGCTAATGATCAACCCACCTTTGAAAATTCATTTATATGAGAATAAAGTTCATGTTATTACTCAACCAGCCAATACAGTATTAACATGTAGTAGTTCCCCCCCAAAATACTCACTCATATTATCTTATGGACAATGGGTATTGGAACTTGTAATTATTTTTTTTCCTTGTGGTTAATTCCTATCACAAAGTAGTAGGTTCACAGTTATCTCAAGAACACAAAATGCAATGACGCGTATTAAATAGCCTGTCTTCTCTCCATCTTTGTAACAGCATTACACTGTTAGTATTTAAGAGTTCCTAGCAAGTGCTAAAATAAATTCACATTCAGTAGGAAAACATTGTCTGTCCAAGGGATAAATCCTTCCCTCATTATAATTCAGCAAAACTGAACTGGAAGACAGTTTACCACAATCAAAGAACAGTTTTGCCATTTTTAAAGTTGGTAGATTACAGAAGTTTAAATTCCCTAGGGTGCTTTCCTAAGTACTCAAGTGTTAAGAATTAAATCTCATGCTAATCTATGCAATTGATCAGAGGTGTGCAGTGTTACCAGTACAATCCTGGAGGAGCGTACCAGCAGGTGAGGCACATATGAAATGTTCCAACACTTCGCCGTAAAGGATCCCAACAGCTACAGAATCGGTACACATTGAATTTATTAGTGATCCTGAAATTATTCCTAACATTTCAAACTAAAGTAACAAGCAAATAAAGATAGCTATATACAAATATTAAAAAAAAAAAAAAAAAATCCACACAGGGAATAGAAAGGTGGATAGCTTGCCTCAAGAATCTAAATTAAAAATAAAAATAAAAATTGAACCTTGTTTTCTGCCTTTGTATATAGCTAACAAACTACAGGTATTTGCCTAATCCCAGCAGCTTGTTACTGATGCCTTCTTTGCCTCAGCAGGCAGATTCAGCCTAGACTGGGACCTTGTTTAAGGATAACTTGCTCCATTATACAGCCAGCCATTTCTTAAGCTCCTATTAGATTATAATATACTCCCATTCTCCCAACCTGAAGATTTCCTCAGTCATTAGTCAGAAACAAGATTCACTTTCAACCCTCCAGACTGCCCCTGCCTGCTCTGGAGGCACTAATTGCTGCCCAGACATGAACAGGCATCCAGCCACTGCTCACATGGTCAGCCAGCCACTGCAGACATCAGTGGCACAGCACGACGCAGCCTGCCCTTTCCTTCCTGCCTGGGCAATGCTTGGATCCTACTCAGAATGGGTCCTGTTTTTTTGTTGTCGGTTTTTTTTTTTATTATTATTATTATTTTGTATTTTTTTCTCATATTCTGTAATACATATAATCTGCTAGTCATACAGCACAGCACATCTCCTATGAAACCAAATGCAATGATAATCAAATCACTTTCAGAGATAACAGACCCATGGGTGACTGTATCCTGAGCTGCCAATGGACAAGACAGAGTAGTAACAGCAAAACTAATACGTTTTTTTTTTCAGGACTCACAGTGTCTGTGACACTAATCAGCATCTGTGTAACATGTTGGCAGCTATTTGAATACAAACACTTCTATTTGCATTTTCTAATCATGAACTTGACCTTGAAGTCATGAACTAAGCATCAGAACTTGACCTTGTCTGCCTTAGACCACTGACTGCACTGGGCTACTCACATGAAAATGAAGTATGCAGACATTCAGACCTTCTATTTGTATCCTCACTGTCCTCTTTTCAACTTTCCCACTACTATCACAGCTGTCAATGGCACTGGTCAGTTTGAATCCAATAGGTGGGTTGTATTAACACTTATTTTTATCTACTTATGTTCTCTTTTGTCATGCAAAAATACCATAACTCTCAAGATACAGTTTGATAATTTTAATGAGGCTCTGCAATTTACATTCAGTATGAATTAGTACACAAAATATAAGAAATCACATATACATATAAACATTTTTTGTTTTACAAGTCAACCAGTATGAACTACACAAGCTACATTTATTCACATAACAAAATGGAACATTGACGAGCTTCATTCACTGATCAAACACCTCAACAATTTACAGACCAACATTTTTCCACAGCTGGTAAAACAATTATCTTTTTAAAGAACAAATAAGTTATATCAACAGATACACTGGCAGCACATTCTACAAAATGAAACGGCCAAACTGAGCACTCACTGAATACTCCCAGATTTCAGTAGAACTCACAAGCAGCTTATACCAGCATCAAATCTGTACACATTTTATAAGCTCTGTGATTGACAAAATAAATCACAGACAAATTCTTTAGGGTAAATGAAGCCATTTCATTTAATTACAAGGTTATTTAACACTTTTTTTTCACGTTTTCAAAATAAAATTAAAATAACTTTTAAAACAGAAAATTAAAATATTTAAACCTTCTGTTTTTTTTTTTTTTTTAATTATTATTATTTTCTGACTCAAACTATTCTCACACACAACATGAATTTGTACTTTGTGAATAGTTTTGTTCTCTCAGACTGTCTTCTTGGTGAAAAATTTTTTAACAAGTTGGTCCAAATATACCAACAATTCACTAATGTTATTATTTGAAGTTAAGTAGGTAAAATAAAATAAGACATTTCTATCTTAAAATAATCCTTCTGCTACAAAGTCTCTGATACACTCATTTTTGCTTCTAAACAAAGTACAGTCACAAAAGCCAATGCTTCTTTTAGCAGCAATAGAGGTGAAGGGCTTCCTATATAAAGTCTTTGAAACTTCCTGACATCTTCACAGACCTTGCAAACACTGAGTATGCAGTTTGCTTCACAAATAAAAACCATACTCACAGTGCAGTTCCCTGCAGAGCTGCTCATTTGTTCACAATTGTTTCACGAGACACCTTTCAACACCTTTTCGAAATTGAGCAGAAGTACCTTATGAGCATTTCCTTATGAGTACCTTATGAGTATATGTATTAGGAGAACCCTTCAAGACTGTTTCTTCAGTTTGGAGATTAAAAAAAAAAAAAAAACTCTACTTTCTATACAGACTAACCACAGCTTTGTCTGTTAATTTCAATAAAATTTATTGAAAAGACTAAAAGCTCACCAATAGATCTAAAATGTGACTGTAAGCAAGCTGAGCTGATCTGCTTCTAACTGTGTTCCCACAGGGAACCTAACATTTTACCAGTGACTGGAAAAGAACACATACACTGATGAAGTTTGCAGCTGTCCCAAAAACTAATGCAACATTAAGTAATTAAGAGTTCAAGTCAATGAACCAGGAAAACTAGATCTTTTAGTAAGCTGGCCACAAGCAAAATGTCTTTTATACATTCAATTGCAAAATTCATTGCCTAGAAGCAAAGAATACCCTTAGGGAAAGGATGATGGACTGTATCCTAGGAAGAAACGACTTTGCAAAGGGTTTGGAGATATCAATGGTAGATGCAGATGTTTTTAAAAAACACCTTGGAGACGATTTTCTCCTTCGTATGTTTTCTTAAGAATTCTGCTAAGGTAAAGGATTTGGAACCCTGTTCTCTTTAGTACCTGGAAGGGAGAAATCTAGGAAGATCTATCACTCTGCAAACAGTTTTGGAAGGGGTATATACTAAAGTGAATTAAAACATTCAAGTGCATCTTCTGGAGTAGCCGTATCAAACTGGTAAGCAATAAGAGCAAACCACTCACAATTTAAAACAAACGCCAAACCAGTGAGCTTGTAAAGTATTCCCCATCTATGAGCATTGCTTCCATCATCTCTTCTTTTGCTGTGTTTAATTTTATTGCCCTGTAGAACTGAGCGGCTGTAGATTTATTTGTTTGGAACTTACTGGTGACTCAGATATTGCTGCAACCTTTAAAGAATTCTTGATGGAGCTGAGTTCCCACATGTGTAAGTTTATGAAGTGCATGCCACAACATCCCCTCGTGATCTTGTACAGGTTTTTAAGTACAGCTTTCCGGAGAAGAATGTAAACCCAGGGATCTAAAATCTGATTCCATGTTGCCATTCGCAGAGCGAAAAGTATTGTTTCACAGGTCTCCCTTGAACGACTTGCATTTATCCCAATTTTGGCCATTGTCACCTGAAAATGGAACATTTTAGAATTATGCACCAAAAAATACAGTAAGTGAGCATGTAAATGAGTGAAGTCATTTCAACATTATCTCTAATCTTCACACCTTCACAGCATCAGTGGATTTCCATAGCAAAGTAAACATTTTCATGTATATAACATTTATCATTCTAGAAATCCCCTCACGTCTTACATAGGGTGTACACGTGTTTCTGCTGAACTACTTCAGCTGAAACTTGAATGGATTATGGTGACCAGACAAATAATAGTTTCCAGAAACAGGGATTGATTTCAGCAAGGAGTAAAAAATTAGACAGAATATGAGCTATCAAAGCGTGACAAGAGTGTTCCAGGGCTGGATTTTTTCAAGGATACAGGACACTGTTAGAACAGAACATTTTACAAAGAATATTTACTTTTTCATATTTTCCAAGTAAAAGTCTGCATAAAGAACACAGCACATTGATTTAATCAAGAAGATTCACACATTTTAAGATGCAACAGAATACAATTTATACCAGAGAAATAAGGGATTCTGAGGTTTCTAGGAAATTTAAGCCATAGTAACAAAGGCCACCAGTATCCTTCTTCTTACCAACACAGCCACTCACCATGCTGCACATGGACAGACATCCACCACCATTAATTTCCCAGTCCAGCTTGGGAGGATTACTTCTGGCAGAGGATACTGACTAGCTACACGAGCCCAGCACAGCACTGTAAGCTGTGGCTGTCCCCAGCCTTACAGGGCTGCAGCTTAAGTCTTGAATCACCAGCCCTACCGAAACGTACAGTGCTGGGGCTCCTGCCCCGCAGAGACCTCTGTAGTCTTTCTGCCACTGAGGCTTTGTAACCTGAGTTCCTGTGTGAAGAAAGCCCAACTGTGCAAAGCCAGGAATCTGCCAGAGGATGGTAAATTATCTCTCTCTACTATTAATGTTAAAAGCACATGAAGACTTTTTTGGTAGAAAGATGAAACACTGCAAGGCTTTCAGTTCCAAAGCACTTAGAGTGATACAGTTAAGTAACTAAGAAACGAGATATTTTACAATTGATGGTATGAGTACACTGATTTATTGTGTGATGAGAGGTAGGGTCAGACTGTACAAGTACAGAGTCCTATTTTCACAAAGATACATTGTAAAAAAAAAAAAAAAAGGAAAAGAAAAGGAATGAAAAAAAAAAAAATGAAAAAAAAAAAAAAAAAAGAAAAGAAAAGGAATGAAGAAAAAAAAAAAAAAACTACTGCTCGAGATTCTAGCAAACCCATTTTACTTCTTTAAAATGATTCTCTGCACTGCTAGGCCCTGTCTGTAGCTTGCAGGACACCACATCTGGGTATAAACTTCCACAGGGGAGCAGAGTGAATACATACAAGGAGACTGTACTTGCTTGGTTAAGCACTTAGTGAGCGTTTCTTTATGGACATCTGTGGGAGCAGAGAAGAGAGCCCACAGGAACATTCCTAGGGAAGCTGGTAAAACTGGCAGAGGCACAGCTGGGAACCGGTGCGAGGAGGAGGAGGAATGTCTGAGCACTGTGCCAACACAAATAGCTACAAGTCCGTTCCCTGAATCTGCCTTTCACCCCACAACCATTCGGTGCATTCCTCTCTGACATCAGCAGCCCACCCAGACTTAGACAAGTCTTTGGCTTCTGCATGGGATGTTTTCTCAGGACAGTCCTACATTTTATTTATTAAACATCCAACACCACAAGCCAAACTCAGATGGAGTACTCCTTACCCATGCAAGTAGGATGGGGCAGCAAAAGACAGCACAACAGAGTTCAGACCAACATCCTTATCTGATATATCGTATGTTTGGCTTAATACAGATATACAGATTCCTAATTTGCTTCTTGATGTTTCTGTGAGTACTTCAAAATTCCATTTATTCTTCTTCTCTCTCATTCTGCAAATTTGATAAAAGCCAAATCCAAATGAATTCTATGTCCAGAAGAGGAGGCAGCTGAGGTTGCCATTTAAGACAAATAGTTTCATCTGTATTTTGAAAAACTATCACTTTTTTACATGTTATCTAATAAACTTCAGAGATTCCATTCTAGTTAGCATTAATCACCTCTAAGTGAATACATTCATTTGCTGTTCAGCTTCCTTGCTAAACGCAAAGCACCTTTGTTTGGATTATGGATTTCCATAAAGTGTTATCTAATGGTCAGGAAATTTGATACATATCTTGCATAAGCTCCGTCTGGGACGTTTAAGTTATCTCTTGTGAATACTTGATATACACAAAATAATGCATTTGAGTAAAAGTACCAAGTAGAAAGTATGGCTAAATGCTTAACCAAGTCAGCTGTGAATCCCAGTATTGGAAGTATTGAGATAAAAGGTTATCTATAAATTTCATTTCATAAAATAAGAATTTTCTCAAACTGTTTGGGAATGTTATTCAGAAATAAGAAATTATTTCATTTTCTTGTATAAATAACCAACATAAAGTGATATCTCAAATTTTGAAGTTCTGCAAGGCCTCGAGTAAGACACGGAATCTCAGTCCCGCTCCAAGCACGAGAGATTCCTAAGTATTTTTACACTAAAACACATCTGGCAGAGCAGCAGCAGTGACAGATGTCACCATCACATCATCTCTGGGTACGAAGTGAGCTCCTCCAGACAGCCTGCACTGTCCTGGGAGCTCTTCCACACCTCTGACAACATGCAGGAAGACTCCAAGCAAACGAAGCCAACTGCACACAAAGACAGGGCAAAGCAGAGAACGTGGAGCAAGGTCAGTATAAGTTATTTCTATCACACTGTAACATCCATCCTTATTTAATTTTAAGTTCAAGTCATTTTGAAATCATTAATGGTTAAAAGGCCACAAACACTACCATCTCTTTAAAGTATTTCATTGNTAAGAACGTTGTGCCAAAACTAGCACAAGCCTCCAGCTCAGGAACTGGAACCAGAGCTTGCTACAATGACTAAGCTGACTTACGAGAGCAGGACCTCCTCTGAAAGCACAGAAGGGTCACTTTTCTTCTTATTTGACTAATACTGCTCAATAATTACTTCCAAGTTGAGAAACTAATTCAAAGAATCATGTGCTTTTTCACCTTTTCTATTATCAGGTTAATATGATTAAGGAATTCTGTTGTCTATAGCCAGCAGTACACAAG
>VXAV01002783.1:181464-191564 GCA_013399715.1 Alectura lathami | reverse complement strand
TCTTACACAAAGGCTCATCTTCAGCCTCCTACAGGCAATCACGCAGGAACAGCTCCAATGCCATTGAAACCTGCACTTTGGCACACACAGGTCTTCACACAGCTCATTAAAAGAGGACCTAAGAAAAAGCTTATGAGCTGCTCTCCACTCCTCTCCTGCTCTGTGTGCAGTAAATAAGGGGAATCCTTCAGCGAGAGGCAGCATATTGCCTACAACCCAGCTCAGGTTCATGCCCCTCCCCAGTCACTTCACTTCATCCAATATGAAAATGAATCTGAAAGAATTAACTGCATTTACTAAAACTTCGCTGTAACTCCTACTGTAAACCATTTTGGCAACGTTCTGCTACATGACCATTATGATTTGTAAGAGAAGCATTCACAGATACCAGTATGGTTTTGTGCTCCTGTTCTGCTCAGCACTGTACACGCATGCAATAAGCAGACCCCTTCCTTCCTGAGGGAGCCTGTAACCCAAGTAACCAGCTGTAATTCAGGAATTTCTGAATATTTAAATGTCAAATGTAAGTCTTAAAAACAGATGAAACAAGAGTGAAAAGAACTGAATTAGAATTGCTCTATTTTAAAGCAAAACAGCCTGTCTCCTGAAGGGGGTCCAAACATGGACACAAACAGATTCTGCACCACTATGGAAATAAATAATCTCTGCTAGAAAGTATTTAAAATCACCATGCAAAAGATCATGAATTAACACCATAACAAGACAACAAATATCTCACAAAATTTCTTAAGGTATATTGCACACAGAAATCTGTTCTGTTAAACCTGGTGAGTATGGAGGTGTTTCTGGTTTTGCTCCATGTAAGTGTATTTGTCCCAGAGACTTTTCAGCAAAAAGGTTACCATTTAAAGGCTTCTGATAGTCAGGGAAAAAAGATCTTTCCTAAAATAACAGTCCAAAAATGGGTATGCAGTGTATGACATTTTCCAAAAACAGTTATGCAGTGCACAATATTTTCAAGCAAAAAAAGTCCAGATAAGTTTCATATGTAGGAAACAGGGAGAATCCATTCATATCAAACAAAATCGGACAGTATCTCAAATTTACTTACTTTTCAATGTCAACCATAGCATCTGAAAACTTCACCAACTGAATAAAGGTGAAGTTATGAATAGTAATTTGGCTAAGGTTTTCAGAATTTGATTTTTTGAGATGGCAACTTCAAACTGAAAAAAAAAAAAAGTCAAAATTTTCTGTGATAGTCACTTACATCTATCCAGAATTAACTATTGTTTCAATTTATAGACCTTTAGAATTTATTTCTGTATACAAAACACAAATTTAAAAATCAAGTGGCAAGTAATTTTGAAAGAAAAACAGTACCACATTGTTTTGAAAATGCAGTGTTTTCACCTGGTTGGAATCCTGCTTTCCCTACGTTATCTCTCCAAAGCAAATCAACCTCTTTGCATTCTGATTGCACTGCATTATCAGAAAAAGGCTTTTTATAAGTTTTTCCAAACAGCACAAGTAAACATAAATAACAAAAACTACAATTATGCTTCTCCCAAAGTCTTCACTAACACAGGACAGGCTGTCTGTCTCAGATATTCTTCCTTTCCTGGTTCCCATTCCTACTGCAGGACAATACGCTGACTACTGTCCATTTCTCCAGAACTTATTTACTGTTGAGAGCTGCTCAACTGCCTGACTTCTGTGAAAAGGAGGCAAACATTTACATTTGCATTACAAACATAGCCACAATTAATACAGGGTTTCTAAGTAGTAGATGATAAACTAAGCCCTGGCCCACAGTTTAAAACATTTTTAAAAAATGAATCATATTTCTCAGAAAGGCAAAGACTCTATGAGCTCTACAAACTGTAAAAGGTAAAAACAAAAACAGTCCAATTCTGGATACTACAACAGTACCCATGAAATTCAGTGTCATTTTAGGTGGGCATAGTCTTTTGAGTATGACTCAATCAAAGTCAGTGTTCCCTTCCCTACAATCTCATTAACCTCTAAAATTGGCAATTTATTCCACAATATCTTTTGGCCTATAATGAATGTTAGGAATGGCACAGCAACATTTCAGCGATACAATCTTGAGTATTAGAAGCTCAGAGGAACTCAAGCAGTAATAGTACCTGAATTTGCACAGCATTAAACTTGGCAAGCAACTGAAAGGCCATGATATTAGGGAGAGTGAAAGCCTTTTCCCTAGCACAGCTTGAAAGACCTGCAACCTCATACAAGAAAATCTTTTTTCCCCAGAGGAAATCAGGAAGCATTTGATTCAGTCAGATGCTGGCTCTGCTCTGACCTCTTTTAACACAGCAAGTTCTGGAGGAGAAATAACAACCTGCAGCAGACAATAACCACTGCTGTACTGATTCTTTGGAGTGGAGAGACTTGTATCTAGCAGGCCTGCTGCAAGCAAAAAGCTTTTTTCATTTCCCTATAAAACCTGTTCATTTGCTAAAGCCATTGTAGAAGAAGTGGGGTCCTGAGGTAGGCTTGCACCTGACCCAGGAGATTAAATAGCAGTGTCCTGTGGATATTCCCAGAGGTTCTGCAGCAGGTCTCCTCTCCCACTCTCACCACACATGCCTTACTCTGACACAACTTCCATCTGCGTGCTGCCAAGAGGCAACAGCTCCAGCAAAACAGGACAAAATGACAAGAGCCAGCACAATCATAGTAATTATAACTGATTATCTTCTTAAAAATGGAAATCTTGAAAAAGAAGAGCATAAGGTGTGAGTTTTCCCTGAGATCGTAGCTTTTAGAAAGGCATTCAAAGCAGCCAGGTTAGCTGAACATCTGCAAGAGATCTCTCGCAGTCGTCAGAAATTGATGACTGAAAACTGAAAGCCTGATTTATTCTTCTTCCAAAGTAAAGACTACTCTTTTTGTCCTTGCTAGATGTTAGGAGGAAAGTTTTGCTCAGAGGGTGGTGAGGCGCTGGCACAGGCTGCCCATAGAAGCTGTGGATGCCCCATCCCTGGAGGCATTCAAGGCCAGGTTGGATGGGCCCTGAGCAGCCTGATCTGGTGCGTGGCAACCCTGCCCACCGCAGGGGTTTGGAACTGGATGGGTTTTAAGGCCACTCTCAACCCAAGTCATTCTGTGATCCTATCATTCACAGTGCCTGCGCAGACAGCAAGCTCATGGTAGCTGCAGCTTTGACTTGCAATGTCTGTCACCAGTGGCTGTGCGAGATGGCATGTGCCCAGCAGCCACCCAGGAGAGCAGTGAGGATGCACTGCATTCAGCTACAAGGGCCCCGCTGGCGAGGCATGGACCTGTATCTTGGGACTTGCGTCTGCTGCATCTCAGCCGCATTTTCAAATTATGAAAACCACGAGCCACAGAGCACAAGAGAACTTTTAAGTAACAATTTTGTTCTAGGGACAATACAGCCAGCAATATTTGAAGGCAAGCAAACAGCACTAAAAAAGCAATGAGCCCGTCTAAATGACTCCATTGCACATGTAAGCACACATTAATTCAAGGGAAATTCAGACAGTTTATAAAGGAACACAGAAAGACACTGCAAGTGTAACACAGGTACAACTCGTGGCAAAGTGTTGCTGTGCATGTCTGTACGTGACTACACATTCAAAAATATGAAAACGAGATGCACAGAGGATTTCCTTGTGCAATAAAGTGCCTTATACTCTATGCAACTACATGGCCTAGAATTCAGTTAGTATAAAACCTGCAGCTCACCGACCTCCTTCATCACGAACCAACTGTGAGCTTGCCTCAGCACCTGAAATACCTGATGGAGCAACTCAGGCAAAGGTAAGGATACTACTCCAAAAGCCTTCTCATCGGCACAGCACTGCCCTTCTCTCCTCCTCCAGCAGCAGGTTTGCTGAACGTTGGACTCATTTGGCAAACTGGAAGCTAAACACAGCCCTGGATGCACAAAAACCAACCATCAAGCCTCACTGCATTCGACCATTTGAGTACATGAAGTCAGAATGAGTTCATACACAATTAGAATAACAAATTAGAAAGGGAAGAGATGACATGAGAAGTGACTTCTAGAAATTAATTTATGCAGTAAAAAAAAAAAAAAAGCAACTGAACAAGAGCTGATTTAATCATATGAAATAAATAGCTTAGATCTAAAATAACTAAAAATAAAAACAGAAGGAGCAGCTATTTTCTTCAGTAGAGGGAAGGTGAAACTGGAAACTGCTAACCACATAGAAAAAAAAAAAAAGATCCTAAAAAGAATAATTTAAATTTAGAAGTATTTTTCTCAGGCTAAGACATGTTCCACACTTGAAAAGCATCAGACTTTTAGCCATATCATAATTTGTTCCTGTAGACAAACACACTGAAATAAACCCCTCCAGTCTGTAATTACAGGAAATTCACTTTGCTTCCCCAGAAACACAACTTAAAATGTGTTTATCCCTTGATCCCCACAGAACCTGATGGTAAAGACAGGATAGAAACATGGCTCCAAAAGCAAGCTGTTTCGTGACAGGCCAACTTTACAAAACAATTTATTTCATCAGCAATGCTTGTCACAAAACGCTCCAGCCCAGCTATTTGCTTTGAGAATCCAAGCCCTAGGGACCAAATTTATCCAAAAAATTCACATGTACTAGGACTAGCAAGGATGAAAAAAGATGACTTATTACACACAGAAGTTGTTACTATCTTCAGAACATATATTTCTGGAATTACCCATCACAAAGCAAAATGATTTAGATTGTCAGAATAAATGTGTCTCTGTGAATCACTGACCACACAGATTATCGGAAAACTCATGAATATCACTTGTCTTGTGTCAGTTTCCTCCCCTTTTCAGCTCCTCAGAAAGAGATAAAGAAAGAAGCAGGTTGATAACTCCCAGCTGGCAGATCCCTCACTGTCCGTATTCAAGAATTATGGAGGAATTTAAGGAACAACATTCATTAAATGTTAAATTCTTCCTCCTCTCACTCCATTAAGGAAGGATTCCTACACAGTCACAGAAAATTTGAGAAAGCTGCCAATTTGAGGAGCAACCAAGAAAAAACCGACCTTCACAAAAGAAATCAGAAGGAAGTCCCTGTCCATAGTCCCAGACAGAGATCGGCATGAGCCATGCCATGGGCTCTGTTTCTGAAAAATGCTCTGGAACTCCAGGACTCTTAAAACGAAGGTGGTGATAGAATATAATATTATATATATCTTTATATATAATATTAGATGTTATTTAAATACAGAAACACCAAAACAAGTTCACAACCACTAAACAGGTGCAGAAGTCAAGCTCAGTTCCACACCAGACACCATAAAGGATGATACAGGGTCCAATTTAAAGGTAATTTTAACACAGGACAGTGATTGTATACATAACTCCACTTGAAAAAAAATATAAATGAAGATGTAACAGTAAAGTAAATTTGTACTGGATTACAATATTATATAGAGTTTTGGTAACCATGCACATATGACAATTGATGTTACACCAGACGATTAAAAACAGAAGAAAAAAAAAAAAAAAAAAAACAAGCAAACACCCTGTTAGATGTCAAATCACTCCAAATAAATCCAAACTCTTCTACCTGCAAACCACATGTAGCCTAAACTATATCGCCTGCCTCTCCTTCCTCTTCCAAATGCTTGATTGGTTTCTAATCGCTTTGGTTTAGATAGGTGCAATTCACTCCCAAATCAGGGTTAGAGAATCTGACTCATGGGGTCAGAGAGCATGAGTAAAATCCTCAGTTTCAAAGATTGACACTCACTTCTAGAAGTCACCTTGAGAAAAAAAAATGAACAAGTAAATGAATCCAAAATAAATATGTAATTAGATAATTTACCAAATATTTTCACTTACAGACGTCTGATCACATTTATTTCAAGAAATACTTATATACACATATGCTGGTTCAACTGTAGAATCTAAACCCCTAATTTCACAAACTGAAAGCCCTGAGAGGTTTCAGATAACTAGGATGTGTAGATTTGGGTCAGCAATTCAGCATAAATCATAAGGTTTGACGAATTCTGGATCTCTTCTTTGTAACACTTTAGCAATACCTTCGTGGCAAAACTTTATTCCACTCAATCTGCATGCTCCACTGCTGCCCGATAAAGTTTGCTACATTAACACTGTGCTTACAATTGTCTTTATATTCTGTGATCAGAATGCTATCAACACAAACAAAAAGTTAGTAATTCAGGGAATTTGATGTACACTCTATAATCCCAGTAGCCAAGACTACACCTACCAAGGACCCAGTCTTGTTGCAATTGTCCACTTCCTTGAAACTTTGTTTCAAGAACTAAACACTACCTTACACTGACTTTCTTAACTTCTCATTTCCAATGTTTATTTGCCCACAGTGCAGAACCATTTTCCATACTGACAGGCTAACTTTGGTGATAGTTTGGCTCATCTCATTTCAAGAGATCTAGAAGCAGTTTCAAGAGCCCACAACACACAGAGAGCACCAGAGATGTGCACCCTGACTTTATACAGCATCTGCTCAACAGACCAGAATTGCTTGTGTATTACCTCCCCCTGCAACCCATTCTCAAAAAACTATGAATACAAAATTAAGGAAGATGTAATTCACTGGTCTATATCACTAACTGATGAGAACATCAAATTCTGAAAAGTTTTTGGAAAAAAAAAAAAATCTGCTGGAATAATAATTGATTGCAAACTGCAACCTAGATGAAGGCCAATACTTAGAACAAAAGTAGCACTGTGATTCTATTAAAGACTGTCAAAATTTTAAAAATGCAGTTTTATAATTAATAAAAATTGAAAGGTATAAGAAGTTACCAAAATTACCAAAGCCAAACAGAATAGTTGCAATTCAGTGTTCCTTCAAATGTTGGATAAATGAAATATCTCTTTTTAATGAAAAACACCTATAGTTCTTTTGACAAGCAAAGTAACTGCAACCTGAAGGAAAGTTATTTTATATGAAAATAAATGTCAGCAAAGGACGAAACACTGTTTCTCCATGAAAAGTAAAGCCATCCCTTCAGTTGCTTTTCTTGACAATCATTCTGTGACTTGCCTCTGATGAATTTTGGACTGTTGGAAGTTACTGGAAGTAAGTCCATTACACGAGCTTGCTGTACTGCTCTGATGACTTTCTTTAAGCCGCATATTCAACAGCCAGGACACTGACAAAAGCTAACATGAATTTAAAGTATGCTGTAGAGCAAGTCTAGAAAAATCAGTAGAGAAGCAGGGAAAATTCTGTCGCTATTGAACACAAGAGACAGAGAGTTTTTGTGTATTTCAGAGAGGCAGAGGCATACCACAACACTCTCCTTCACCTCTGTGACACTGGCTTAATTGGCTGCCACCCGACAGATATACCCAGCTGCCGCAGCTGTCACCAGCTAATTCAGAACCACTTTAGGTAGCTCCACATTTTTATAAAGTCTAATCAAATTTACTCCTTGTTCACATCATAGGAACTCTATGGGGCACTGTTTCTAGGAAACAAATTAAGCTTTAATTTTACTTGTGACTTAACCTCTCTCACCCTAGCAAAATTAAAAAAAACTGCTTTGATTAGGTTTACTACATTAAACAGGGTCATTTTTAGTATCACCTTTATAATGCCATCATACCACAGGAGTTATCAATTTCTTTGCCGTATCATAATCCCATTGGAAGAGTCACAGCAATTACTAGCTAACAGTCCTAAGTTACAACCGGCACAGCTGAGAAAGAGCCCCAAGCACTCGGAGAAGCTTTGCTTGTCTGGACACAGATGTGTCCAGATTACAAACACAGCTTGATCAGGTCTGAACCAAAGTTTTACAATAACCCACGGCCAACCACTGTTTTTCAACATGACTCTAAAGCAAAGCCCTTAATACCCTGCTAATGGAGTGGAAGATTTTTATGTTCGTAACTGTTACCTTCCGTAACACAATTCACAAGTAGCAGTAAACTGTAATAATAACAATGAACAGACTAGCATAAATAAAAAATGACAAGAACCACAGTACAAACTAAATAGGATTGCCACTCCAAGATTTCACTGAATTTTTGGACAAGCTCAGTATTTGCTCTAAATTCTTCTACCATCACCGTGCTACCACTGTCTGTTTCACAGCACTGGAAATGAAGCCTTCACTGAGCAAACAATGTGACTGTCTACTTCACTTATGATCAGAGGTGAAGAATAATTACTAATTTTGTTATAGATGCAAAGGTATATACATAAAATTAATACATCAAAATGCAAATGAAGTTGTTATCGTAGCTAAAGCATCTTTAAACCTGGAGATAAAAAAAGTGTAAGGTTTAGACAGTGATGTGCATTAAAAATAGGCAAACACATTAGGCTCTTACCAGGAATGGACTCCAGCAAATGCAAGAAACACACATTATAGCCAAGAGCTGAATGACCATTTCAAAATGATGAGATCTGCCTTGTCTTTGTTGACTTTTAAATTTTACCCTTAAGAGGGTAATTCCTGTGACAGCATTGCACAAGAATGAAATAGCAAGGGCCAGTAACCCAAGGCAAGAAAAAAGTAAGAGATAAAATCTGTCTTCCCAGTCCTCAACATGTTCTGTTTTATAGAAGCACCAGGTCCTCGATGCTTGAATTTGATAGGCTCTAAACCTAAGAATAGGCAGCAAAGCTATAAGAACAGCAAACAGACATACCATAGTCAACATCATTTTCACATGTTTAGAAGTCATTTTTGTAGAGTGAAATATTGGCTTAGTGACTCCAATGCAACGTTCAACAGCCATCACACTGCCCAGGAAGAGTGGGCACAAACCAAAGAAAACCATGCAGATGCCAAAAACACTGCAAAGAATGTTGGACTGGTTAAACCGAATCCAGTCTCGGTCCGACGCATACACAAACACCGCAATGGCTCCGTTGATGAGGTGGCCGAAGAGATCGGTGATGACCAAGCCACTAGCAAGAAGTAAAAAGGAGGCTTTTGATTTCTGTCTAAATCTCTGATATGCTTTCATGAGAATTGCTATGGCAAGACTGTTAGACAAAATTCCCACTGTCATGAAGATTATCGAAAAGAAAACTGAAATCTTCTTCTCCGTGTGGCAGGTTGTGTTTTTTGAGATTCCAAATCCAGCCAGCCCTGGTGATTTTGAACTGTTCATGGTTAGGAGTGAAGAGGCAGCACTCAAATCATTTCAGCAGCCTTGCAATCAGAAGGCATCTGTAATATTTAAAAAAAAAAAAAAAAAAAAAAAAATACAGTGTAAAAGGCATACTGTTGTTCAAATGACATTGGAAGCAGAAATTCCATAATGGTACAAATCTAATTTTCATGTTCTCTTAGTGCTATGATATGTCATCATATTTTAGAGCAGCTACAGGATAGAGCAATTATCTGCATGCATCATGCAATGTAGATATACTTTACAGTACCTTCATTTTCTGGAATTATATGGTGCAGCTAATGTACAACATATACTTAATGTCATCTACATATAATCAGAGAAGTAAGAACGTTCTAGTGGCTATGTATATAAACAAATGTTTTTGTAACATACTCCTAGAATGAAAATATTTATCAACCCAACCACAGACAAAAGTGAAATACCTAATCTAGAATGTTTTGAGATAATAATCACACTCTGTTTTTCTTCCCTCGCTGTTCAGCATTTATTTTCAAAACAATGTCCCAACATCTTCCAAGTAACTCTCCTCTCTTAACGCAATGTTTTAAAGCTTTAACGTAGTCACTACTGAAGTCTCCAGCTCCCTCACTGAAGTACTAATTTGTACTTTAGGCGATCTCCTACAGAGAAGCCAATTCTCCGAGTTACCCTGCGCTTTATCTCCCATCTCCAGATATTCCTGATGGCAAAAACTTCCCCTGCAGAAAGAACCAGCAGGCTTTAACAGCGCATAATACAAAGAGGCAGTGAAGTCGCTCGGCCACTGAGACCGATCCGCTGAAACCGGCTAAGCCCACGCCAGCGGTGCTCCTAGCGCTAAGGACTGCTACCGGGGAGCGCAGCCGGCAAGCACCCGGACCGAGCACCTTCCCCTACCTCCCTAGGGCTGCCAGCGCGGCAGCTCCGGGGGCCGCGAAGCTCCGGGCACCCGCCACGTGGAGGGCAGCGGGGCAGCGCACCCCAGCAGCGCCCTTAAGTGCTCCGC
>VXAV01002783.1:163189-176311 GCA_013399715.1 Alectura lathami | reverse complement strand
ATGGGCCTATTGATACCAAATAAACAGATTGTTTCTGAGATACCAGCAGGCCGCCAAAGCAATTGCTTGATGAGTAGACCAAACACATGAGCTAAGTTTCTAAAAGAGGTGAATTTGACCTCCTCATCACAGCCAGACCTTGTTAACATAGGAGTGCAAAGCTCAAGGATCCATTATCCAACAATCTAGCGTACAGGCAAAACTTCAAGTGGAAAAAAGTGACTAAACCCAGAAGTTTTCAGCCTAAGCCAAGATATTTGCAATACAGCAGGATATGAGACTAATAAATAACTAATAATTGACTCTTCACTGTCTTCCTCACATTTCTCCTTAGTAATGTTTGCATAAACACACAAATGAAGATGCTAGTTATTGGTCAAAAGACTCACTAGCAGATCATGCCAGCCAATGCTAAATATTAGAACTGGCTACTGCAACCTTCCTTTACATCAGTTTATTGATTTACATTTTGTTTCCACATAGAGACAGGCTTTTATCTTAGTCACATACTGTCACTCTAAAATTATTTTATTAGAATTAAAAATTGCCTACAAAATATTCTGAGAGTGTTCTTCCTAAAAATCAGGGAAGTAGAAGCATTCACTTCAATAATTTCTTGGAAGCTAGTATGCATTTGGCTGGCTTTAATCAATAGTAGGCTTAACAATAGGAAAAATATTTTTAAATGTCCAATCTGACATTTTAGTTATAATCGAGGGATTTCTCCTTTATGATTATATGAAGTATCTATTTTTTTTGTGCAGCCACAGACCAACATTCTCATGTGGCCAGGGGAAGCACACATCACCACTACTGACATGACTCTTGCTTCTTCAGGCTGGGGTAATTTGTAGCAAGTGGGCTTAGTCAAGTCTGGAAGTACTATTCTACTCGTAACAACAGCATAATTTTCTTTTGCTCATTTCAAACATGTGGGACAAAATGTTCTCTCTTATGAGTCACCTCTTTAATATTCTGACACGTAAGAATAAGCAGCCTACCAAGTGATACTAAATGCTGAGCCATATCAACTCCTTTTCTCTTCTTCCTTTCTCCAGAATGGAGACAATGCAAAACGAAGTCAGAAGAAATCTTTCATCAAGTATTCTTTTCAATCATTCCGCTCAGGTCAAATTAAATAAAGAAATCATTTCCTTCAAATTGTCCTATCTTATTATATTTACTCCGTGTGACTTAATGGTCAAAATAAGTCCATTACAAGAATAAACCTCATTAGAAGTATGTCTGCTATATGACTTCAAGTTATGTGGTTCTATTGATTTGGTTTCTTTGCCTGCATGTGTGTGCACACATCAGCAATACGTGAAGTTTTGACAGATTAAACACTCCTAAATAATATTTTGAAACTAAAGGTTCATACTGTTCTATCGGCTCTGACTTTTAAGTCACTATTCCAGAATGACTTAAAAGAAAGAAATTGATTAAAATCAATGAGCCACCGTTCACTGAGTTCTTTAAGAGGTTCAGTAGTCATGCTAATGTATCCATCACTCACCTTCTGGTCTAGCCAGCAGATAGGGAACTATCTGTTCAGACTATATCAGGTTCACAAATGGGTTTTAAAAATTCATATTCTCTCAAAATTTCAATGAATAGTTGCAGATTTAAAACAGCACACACCAAATGTACAGTTATGATCCGCTATTTTAAAGAGGCATTTCTCTTTTATTCTGCGATGCTGAACATCTTTGTTTGGGAGATGTGGTCTATACATTACTTTTAGTTGTGGCTCAAAAGAAAGGTGAAATTCTGTTTAAATTGAACAAGTTTTCGTCTAAGGCATATGGTAAAGGATGATATTATTAATAAGGGTAATTCAGCAAATCTACTAACTACTAATTACTAAAAATTACTAATGCAGGAGACTTCTAATGAAGTTAACTAAGATGAGAGGTCCGTCATATTTAAAATACTATTTTTTAATTTATTTTACATTTTTAAGAGGGGGAATTCTAAACCGTTATGTTTGATATTTTTTCTCCACTAACCAGCCATAGTGGACACCTGACCTACCACAGAAATTAAAATTTCACTACCTGCAGGGCTGGATTCATTTTTGTTCTTCTCCAAGAGCCAATTCCATCCCTAATGCGTGATTTACTGCAAGGCTGACAAGAATTTATGGAAGAAGGTTTATTTTTTCCTTCAAAAGAGCTAGTTAGTTTTGTGTTACTGGTGAAATGTCTCCCTGATCCAACACAGAGAAGGACTCTTCCATCCTCTTTTTCTTAATATTTATGAGAAATGTAGCCCATTAACTTTGGAAAAAGAGTGGAAGAAAAATTTCAATCTCAGCTTCCTGCTGGGCAGGTTCAGTGGCCTCCAGCACTCTGATAGAGGTTTTAGGAGCCTCAGCCTTACAGGACATACAGCTGAAGGTCATAGCAGGCCTGTATGACTCCACAGCGTCCCTAATCCTGCTCCACCACCACCTGCACATGAAGTAGTTTATACATTACAGCCTGTGTAAAGTCTGTTATTCATTGCTAGCTGAGGAAAAGCTGAAGGGTTTGGGGGACAAGATATTGGAGGGATGCAGATGGCACGAACAGTAATAGGACTAGTCTTGCTCTTAAAGAGTTTACAATCTACAGAAATAAATAGATGGAAAATGAAGTGATCTTCTTCCCTGAAACATAAAAACAGTCCTTGCACTTGACTCACTGCTGGGTATCATCATCCAATATGCCGTGCTGTGCCCTGACAAGCCTTGCATCTCTCAGGCAATTAGGATGAAACATGGTGTTCTCAGTTTCAGATGCATCTATTCCAGTTCATGCAAGAATAAAAAGATATTTGAAACTAATAGCTCACAAAGAAATGAAAAATGTGATCTCTTTTTTCTTGTGAGCAGATACAGATAGGGTAATCAAAGCCATGACTGAGTGAAATTCTTCCTTTCTGGTTAATAACCTGTAACCTATGCTGCTCTTTGCAAAATATGCATGATTTTGCAGCTTCCAATTCTGTTACAAAATCATGATCAGGTTAACAGTAGTTACTTCTGATTATCAAAATATCAAGAAACAGAACACAGCTGCATTTAAGAGCAAAACAAAAACATCTTTTTAACGTACAACCCTTTTGCATTTGCAGATGTGAAAGGGGATAAAT
The DNA here is from genome assembly GCA_013399715.1 of Alectura lathami. Classification (NCBI taxonomy): domain Eukaryota; kingdom Metazoa; phylum Chordata; class Aves; order Galliformes; family Megapodiidae; genus Alectura; species Alectura lathami. Next base: position 173,176 of record VXAV01002783.1, on the reverse strand, counting down.
TGATGGAGTTCTGTGAGTTAATAATCTAAATCACATAACAAAATAGTTTTATAACTGTATATTTCCTAATCTATTTAGATTTTCCAGCTTCTACATCTTCTATCTGTGATCCTGGAATCCTGTATTTTCTGTTTTCACCTTGGAATTTGTACTCTAGAAATAAGTTACAATTACTTCTACATTAAAAATCAGAAGTCAAACTTTTAACAGAAATAGCGTTTAACACATCGAGTATAGACAAGAGTTAAATAATTATTGCAACCATTAATCCATGAATTGATAGTTTTTCATTTCTGAGACATAATAAAAAGCTGACAGTTGCAAATCTAATACTGCCAAATAAATACTACTTTCTTTTTCAACTGTTTTGGGTGTAATGTAATGGGTTAAAATAAATCAGTATGAAACAAGAGTTTCTGAAAATGGTCATCTACTTGTAAAGTTACTTTCCAGATAGAGAAGATAAAACTGAGATCATAACTGGAAAACTCCTATAAAAGTCAGTAAAAATGATGGATGAGAGTAACTTGCAATCCATCATTGTTGTAACCTTTACATTTTTATGCTATCAGATTTTTTTTTATCCTCTTTCTTCCAAAATTTAATTTTAATGAATGTTTGGAGTGGTAGAGAAGTTACTTATATTTTAATAATGGGGAAAAAAAGGATCCACAAAGGTAATTATTACCCACCAGCATTACAGTGCAGAGCACTGGGCTTTTTGGCAGCACATGCTTGCAAATCTCTGCAGTTTCTACAAGCTTTAGTCAAAGAAATTAAGACATTAGTTTCCTTAAGAAAACTGAAGGATGTTAACAACCTAAAAATATGACTTTGTAACTGATTAAAGTTCTCACCAAGACAATTTTCATCAAAATATGCTGCAGTATTTTTGTGCATTTTTACTAAAGATGTTAACATAATCCTTTCAATTATAAAATTAAGTCAGTAGTCAGGGTTCTGTTATTTAACGTATGCCGTGTAGTGGAATATTCATAACTGTAGTGAATTTCACTACAGATGACAAAATATTTCAAAGGAGTTTCTGGTTATCAATGAAATTTCCCAAAGCCAGAAAGAATATGATATACAAAGAGTATAATATACAAAGAATATGTACTAGAAAATACATACTAGCAAGGCTTTTTTTTTTTTTTTTTAACCAGATTCCTCTCTTATTATTTTCCACATTTTTATGTAAAAATACTTAAGTGCTATTTTAAAGTATTTCATAAAATGCAAATCCAAAATTCACTAAAAGGCAATGGGAAGATTTTTATTAACTTCAGAGGGCTTTAGGTTGCAAACAATAAAAATGCAACCTGATTAGCCTAAAAAGCAGTCTTAGAATAGCTAAATATTACTTCTCAGAGATGCAGTTCTCTCCTTGAGCCAAGATACCACAACTAGAAATCAACAGAGATGCAAGAATAAATGATTGCTGCAGAAAAATAATAAAAAGTTATCCCTGTATTTTATCATCTAAAATTGAAGAGAAATAAAATTTGGTTTGTATATACCAAAGAGAAAGAAATTAAAGTAAAGCAATAACTTAGGCAAGCAAATTTAATTTTGGTAAGGTCTTCATATTTCCATTTTTTTTCCTTGAATTGCTACTGTCTTGAAGTGAAGTGTGATTTTTAAACCTTAGACTCAACAACAAACCACAACCCTATGCAGGAACATAGTCTCAAGGTTTCCAGCTAAACGAAAGTGGTTGGATTTCCTGGCAGAAGATAATTTTGGATGGTGAAATAAATTCCTTTTAATGAAAATAAAAAGCACTCAGTTATTATGTGAAGAGATCTCTCTCTGGAGCTATTTAATTAAGAATGATCCAATTGTATTACAAGTAATTCTCACAGTGTTGGCTTACCTCAAGTAACATCTGTGCTAAAGAAAATGGCAAACACGTTTATATTCTTAATTAGAAGAAATTTCATTTTCGTTGTGATATTCAGCCATGTAGCCATATAGCTCTTACTAAATTAATAGAACATGTATATATATAGCCGTAAGCTAAGCAGATAATTTACCTCTGAAAGCTCAATAAAACAGTTGCTCTTGACAAAAAACAGGGTTTGATAAACAGTGAGCTAATGAAAGATAATGGTATTTCCAGAAATAGTATTTCTGGAGTTCCACTGGAGAGAAGAGAGAAGAAAATAAAAATAAAAAAAAAAAAAAAAAAAGGTTTGAGATNAAAAAAAAAAAGTGTTTGGAGAGAGACTAGACCATCAAGGTCTGAGAGAATAGTATGAAGAAACAGAGCAAAGAGACATTCACATTTACTGCATGTCCATACACTGATTTTCTGTGGCTTTATTTACTGAAAAGTAAAGGGTTGAGTTTGTTAGACGAAGAAAGCCTTCAAGTTTAATAACAGACCTCTGCAAGACTGCATTGACCAAATCAATCTCAAATACAAGGATTTATAATCAGATGGGCATGTGCATCTTAAGACACAGTAATAGAGACAAAACATCTGTTAATTACCATTCTACAGTCACACGCTCCACGCACTTATGCCTGATGAGAAAGTTTAGCTTTGTGTATTCAAAGTACAAGCAAGTCCAAAAGGGCCATAAAGGATCTTAGAGGCTAGCCACATGCATTCATATGTAGATATGAGATATCTATATGTATTTCTGTGCAAGCACAGAAGCGAGTCTGACTTCTGGTGTCTGAAGACTACAAAACTCTGGACTCTCTCTAGCAGCTTGTAACTCCATTAGTAATGCTACGGATGTGAAAAAAAAAAAAAAGAAAGAAAACATTCAGCCTCACCTTGTCACTGCCTCTGACTGAATTTGACCAGCTTTTACCTCAGGACAGAGTAATTCTGAAAAGAACCTCCAAGTATAAGGAATAGCAGTTGACTTTAAAATAAATTGAATTTGATTCACAATGGCATATAAAGAAGGAAACATCTGGCATACAACTAGTGAAAGAAAAGTTGAGTGTGCTTAAAAATGTGAAATGTACTGAAAATAAAACATGTTAAGTACATTTTTAAAAATTCTTTACATTAATTACTAACAAAACAATTTGTAGAATTTTAACATTCTGATTGCCTGAGGCCATAGCTAGTTAATGGTAAACCCAGAAATGGCGCATGAGAGTTCTTCTTTCATAGCCTGGGAAACTGCAGTAAGCATAGAGCCATTTACTCAGCAGAAGTGAAACAGGTGAGAAATGAAAGAAATGGAAAAACATGCACCATGTAGCACAGCAATAAAAAAAAAGGCAGATTGTTTAGTAGCATGATTAGAGAAATAAAAGTGATGAACATGGGTGAGTCTATACAGTTATTGTAAAACTTTGACTGATCAAATATCAGGGCACTTATGAGAGAATATGTCATCTCATCCAGAATAATGGCTTTGATTCTTTTATTTTCACTTTGAACTTTAAGAATTGACCAGTATGATGTCAGATATATTCCTTTCTGATAAGTACATAGCCCTTAGGATGAAGGCCAAACATCTAGCTTTTATCACATCAGCTCTTAGTGCACTTGATCTATACTTAAAGAATAAAAGCTGCCAGTGAATTTCCATGTTTCCATTTTGAATGGCTTGTAGACCTTTGTCTTTTTTTTTTTTTTTCAAGAGGATCTATATTTGCAACTATTTTTTGTTAGTTTTCATAGCTAATTATCCACTCTCTTATGACATCCTCTGAAGATTTTCCATGATATCTAATACAAGCTGACTGGCAGAGGAATTATCTAAGAAAATATGTTACTATTTCCTCACCAATGACACAATAGATAGAAAAATGTAGATTTCTGTACATTATTACCAAAAAAGATGACCAAGAGTTTGGAATGAATTAAAGAAATAATTAAGGTGTCGGAATGACAAATGTAAGTTTTGAGGAAATACTATAATCGATAAATCAGCACAGTTTGACTAACAAAAAGTAAGTGGGAGATGTGATTATCTTCTAGCACAAGCACAAGTACCAAAAAAAGAGGAAAAGGAACAGCTTAGGGTGAAGCCCAGGGAGACATAACTAGTACTAGCTGGAGTAAACTGAGGAATGGAAAGTATGAGAAGAATGCACTAAAGGTGAGAGGTGACTGTTTGTGAAGTGTTCTGGTAAGGGGACTGGTGCAACCTCAAACGGGATAGCCATGTCTGACAGTTTGGCTCAACGAAGTTTATTCAGCAGATTTCCTTTTTTTTTTTTTTTTTTTTTCCCAAGGCACAGTATCCCAAGGTCTCTCTCTTTCATTTTGTTTTGGCATTATATCATGGTTTTCATATTAAAGGCCAGATCTCCTGCTCATGTTTACCGTATTCATCAAAGTCCAGAATGGAATCTAGGCTTTATTCATGAACTGGTGTACAATAGACTAAATTAGTCATAGTTCACAAAGCTTCTTGTAGTGAAATAATAGTAAAAAAACATAGTAAATCATTGCAGGCAGGGTTTGCTTGGGTAGATTTTGCTTCATATGAGAATAGTCAGGTAACATTTGTAGAAAGACAGTGTCATTCATGTCAATAACACAGGCCAATGGGGCTTTTGAAAAGATACTAGCCAGCTATAAAGGGCAAGAAAGTTCAGTACTTGAAAAAGGAAAGGTGATAGATTTTTACATAACATTTCCCTCTTTCTAACTCTAAGCTATCAATTTAGCTTTGGGTCCAGAGGAGGGCCACAAAGATGACCATAGGGCTGGAGCACCTCCCCTACGAAGGCAGGCTAAAAGAGTTGGGTTTGTTCAGCCTGGAGAAGAGCAGGCTCCGGGGAGACTTGATAGGGGCCTTCCAGTACCTGAAGGGGGCCTACAGGAGAGCTGGGGAGGGACTCTTCAAAAGGGCATGTAGGGACAGGACAAGGCGTAATGGCCACAAACTGGAAGAGGGGAGATTTAGGCTAGATATTAGGAAGAAATTCTTTCCTGTGAGGGTGGTGAGACACTGGCACAGGTTGCCCAGAGATGTTGTGGATGCCCCCTCCCTGGAAGTGTTCAAGGCCAGGCTGGATGGGGCTCTGAGCAACCTGGTGTAGTGGGAGGTGTCCCTGCCCATGGCAGGGGGGTTGGAACTAGATGATCTTTAAGGTCCTTTCCAACACAAACCACTATATAATTCTGTGATTTTTTTAAAGATTTACATATTAAACAGTAACAGCCACATCCTAAATGTAAAATACAGTGCACATAAGCATGAACTGAGCTCGATTTAGAGCACAGAATACACCAGTAGGAATGCAACTCTGTTAAATTGATTATAGAACTAATATTTTTTTCTGAGAGAGTGTAAATATAAAATTGACTATTTATTGTTTATTAAGCATACTATGTGTATGTCCTGGTTTCAGCTGGGACAGAGTTGATTTTCTTCGTAGTGTCTGGTATGAAGCTATGTTTTGGCTTTAGGAGAAAAAACAGCTTTGATGACACACCAATGTTTTAGTTGTTGCTGAGCAGTGTTGTATAGATCCAAGGACATTTCAGTTTCTCAGTTTCTAGTACTGTCCTCTAAGTGAGGGGCTGCAGGGGGGCACAAGGAACTGGAAGGGGACAGAACCAGGATAGCTGACCTAAACTGGCCAAAGGGACATTCTGTAAACTGTGAAATCATGTGGGGAGAAAAAAAAAAAAAAAAAAAAAAAAAAAACTATAAAACAGAGGGGAGATAGGCAAGAGGAATTCACTGCTTGGGGACTGGCTGGGCATTGGTTGGTGGATGATGAGCAATAGCATTGCGCATCACTTGTTTTGTAAATATATATTATTATCATTACTATTATTCTTTTCCTTTTCTCTTCCTTTTTCTGTCTCAGTAAAAAGTTTTTTTTCACCTCAACCCATGAGTTCTACTTTGTTTCTTTTTGATTCTCCGTCCTACCCCACCGGGAGGGGAGAGTGAGCAAATGACTATGTGGTGCTTATCTGCCTGCCGGGTTAAACCACAGAAGTGTAACATTTTTCTTAGCAGCTATACTTCTCAAATGTATTGATTGAATTAAACTCAGGGAGAGGGACAGGGGAGATGTTTACTGCACTGTTAAGTCCCACATTAAAATGGAACTGTACATCCCGTACTGATAACTTCATATTTTATGCAATTCTATATTCAATAATTATTTTTTAAAATTCCATACCTAAATGAAAAATATAAAAATAAGGAAATACAGCTGTGTTAAATCTCTATGTGTCATGACACCTTCAGAATCAAAAGACCAGGAAAAATTATATTTTTCCAATCTCATGTTTCCATGTTCCATTTTGAAAATATTTTTTTCATATTGTGAACATTCAGCAATCCCATTAACCGCAGTAAATGTCACAGGCAGTGCAGTATGTGTCATAAGCAATATACAGTATTAGAAAAGAATAGGTCAAAGTGACTCAGAATTTTGTAAGAGTACTGAACACAGTATCCTTTCTCTGCCAGTATCTAGCCTTTGACAAAATTCAGTGTGATCTGATATTATTATTGTTTCAAACCTTCAATCAAAGGAACTGTGAGTGTTCTGGATCAAATGCAGTTGTCTGGTTCTGTCGCTTCTATAAAGAAAGAAGTTGTGTCCAACTGTTATCTTTAATAACAGCCTCAGTAGAGCCTTTTTTCCCATGAAGATTCTTTAAAATCCAAAATAGAAAATGCAGATTCTGAGACATCACTTTCAAAACTGCCTGTCTTGTGTGGCTTTCCTGTGAGCTAGTTCAGCAATCAATGCTAGATTCCTGATGTGTTAACTTGGCTCTTCCAGGAGGAGAAAATCCAAAGTGACTATTCACCACTTAGCTGAAACCTGTGCACCAGGAGATCAACATAATTTCCATCATAACTGAGCAAAATCTCCAGTTCTGCATCAGCATCACAGCATCAAGGAAAAGACACAAAATCTCCATACCAGTCTTACCAGAAAAATCAAAAGCAGGCTCACTTTCAAAAGTGCTTGAGTAGGCCAAGGACCTGACTTACATCATAATTAATAGCAATAAAGCAGTGAAAACATTTAAACATTTGAAACATCCTACTATTTTTCCAGCCCCACTCCAAGGAGTTCAGTCATACCTATTTATCAAAATGGAGTTTCAGCATGTGTCCACACTTACCCTACCCCTAATTCTAACAAGTAAAGTTACGATCCGTTGCATGGGAATCCACAGAGCTAAAGAGCACAACGGAGATTATTGGTGGCAAGACATCGTTCCTCTCCAACAAAAATTGCAGGTATTCAGTTCCTGCGCAACTTGTTTGCAGCCAGCACTGTTTTACGGCTTTTCTTGCCATAGAGAAGAACCCTTGTATGAGCTGAAGATTCCTTCCACAACTGACAAAAAACTATGCATTACAACATCAGCATCTTAGCTGATAATTAATGTTTGCAATGAGCACTAGTTTTGCACTTAATGACCTAGATAAAGATCTGATGTAAGAAATATGGTTAAGGCTGGGCATATTTTTTTCTTTTCTATTTTTCCCCATTGACAAGGAAGAACCATTTCCACTCACACAATAAAATCATCACCTTTAAACACAGCAGAATGCTCATCTTGACAGGTACAGCAGCTCTATAAACTGAGATTTATATAAAATCAGATTGTTATAAAACAAGATGATGGGTAAAACTGAGAAATTGCATTCTTGTGATGGAGCCTATTTTGGAGGTTGATGATGCATGTCCAGAATTCTTATTCTTTGTTAAAGGACTGAGAGCAAGAAATTGTGCAAGTACCAAAACTGTAGATAAGGAAACAAGGAAAAACAGCTGGTCTAGAATAGTCACCACTTAACCTGCTAGAAGACAGAACAGTATCCACATGGGCCTGATGTGTCATCCTGCCTTCCCAAAAGTATCTGTGAGAACGGCTTTAGGATACTGTTCCCCTGTGATATGTCCTGTTGGGTTACATTAACAAAAAAAAAAAAAAAATATCAATATGGAGCCAAAAGCCTGTCAAAGACAAGTAAAGTATTGCCAAACAAAACAGAAAAGGAAGTTGAGAGAAGAGCGAGTGGATGCACTAGTAGGATAGGAGGTATCCTAATGCCTTTGTTATTTAATTGACGAGTAAGAGGGACGAGGAAGCATAGAGAAGTATTTTGGAACATAAAAGCAGTAAACAAAAAGCATGGTCAATACACCATATGCTATGAGGTGAAAAGTTAAGGAAAAGGAGATTGCTTCTTCACAAAATCCAATGATCAGCACTTGATACCACTAAACACAACCGGTTAGAAACTGTTAGATGAACAAGGAGAACACAGCATTTACACACATATTTACAAAATTAACTTTTTAATTTAATTTAATTTTAAGCTCACTAGCCTCAAAGATCCTTATAAAAACACTGTATTTCCCCTTGTCACGTAAAATGACAAGATGATTTCTCAGTGTTGGGTAGAAAGGGACATGTGTAAGTGTAAAAGAGGTTTCATGTCCACATTTTCCTGATAGAAATTAATCAAAGTCTTAATGTTCTTCTGGACAGCAAGAGAACTCAGATATTTATTTAATAAAAGTCGTATGTTGTCATGATAGCATAAAAGGCCAACACAGTACTGAGATGAAGCATTTTCACCCACTTCTCTATACTTTGACTTTGGGCTGCAGAATATTGATGCTAAATTATACAAACAAACAAACAAACAAACAGGACAAAAAATTAGTGAAACCTTTAAATGAAGAGTATTATCTTCCACTGTAGCAAGTTTATGAACAAATCCTGCTTTTGGAGACATGTATATGTGACTACCACAGGGCTTCCACAAGACTTATTCACCTGCCTCATCACCAAAGCAGAGCTGGCTGCGTTACCAGCAACACCAGCTTTGCAGACACAGTTAGCCCAGTGCCTAGTCTTTAGCTGCCATCACTGGGAACTTTCTGACACTCGTATGAGGTACAGGTTGACACTTAAACCTCATGGAAGTTATAGGCAGAAGATAGATTGTGTGTATGTTACCATATGTAAAACATAACCTAACTTGTGTCCCAGGACCAGTAACAGACACAAACACAGAGCCATTTGTTCTGGAGCTGAGAGCAGCATACACTGTCTCCCTGAATATGAAGATCATCACTACAGTGTTTAGAAGGTGGGAAACAACATTTACAATCTAGTACAGATCCATAACATTCAACATAAAATTTTATTTTCTTTGTTTTTAAAGCACAGTTCTTTTCCACTAGTGACTTGAGCAACATCCTTTCCAGAGGATAGATTTAAGAAAGAACCGGGAAATGAAGGAAATGAGTAAAAATTTTAACACTGGCAGATTGTTTTCCTTTATGTAAACAGCCCCAGGGATCTGGTGAGACACAGTATTCAAACAGCAGATTTTATTTCATAATAAATGAGCTTTCAAACCATTCTGGCATATTCAATCTCACAAACAAGTTTTTACCAATTCAGAAAAACTTCTCCGTTTTTATAAATTCTTTTTACTTCAGCTTTACTCACTTATCTCCTCAGATAACTTTTATTTGCCTTTTTCCTTAATCTTTTCCTCATTTTTCATTTACATCACCAGCCAATACTGTCATTAGGATTTAGAGATTTATTAAACATTTCACAGTAATCTTGGTAATGTATTTGTGATGTATTGAATTTGGTCTTGATTAAGTTTTGTTTTAAGGAAATGTAAACGAAAGAGGCTAGTTCTCATCTAATGCAATTTGGCAGTAGAAACTCCCACAGAGGGGAAATGAGTTGTCTCATGGTTAGTGTGTTGGTCTGGAACTCAGAAATTCCTGGTTTAGCTCCCTGTTCTGCTGTAGACTTCCCAGGTGACATTAGATAAATCTCTCTCTGTCTCCGATCCCCACGTGTAAAGTGAAATAATACCTGTTCCCTGGCAAACAGATGAAGGAAAATGAATTGCAACTATAAGAAATTCAGTATCTGTTAACTCTGTTGACCCATTCCTACCCTTCTGCGTTTGCTCACAGTCACCTCATCCCTGTCTGCAGCTTTCTTGCATGAACAGACCTTTAACTATTTAACAAATGCTTTTC
>VXAV01002783.1:101161-123587 GCA_013399715.1 Alectura lathami | reverse complement strand
CAAAGTGATGTGTTTAATAGATTTTGGCTGTGGAAACAATCCTGCATGACACCAGCTAAACCTATTCCTTGTCCTAGCCCTCTTCCCCTTCTTATATTTCCATGTGCAATACTACTAACTCAGTTACTTAGGTTCAGACAAGGCTGAACATATTGTTAGAAATTAGTCAAGGGTAGGATCTTAAACTTTCAAATATCGTGCAGGTTCTGCATGGGTGTTCATGTAGGTGTTAGCTTAAAACTAGACATACTGCAATTCATTCAGCTGAGTATTCAGACATATTAAATTGCATTTAAAGTTTAGAACAAGTTGATTAACACAAGCACCAAGACAGAAACCAGCCAAGAGGAATGGAAGGAAGTCAGCAAACACAAAGGGAGTACAGACGTGAAAAAGGACAGCACAGACACAAGCATTCTATGCTAGATGTTACTGTAATCTCCTTCTTCATTAATTGAGTTAGATTTATTGAAAAGAAACCTAAACTTCATTCAGGATAAGACCCTGTTGGACCATAATTATCTTTCAGGTCTAATGACAGCAGTAGATGAGTTACACAGAGAAAAAACAACATTATTGAGGTTACAAAACCAAACTCTCGAAAGTTGAAAAATGCCAGATTTAAGATTGCCTAATATAGCTTCTGATACAAGCTTTAATCATGCAATTGCACTTTTTTTCCCCCAGACCTCAAGCACAGTACAGGATGGACAAGTCTCCTGTCAGAAATTCCTCAATATTATGTTTTATACATTTTTTTCCAAGATATTAACTCATGGCTTTACACCATTATGAGACCTTTGAACTTTCATGAAACAATCTTTACTGCTTTCCAAAAACAGATATGTCATTTTACAGGATCAGGAACATTAGGAAAGAAAAGCAGAAACAGTAAGGACCAGAACTACAAAAGTAATTTCACTCACTTAAATAAGAAAGAATTTAGGCAAGTAGGCAACTCAAAATTAAATTAGGCATTTTTTGTTTTCAAAAAAAAAGTTAAGCCTGGTTTTATTAGGAAATTAGAGACATAACACAGACCTTCATACTCGGTTTAACTACAGACCATGTTTCCATCTTCCTACTGATCATTATCTATTGATCATAACGTAAGAATGAAAATGACTGTGAATTCATTGTTTAATTAAAACCCGCAGACTTGACACATGAAAGCTGAAATAGGCTGGATTTTTATTGTTTTATTTTTTTTTAGGAAATGTTTAAGGCTTGCCTTCCCAGCAGTATTCAGTGCAGAAACAACATCATTAGATTTGTCTGTGGCCTGCTTCTAAGAGCTTCCATTTTGTTGGAAGTATGGCAGGTTTGAAGTACCAGGCAAGTTCAACAACTGGTTTTTGGCAGGCCAAATGGCCCTGCGATCAAACAGAAGCCGCTCTGTTTTTGAGATTTTGAATTTCCTTCCTTTCTTTTTCCAGTGGTCAAGTGTAACTAGAACCATGCTTTGTACCTTCAACATTCAAACATTTAAAGCCTTAAAAGAGGAAGACAGGAGAGGTTAAAAGGGAGTCAGTATAGGTCATTTGTTGGTTTTGTGCTTCTAGCCGAGCACAGCCCAGCTGACCAAAGACAGCTGCAGAAAGCAGAGCCAAAGAAAGTGAGGATGAAGCAGCAACGAGTTTGTCTCCTGAAAAAGCACTCTACACCCTGTCTACATCCATCACAATGAGATCCTTTTTACTTTTGACTTTTAAATGTTTAGTGAAAATAATTTAATACTATTATTATGATAAGCATTTACAGTGGAAAAAAATTAACTTTGCAGGTGGCAGAACTTTGAGAAAGTTGTGATCTTTCCACTGGTCATGCAATTGGAAGCTAAGAAAGAAGTTGAAGTTGGTGTTCCTGGGAAGATAAACAGCTCACCTGCCCTCCTCAGTAGACACTCCTAGGTATCCAGGTACGATTTTTTAAATTTCAGTTCTAAAAAATTTGTATCATATCAATAAATCAGGAGAATGAAAAAATTTAGAAAATGTACTTGGGAAAAATACAACTTGGAAGCATATCAGGCAATAATTTATGAGTATGCTCTGCTCTGCCATTGCTGTACCAGGCATGGGGAAGAGACAGAGAGACCTCTTCACCTTTTCAAAGCATTTGGCAGCTCAGTTAGTTATTGGTTATTCCGTTGGTTGACTGTGAGTGAGAGCCAAATGAGGCAAGAAGGATGCTGCCGTGCTGCGCCTGCATGTGGCGAACAATGTGCTTTCCAGCCAAGAGGTCACAGAGGCTGTCAGCAGCCAGGGTCTGTAACATGTTGCTCTGTGTCACTTTGATTAAATTATAAGTAATTCTTTTATTTTCTCTTCAAATATTACTCAATGTTTGAACACTGACTGAATAGGAAAGTCTGATTTATTGACTGTGTTGCTACAGAAATATGCAGTACCATTGGAGGGAGAAACTCAGAAAGTTAATAACAAGAAATGAAGAGCTGTACTAAGACCAAGCAAGTTCCAGAGATATATGCAAGGCAATTTTCTTTGCAGTAGCAAATTTTGTGCTGTACTTCAAGGATGTGAGATTTTGAATCAATATCATTGCCAAATTAAAATAATGAGTGAATCACTAATCTCAAAACAAGTCCTACTTACCTTGAAATGGAAAGGATAGAAAATCTAAAGAAATAATGATGTGTGGTTTCCTGGCATTTTCCATAAAATGCAATGCATTGTCAAAGACACGGCAAAGAACTGAACTGAACACCACTTAGGGGAATTAAATTTCAAACAGGTACAGAAGTTGCAAAGCTACAGCCTCTTGGTAGGACATATATTCTTAACACAAGGCCTCAGAGACACCAATACAGTGGGATATGACAAACTGTAAAAAAATGGATTTCTGTCTGGAGAGAAGAGCTCATTGTATTACACAGAAGAGATGGACTAACAGCTGGCAGAGGACTGTCTAAGACAGCATTGTTGCAGATGTTGAAAGAACTGTGGAACTCACCCTAAGACATTCTTCTGCCTTTTGCTCAGCAGAGCCCTTGCATAAAACGTTGCTTGGCCTGGTGTCAAAAAAATCTGCACAGCAACAGTAGTTGGTTCATCATACCTTTCCAATGACTCTACTTATTCTAATTATTATTTTATTTACTGAATGGCTCATTTTAAATAATCCTAGGAGATAAGCTAGGATTCCTACTTCTCTCTTGTTAACGTCCCTGTCAGTAGTGAGCTAGACATTTTACTTGTTTTCCTAAAAGCTGAGAAAATAATTCAACAGTTTTTTCTTCATAAAACCACATTCACCTTCTCACAGCAAAAAAAAAAAATCTTCAGAAAAAAAATCTGCATTGGAAATAACTTTGAAAGACTCTCCTTTAGAGACTAATTTCTGCATCCCCTTGAAGCAAGATGAGGTGTTTGTTGTTTTCTTTTTTTCAAGTTTTTTTTCATGATTCCACTTAGGGTTTTTTTCATGATTCCACTTAAAATGGCATGGATAAGTTACATGCACTTGAAAACTCATTTTCAGTGCCTTTTAGTTCCTTTCATTTAGTTGAAAATCTTTTTTCTTCTCCTTTTTTTTTTTTTTTTAATAGAGGTCAGTGAGAAATCATGTGTCTCGTGTCAGAAGGGAAATCTACACAAAATGTTTACCACATGAAGATAAATTAGCACTGTATATCACACAAATTTCTTCGAATGTTTGTTTGTCAGAGGTGTGAAGACTGAAAAGGATCAATATTCAGCACTTAAATATTGCTACTTTCTAATCTCTGTCTAGAAAAACAAGCAAGCCTCAAACTGCTCAGATTAAATCTCCACTCCAATTAAGAGAATGTTATAATTTGTCAGAAATAAATTAAATCCAACATTCCTTGACAATGTGTGAACAAATAACTGGGAAAAATTTTACAGAAATCTTTCAGCCTCCCACGTTTCCTTTTGTTTGTTTCTAATGTCTAACAGCTTTTACTTAATTCACCTCTTTAACTGCTGTGCTCTTCATGGTAGCAACTGGTTTCACTGTCATCTTAAAAGAAATCAGCAAATATTACATATTTTCTAATCAAACTACATATATGACAACCATTCTTGGTAAGCAAAGGGCCAAGCACTGTTCTGTTAGCATTAAGCAGTCACTCAGTGTACCAACCCAGTCTACTCTGAGAACACATTGCTTTCTAAAATTAATGATATTCTATCCACATTTCAGATTACCTCAACTCACAAAGGAGGCATACAATCATTTCTATTGAGTATAAAACTTGCTAAAAGAGGTCAGGAATTGCTTTTTCCTTCTTATTGCCACATAACTTCCTTAAGATGGATGTGCAACATTAAAAAACACTATTATCCAGTGGATTTATTAACTAATTCACATGAACTACAATAAAAATAAATTGAATATATTTCTAGACATCTAAAGTTGGGATTCCTGCTGCTTTTCAGTATGAAAACTGGAGTCACAGTTTGTGCCAGGGGAGGTTTAGATTATAGCAGGAAGAATTTCTTCCTGGAAAGTGTGGTTAGGCATTGGAACAGGCTGCCCAGGGAGGTGGCAAGTTCCCTGTCCTTGGAGGTACTTAAGACATCTGTGGATGCAGCTTTTAGGGACTTGTTTAGGAGTGAACTTCTAGTGTTACATTGGTTGGATTTGATGATCTTAAAGGTCTTTTCCAACATACATGATTTTATGATTCTGCTATATTAAAACTAACATGTCTTATCTCTGCTAAATAAACTATCTTGCAAGAATTGCCATGGTTGTCTCAGCTTTGAGCAAGTCTCTCTTAAGGCAGTTTTCATCATCCTCATTCAAACTCTGTGATAGCATGGCTTTTTCCTTTTAGCGGTTTTGCTTTTGTATTCCAGCAGAGAAATGAAGCAGAGAGGATCAATGTTGTATTAATGAAGGGTGAGCCCCTATACATTTGCATCCTGCTAAATAACTCACCGCAGCAATCCCTGCTTTTCCTATTGCTTAGCAGTGCCTGGAGGTTGCTTGCTGCAGGAAGAGCACAGGAAGGCAGTGACCATTACTCACAAATCATCTGTCTGAAGCCATGTTTATATTGCCTCCAGTCAAAAGAGCAATAATCTCACTGATATGGATTTTTAAAATTGTAAAATGAATCTAATAATTGTCTTTTTCATTATCGCTTCATACTGGCTCAAGATCCATGAGCAACATTAAATACATTATCAGCTCTTAAACTTATTGACTGATTCAATGAAACAAAACCAAAAGAGTTAGAGCCACTATTATTTTTTAGTACAAAAGCTAGAATCATAGAAAAGGACTTGAGAGCTCTCTATTAAATTGATACTTTTAGAGTCTGCTACAGAAATAATCCTGTTACACAGCAAAAGTTCACAGACCAACTGCTGAGCAATTTTTGCACAATAGAGGGATGGAATGGATTGTTACAATCTTCCAGTCTGACCTCCTGAACAAATTGTGCCATAGGATTTTTCTGTATTCATCTTGTTTGAATTGGAGCATTTCCTTCAGAAAAGCATCCAAATAAGAATTTTAAAATGTCCAGTAAAGGAGAATTATTACAATCTTTATTAAATCATTCCACTGGCAAATCACCCACACTGTGTAAGATGTGTCTGCTTGGAATCCAAATTGTCTAACTTGAATTTCATTTCATGGTTCTCATTATACCACTGCCAGGCAGATAGAAGAGATGCTATTATCAAATATCTACTTCACATATGGTCAAGCTGCTCCTTTATCTTCTCCTTAATAAACTTCACTGGATCCCACTACATAGCAAGACTTCCAAGTCTCAGAGTTCCTCTCTTAGACCTCCCTGATTAATAAACTTCCAGACCCACATGTGCTATTCCAGTAACTGCTGTTATTGTGGGTAATTACAGGTCGAACAATTTCTTATTCCCCTGTTCAGACAGGGAAAAAAAAAACACCTTTACAGCATTGTGCTGGGAGCTCCCTCTCCCCCAGAGTCCTTTTCCGAGTCACTGCTTCCAAAGACAGCCTTCCCTTGTAGAGAAACACTTCCCTGGTTTGTTTCCAGAAGCACAATTTTAGCTTAACCATATTAAAACGCACATTGTTTGGCTATACTCAGGACAAGATGCAATCATTATGTGGCTGTGCGGTAAAAATAGTCCTGGCTGTATAGTCGTGCGCACTTCTCCCTGTATCTGGGAGCACAGGGCATGGGTTGAAAGTTTCTCAGCAAAGCTGTGCAAGCATACATCCATGTCACCAAGTCCACATCACCCAGACACTTCAGCCCTTCAGCCCTCTCTGTATCTTCAGCCTTTGTGTCACCTCTGTTCATTGTTTATAACGTTCTCTTCTTTCTAATTGCTACTGAAAGTGTCAGAACTGAGGACTAAGAAGCAACTTTTTTAGAATCACATGGCCACTCTGACAGCAACCCACAAACAGGCTTATACTGAAAGCAACCAGACAGCTTTCTATCTCCTAGTCTGTGCTGTGCTGACCGCGTCTTTTAGCTCCTGGCTGGCTATGTTACATCAGTTAGTTTTCCCCTGATCAGATTTAGAGATGTATATCTACTGAAAAACAAAAGCAAGGAACACACCAAGATTGAATTGAAAAGCGTCTTCTGACTGTTCGCAAATCCCACTCCAGGTCTGCAACTTCCTAACTCTGCATCCAGGAGCACATCAGCATCAGGAGCTGAGGAGGAGCAGGAAAACAGCAGGCAACTTGCCATGGCTGCGGAAAACTCTTGTCCTAGTCCTTTCCCAAACACCTGGCAGAAGAGAAAGTTCAGAGGTTTGGAAATCATTCTGATGAGCATAACAAGAATGATGAGTCTAACTCATTACTGGAAAGAAGAGAAGCACTTCCTTACATCTTATACAATGCTTCCTAAGCAGAAGTTATTGTCCTGACAATGTTATACAAGATGATTTCAAAACAGCTGCAAGCATTTATTACAAATAAAGCCAAAACAAATAATTAACTAAAACATGAGCTCACCAAGTTTTGTCTTCACAATTACAATCTTTAAAATGTTGTAGTCAACTGAAATACATTTCTGCCAATATAGGAAAATTTCCATGGGAGGGTGAAAGGAAGAATTTGAAAAAAAAACTGAAGTATCGGAGGTACACACTGGCAGACTTTTAAAAATTATTTACTAATTCTCGACTTACTGATTTCAGAGTCTGAAATGTATCCTGATTAATGAATTAGCACAAATATCAAATCTTGGCGTATTCATGAAGTAGCTCAATACCTATACTTTCCGTTTAATTAATGGTCAGTATACTTCCTGTTAAATGTAAAGCTGCACTGCACATTAATGTATAATTTATGTATAGTTTTGCCTATTTATATATCTTTTAAAAAAGGACATAAAAAGTTTGAAAATAGGAAATACAAGATTTATTGCCTTTAAATATACAGAAGTATATATAAAATAGTCTTAAGAATTAAATAGACATTTCTGTAGATTAAAATGCCTGCAACATGAAAAATCTCTCTCTCTCCCCCCATTAGCATTTAAATTAGATTTTGCATACATACATTACCTTATAGATATCCACAATATATTTTAAGGCCTGACAACATTCCATGAGTAATGGAGATCCTTCAGTAGGGCAGAAATGCAGCTATAGTAATACTTTTCATGTTCTTTAAGACATTTTAACATCTATTCTGAGAGAAAATACTTAACAGAAAAAAACCTTCAGTTTTTCAAAAAATTTATATACATGGTCTAGGGAACATGGACACTTAGGTCCATAGTGAACAGAACAGTTACGTCCTTGCAATGATCACATGAAAATGTGCATCAGGCCACACATGCCCCAGGGAAGCAGCCTCCAACAGCAGAGGCCGTGCAGCAGTGAGGCAGCCCTGTCTCCACCTCACTCAGCTCTCCCCAGTTCACTCCTGGATGCAGAGCATCATTTTCATTTTGACCCTCTGCCTCTCTGCCAAAGGGAACAAAGTGGAACACTGGGAACAAGCATCAGTCATTGTTTCCAAATATAACCCTCCAGCCAACAAAAAGATTCATTTACTTCACCTCTTCCGAGACATAAGCCATCTTTCCATTGACCAGCTGCTGTAAGCAAAGAGGATCCGGATATATTCAAGATCAAGTGCTGCTTAGCAGCCACATCTCAACCAAAAGCTTACTCTAAGGATCACTTGGCGGTTTTCCTCCTGATTTTTTTTTTCATTTAGATTTGGATTTTGAGTAGTACATCTGATCTTGCTTTATTTAAACAAGACCAAGAACAAAGGCAAAGTATAACCAGCATTGATGTAATGAGAAACATTCAATACACATGCTCTGGTGAGCGCAGTTGTAGTTATGCTTCTGGGATACAGGAACTGATATACATAACTGTAAGGCACTGAAATAGTACCCCTGCTACCTTTAAATATTGAGACATACATCAGCATATGTAGGAAGATCAAACTGGGGAAGAAATTTCTTATAATAGAAGAAGCCATAAGGAAAATTATGGTTAGAAGTTGTATTTAAACAGTCAAGAACATGCACTTTTCTTTTCTCTTTTTAAACAATAAAGAGAATTAACCACATGGAGTGCCTTACCTGGCAACACAGTAGATCGTTCATCTCCTGAATCCCTTTAAATCGCTATCTGTACACTGCACTGAGATGCTAAGAGCTCAGACAGAAATTATGAGATTGCTGCGGGAATTACCAGATCAGTCCTAAGGTGTTATGCAAGAGGCTAAAATAATCCAACATTCAAAAATGGTTTATAGTAATTTTATTGCTCTGACTGGATCATTGGTAGTGTTCCTGTGAAGCTGGCACATTCAGTGAACCAACCCAGAAAAATGGACCTTTTTTTCCATATCTTTTTTCTTTAAATTTTGGCTCACTCTGTTCTAATAAAAAACATACTTTATTTATTAAAAAAAAAAAAAAAAGTGTCTTTCTCTCATAGGCTAATACAGTTTAATCTGCAGGATAGTTGTTCAGTTTATTCATCCTTCTTATTCATTTTGTATGTGGTTCACTTTCACACATTTAGCAGATTGTCTGTTTTCCAGAGCACATTTTTCTGATCATGCTTTGTGTTTTTGATGTTTCATACCTTTCTCTTTCTCTTATTTTTCTTTCCCATTGTCACTGGTTTCTGTCCCAGCCTTTGGCTGCAGAATGTTCCCAAAACCATTTCTCAGAAGACATCCTGGTATACTTCTGAGTTTTTGCCCACATAGTCTGCTCACATGGTTTTATAACAAGAGCTGAGTATGAAATTGTGTCCAAAAAAAGGGAAAGAAAATCAAAATTTTAATATCAGTTCTACTCTAAATCTACTCTAAACCAGAACAAGCCCAGGATCTTGTAAGGGAGACAATCACACGTTCTCCACAGAGATGAACTTGCTGCAGGCTATTTGCCAGGGGTATGACCAACCTGCCTTGAGGCCCTCTTTTCCATGATCATGACTAAGGAACCGAAGCTCATTAAGTGCAGATCTGAGGTCATTAGGCCTTCCAGGTAATTGAGCTATTCTGCTTTTTACAAGTAATGCAGTATTTATTTTATCTGCCTGACTGTACTCCTTGCAATGCAGTGGCTGCCTGTCCTCTGGCTGGAGAAGTGCATGACTGAATAGCTTCAGTTAACCAAACGAAAACTTTTGAGGGAAAGCTTTTATTTTGACCAATCAGATTATTCTGCTTAAAGAAGTCCATCAGACCAGATTTATCAAAAAGGATTCATCTCGTTTACTCATAGCCACCTCAACCATTATCAGTTCAGAGAGGGAAGCACATTTCAGATACCTTTCTCAGTAGGTGCTGCCACTCACAAACCTGGGGAATTTCACACACGGTACACGCTAGCTATCCACATGCCTTTTAAATATCCTGCCGCATTCACATGAACTCTTGCAATCCATTCATAACTCATTTTATTTTCCTATTTGAACCAATACATTCATCATTTGGCAGTAAGAACATTTTACCTGCATACAGTATAAGTGGCTTTGCCCTGAGTCACTGATTGCCACGGTGAGATTTTTAGCAGGTCATTTATTCCACCACCATCAAGCATTAAGACTTACTATTGCAAATCAGTTTGAGATTTAAGAGAGAAAAACATTTCAGAGGGAAAATTTTATGGAGTATGAATTGACATATTCCAGTGTTAAATGATGCACTTGTGTACGGGTTGTAAAGTATCTCATGGATACTGCACTCATTCCATGGTGGGCCTTTTCACCTCACCTGCTGCTCTGGCTGCTGCATCCCAGCTTGCACACCCCACGCCCAGCTCTCGGGTACTGCTGAATCCCAGCCCAACTAGAGCCTCCCCTGCGCTGACCGCCCAGTCCCAGCCTCCTGCTGGGACTCCAGTCCCCAGATGCAACGGGCTCACTGCAGCAATGACGACTTGGCTGCACACTCCTCTGTGCAGACGTCCCTTCCCCAGATGCTCTGGACAGGGCGTAATGGCATTACCTCATGCTCTTCAGGCCACCTGAGAGCTGAAACCACATCATTCTGGGGGTTCCATGTGAAAAATGTGCACAACAGGGATCTTTTGGAGCACTTACATCAACCTGATGTAAGATCCAAGTTAGATGGGTTTTTTTCTTCTCCTCCAGAAGAAAAAAACAGATGTTATTGTTTTTTCAGTTGCGTCCTCCATATTTAAAATAGATTCAGTTAAAGAAGTGAAAAAAATTACTCATGTGAGCAGGAATTCTGAAAAAAAAAATAATAAAATAAAATCAATCCACACACAACAAACAGAACTAATCGCTAGGAAAGGCAATTAAATGCCAAGTAGGACAGTGCAGAAGACACTGATACCTCTTGCACTTAAACTGAAGCTCAGTGGTATTCAGTATTTCATCCATTTTTGTACTTTGTCATACACGCTTGCCAAAGAAAAAAAAAGAAGGGCCTACGTTTTTATTCTTGATTTGCTTTTATCTGCTGTTTGACTCCTTTGCTCTGCCTGGAAGCAAGACCAGTCCACTGGGGTAAAAAGGACATTGAATAGAAAAGTGATACATTGGGTCAAGGTTAAAATAAACTAGCCACTGAGTTGTCTGCAGAGATATTGGCCAAGTGATAACTGCAGATCAGCTCTGGTGAGCTGAGATTATTTTTCTTTCTGCAGGGTAGGAGTTACTCAAAGTCAAAGCAATATTTTTAAGTGACAAATTAAATGCCACACAGGAATTAATTGTTGCATTGTTAACTGCTGATTAGTCACACATATCACAATATGAGGCTGAGTGATGTCATACTTCAAACTCCCATCCCACACAAACATAATGAGGAGGTGATTACAGGAAGCTGGCTGGAAGTCATCTGAGGGAAGAGACACAAAGCAGAAACTGCTAAAAAGGTCATTTCAGTCTTGACCAGGAGAGATTTTCAAGGAGAAATCATCTTACTTGAATCTCCTTGAACTCTGGCGAAGCAGAGTTCATTTATTTGTTCCCATGTTTGTGAGCAAAAAGCATTTCTTTCCTTGCATATCATACTGACTAATGAGAGTTGATCGTGAATTGCTGAGAGAAAATGGACTCTAGCGCAAAAAACATCAGGAGCAGTGAAGATCAGAGTTGTGCAGCTCGCTGTCCAACATGTGCAGTGAGGCAGTCAAATGCTGAAAATCATAATTCCCTGAAGCATTTAGAAAAAATCTACCATTAAGCTCTAGTTTTCAGTTCCCGAATTTGCATTATGCTTTTGTCTACACATAGCTAGTCTTGGCTTAGATTACATACTTCTCAGAGTGTAGATTTACACACTTCCTCAGACAGCAGAATCCTGATAAGAAAATCCAGGCTTCCTGTATCACAAATAATAAAGAAAAAAATCTGATACAGAGATGAGTTTTGCAAGAGTTTGTTACTGTGAAAATACCAACATTCACCTACAGGGAATACCAGACTTATGCAAAGAGTGTGATAAATCCATTTTTTCAGACTCACTGGCAGAACAGTGAAACCCCAGCTAAATGATAGAGCTAGGATAGAAAAATGTGCTGCAGTGCAGAGCTTGACGAAATTTAAGCTGTGTGGACAATGTTACTCCCTTATTGTTCAGTGTTTTTGGCAAGCTCAGAGGCACAAACAGAAGAAATGAAAGCTGTAAGCAAAATAAACCATCTACGGCATGATTGTGACATGGAGCAAAGATGAAGAAAATGAAGCATGTTGGAGAAAACAGTTTGGAAACAATAACCAGAAAAACCTGCCCTGCATCCTCAAACCATTGAAATAAATGAGGAGTTTACATACTTCACTATTCCCATTAACATTTCTCTTAAAAATAATGCAGCAAAGCTGTGAATGTACATTCAGGCCCCTCTGTGAATGTTAACAGTCTTCTTACTGAAACCAGCACGATCAAGAGGCTTGTTCATCAAGCTTAGAAAGCCATATTGTTATGCAACAAAAATTGTCATCATCTAGAAATACAGCAAAGTGGACAGGCTGATTATCACATATTCCACCTGCAAGTAATAAAGCAGCATGCCTCCAAATCCAGTCTCACATTTCCAGATGTCATATAAATAAGACATAATAACAATCCACAACAAATCTTGGAAAACATTCTCTTCCCTATAAATACTATTGAGACAGGCTATTTTCTTGTGTATGTATTAATGCATTTAATTGAAAACCCAGGGCAGCTGTTACGCTGGTATTCATTTCATTATGGTCATAAAAATGACGGATGTTCAACACAGAGCTGAATACAGATTGCAGCCAAAGCTATTTACTAATTCCTTTTCCCCTGATCATTGAGGAGACTAACCACAAATTTGAAAGGCCAGAAATACAGGAGAAAATAATACTGCAGTGAGTTTAGCAGGTACAAGTTTCAGATGTTTCGTGTTTACTAGAGATAGCAGTCTAGAGAGCAGAGAAAATGGTGACCCAAGCAACAGGCTGCAGCACAACCAACATATGCCAGGTGGTCTGCACCCTTTTTTCATCCAACCACACCAAAAGCTGAGCAGAAGAACCTAGCTGTTGTTTTCCTACAGCCTGAGCAACTCAGGGTCTGCCCCTGACTGTTGCTGAAGACCAGCACCAAAGACCAGCTGCTCCTGGGGATAGGATGAGACCTCAGCAGACTCCTCCTCTGCATTGCAGAGCTGTAGCACTGGTGTTCAGCATAGACCTAGGACAGCCCAGTGACCGTGGTGCACCAAATGCATGTAAAAACCAGTAGATAATACAGTTCAGTGCATTTGAACGGAGAAGCACCACGAAAGTTGTATTGACTAACACATGATATTGAAAGGTAAACAGTACCTTAGTATTTTAGCAAAAAAGCATATGCACTACAATTGTGTTTATCTAGAGCTTCACCTTGATTCTCTGTGCTTCTGCTGCTGGAAAGAGGTCACACCTGTATCTTTTAACATTTGTTTTTATTTATTACAGTTAGACCCATTCTTTCCCAGTTCACTTTATATACAATGAAAACATGTCAATGCTAAAGCAATATGCTATTCTGATTTTGTTAGCATGGAAAGGACAAGGTCCATTTCTGCTTTTGTAATCTTACAAACAGAAATTTGTTCACTATCTAGTCATGCTAATTTCAAACATCCTTTGGGCATTACCAGCGCAGCTGAAATTGTCATTCTGTTAAACAGTTTCTGGTATTTGTATCTGGCAATCAGAAGTTTAGCTTACCTGGAAATATTTCAAAAAAAACACTTCTGGTTTCAAAACTTAAGCTCATCAGTTAAAATTATGCGTAAAAATACCCACTGGAAACAAAATACTTATTTTGAACAGAAGGATGTTTAAAAAGGATATGTGAAGGGTTTCGATACAGATTTCAACACTATGAACGCCTAAAGAATATGACTTGGAATGGATTTTGCCATACTTTCTTTTCTCTTTCAAAATCAAGAGTTCATATGTATGAAGAATAAATCGTTGCCTTTACTGGGGAAAAAAAAAATAGTTGACAAGTGAAAGGATTACACAAATCACTGATAGACTGTCTGTGTTACAAGCACAACCTGTAATCACAAGTTTGTCGTTAAAAGCTTTTTCCACTAAACCGAAAGTTTAATTCCCTGGCTATTCACCATTCTGCAAGCTTATTTCCTTGTTAAAAAACCAACCAAACAAAAGATTTGGGAATAGTCAGTAAAACAAAGTTTTTAGTAAATAGGAACCTGTACTCTAAGATATTGCCCAAGTATTGTGGTGCAATATGTTTCTCCAATTAGAGTTCATCTGAAATTCAGATATAATCTTTCTTTTAAGTAGTTAATTAACATAGTTCATGCTCCAAAAAGAAATATTATTAATAAATTATTTAGCTGGCCATTCCCAAAAGAAGACAGGAAAAAAAGTCAATATAAAACATATTTAGTAATCACAAATTAGAATTTTATAATGACCATTGCTTTCATTCTCTCTGCCTCCATGAAAACTTCACTCAGACATGCAATGACTTCAGAAACAAACCAAAAATTCCGTAGGGACCGTTGTTTACAGCATTTAGCTTCAGGCAAACCTCTATCTGCCCAACAAGAAGAAAATTGCACTAAACTCCCAAGATAAAAAAAAGCCAGGCTTCCAACACATCAGGCATTAGTTCATTAATTTCCATGTTACGTTCATGAGCCCACATACCTAGTTATCATTAACAGGGCAGAATACTGGATATTCTGGAAGCTTACTTTGATCTAGAGCCAGTCTGACCCATAGACTCAACCCTCCTTAGCAGCTGGAAAGGTGAGAAACTGAAGAATCCAGCCAATGCTCCACCATCCTTATTCGTTTATCCCCGAGCCAGTCCTGCGGATATATCTGGAGACTGTGGAAAAGAAGGATAGGACCAGTTCCTCGTGTGTGCCAGTAAATGATTGTTCCCAGCAGTGCAGTGGCATAGCATGCTGTTCTGTGTGATGAAGCTCTTTCCTTTCTTGGAAAACACCTAACTGGGGCCAAATGCTGGGGCTACCAGCTCAGCCTCTGTATATCCGTGACTCTTCCCTCACACTGCTGATATTTGAATACTTTACAGAGCATTCTCCCTACACAGTGATTATTTTGGCATGATTTTTAGACAAAGATATGTCTAGATACCATCATCTGCTTTGATATTCAGTGTCCCACATACAGATGACTGCAACAGAAATGACCAAAAAGTGGAACTGGTAGATACGCTCCCATTTCAAAGAACAATAAACATTTATTTCTCCCTGAGTTTTCCTCTTTCAAATACTACATAGAAAAATTAAGTTTATGACAACTAGAAAATCTGCACCTGAGATTCAGCTACAAAGCTAACAGCTACGAAAACAACAGGTACATTTTTCTGAAAGAGCTCAGATAGCAGTAGAGATTTAGACTGCCATTATTTAAAGAAAACTGGAAAAGCTGCTTACGATCTCTCTCTGATTGCTCGCTACAAGATTTTTACAAGCAATCAGAGATCAGCCTAAATGCATCAGGAGATTGCTTCTTTTCACTGTACAGACCTTGTCCTGTTCAGTTTAAAGCCACTTTGTACTTCAATGAAAAAAAAAAAAAAAAAAAGAATTTTATTTGATAGTCTGTCAAATACCTTTTNAAAAAAAAAAAAAAGACATCTGTATCTTTTTTTTTTTAATTGTCATTCCCTGAATCTCACACAGCTGTGAGTATATCTTTTCTGAGGAGAATGTCTGTACTGCAGTCTACACCTTTTTAAATGACAAGCTGTTACTATTTACAAGCACCTTCCAGAAACCAACAGGTGAGGATCTTCCCCCTCTTGGACTTTCAAGTTTCAAGTTTATATTTTTGTAAATTATGTAAATCACAGATCTTTCAAAGGATGACATTTGAAGGCAAAATGTCTTAGAAACACAGGGAATTGAACTAGAAAAAGAAAACAATCCTCAATAGAAATAACAGATTAAATTCAGATTAAGCTGCTGTTACTAGAGTTAAGTTTTGAAGTTCACAGCAAACATGCAGTTGATTTCAAAGGGGCATCAACTGAGAATGCTCATGAACCGTTTTCATGAAAAAATGACACACAGTCGAAAAGTAGCAAAAGTTCACATTACAAAGAGGAATTGTAGTTTGCTTTTTTGTCCACCCCATAGAGCACTTTAAACACTTTTCACTCTGCATTACGTCTTGCCTGATAGCTCTTTCTTAACAAAGTATTATAAATTAGTGTGACTTGGAGATCAATATTCCACTGTCAAACACAAAGCACAACATTTTCTGTTTTATGACATCTCAAAAAATAAAAAGGAAATACCGAAATTGTGTAGAAAGTTACAAATCTGAATAGCAGACAAGATTTCCCCAAACACATGGATTATACTAATAGCCACTTGAATACCAACTGCACTATGTATAGGGTTGCATAAAATCAATTCCGTGGCTGAAGCAACGTCTGGTATACTAAAGGTGTCTCAAAAGGTGTATCTGTAATTTGCAAAATAAGCGTCTTTAAAAGTGTGAAATATTCATTGCTGACCATGTTTTTAAGCTTATGAGCTCAGAACTTCACAAACACCAGATTTCATTAAACCCCCTTGCTGCATCTAAAACCTGTTGCTGATGGAGAAAAATACAGGTGTACTTTCAATCATGTTGAATACAGTGGTAAACGTGGAAATAAAGCCACAAACAGTTGCACCTATCTGCCAGCTCCCTGCACTGTGCACCAAACTGAAAGAATACAGTTACTTTTCAAATAGCTTTCATGCCCAGTTACTAGCTTGTCTCATTCCACCCCCAATTTTGAGAGAAAAAGATGAAGGCAGAAAGAACTATTTAGCATCTATTCAGCTCCACCTGCAGCATATGGTTGGATTTGATTATCTTAAAGGTCTTTTCCAACCTAGTTGATTTGATGATTCTATATAAACGAGAACCAGAAGCTTACAGTGCCAGTCTGATTACTACTTATGCTGACAATAACTAGTACTTCAAATTAATTTGAGAGATTTTTGTAGCTACATTTAATGACATTTTCACACTACGAAGCATACAAGTACTTTATTGTTGTTATTGACTAAGTTTTAGAGGGATACGCAGATTGCATATAATTAGTAAAATAATGTTAATTTCCTAAGAAATCATTACAAAGAGCAAAAGCTATCATACTTTAGAAGGCAATGTGATTTTCATATGACAACTTATTCATGCATAGCTGGAAAATGCAAACAATCTATTAAATTGGATACTGGTGTCATTATGTCATATGTGCTGAAAACAGTGTAATGCACAAATGAGAACTCAGAAAAATTAATATATATCTACATCCTTTATTGTAGTAACTGCTAGTAAAATTGCAATCAGTATTTAAATCTTAGTTCTGAAATAAACTCCACAAATGACAAGAGAAATTGGTGCAGCTTGAGAGTTTCGGAGATTTTTATCTTGCTCTTTTATTAATGCAATAAGACAAATTATGGCTTGAGGATAAATATCTTACACATTAAGTTTTCAAAATAAAATGTATAGCCAAAGCATATGATGAGTTATCTGCTATATATAACATTTTAAGTATTATTTTATAATACAGTTCTTTAGAAGTATAATTCACTCCTGTTTAAGAAGGAATTATTTAGTTATTATAATCAATGGCATGTTGATTACTAACAATGTGTATAAACATTTTCCAACACTTTCACAAAATTTGACATTTGAAATTAAAACTATTTAAAGTGGACACAGAAACAACAACTTTTAGCCCTTCATTCTTGATATTTCAACTTTCCTATTCACCTAAAAGTAGTTTAAAAATAAATGATGGGGTCCACAATACTTAAACCCTTTGTTACCATGAGTACCCTAGTTAGGGCAGTCTTGTGCAAGCCAGAGGATGTGCTCAACTGCAGCAGAAGATCGTGAGTTCAGATTCACAATTATTTAACACAGAGAAACGCTATCCAACTTGCACTCTCCTCCCTAAAATTACACTTCTCAAAATAATATTCCCTGGTGACCCCATTTGAGCAATGGGTTGTAAAAAAATTTAAACACCTGCTGACAAAGTTTCTTTAATTTTATTTTCTTTTTACTAACTCAAATTTTCTTATAAAACTATATTTTTTTACTATTCGTAACTTGAGNACTGGTGATATGAGGCACTTGTACAATGAAAAGAAATTTTGACACCTACAAACTTCCTTAAATAAAAGAAAATGTATGACCTCCATACGGCTCTGTACTAGTCATTTCATAAAAAGGAATATCTGTGTTATACCAAAGCTTTCCCTTAAATGAGAGACAGACAAAACAAACCATTTGCAACAGCATTTATAAAGTTGAAGATTATCCCCCTGAACAGTGTTTATAAGCCTTCTTAGTCAAGTCCCATATATTTGTTCAATTTCATTTTCTTGGATACCCATTGTGTTGTTTGGCTACAATGCAAATTGCATAGATTCTCTCAGAAAATCAGGATCACTACAATAATTTCTTGGAAGTAGCATATTCCAAATAAATGAGCAAATATCTCTCTTGATTAAAATCCATCACAGCAATAACTGAAAAAGAATACAGTTGTGAGTAAAAACAAAACATTGCTCAGAGAGAACAGAAGAATGGAAGGATAAATGCAAACATAGCAAATGTTTTGAAAAAGACAGTTAATTTCTAATGATCTGAGATTTATCAGTAAAACATTTTCAGTGAAAAATAAATGTTTATTTATAGTATAATTTGAAATCCTAAAATCTAAAATGATTTCAGTTTGTTTAGGTTTTAGGCTTGCATTTTCATCCAAACTGCAACTGTGACTGTACAATAATGTCTGCAGATTTTGAACACCTTCTTAAATATCACTATATTGCCATATCATAAAAAAAAAAAAGAAAAAAAAAAAACTGACAAGACAAAGGGGGAACTTCACAGAATCTCAGCAAGATGTTTGCCATATGCAAAGATTAGTTAAACACTTAGTCATATATTAGTCTCTAGTGCCAGATCACGGATATTATTCAAATATCTGAATGGTAACCAAAATTAACATTTGTTTCTTTTTATGCAGTTGCTGTTACAGTAATATGGCATCTGAACAGAGCAGCAGATTCCTGTTCTGGGCATTTCTACTATACTTACTAAATCCAGAAATACCTAGGCAGTGTATATTATGACCAAAATGAAAGCAAGCTGTTTTCTTTTGTTTCAGAGGAATTTTTTATTTTTTATTTTTTTTCCAGAACTCAGGTTCTCCAGAAATCGGGTGGCTTCTTCCCAGCTTTGTCTACAGAAAAGACTACACCCAGGCCAAACACAGCTCTCAGTCTGCTTGAATACTTAAGAACCAACAGAACTTAAGAACTGCAGTGTGTTGCTGAGTAGTTTTTCAACAAGTTTATAAGCTTTTCTAAAAAAAGACATTAAATAATCAAAAAAATGGTGTTGCGCATGTCTATAACTCTTCAAAATAGAGATCAAAGTGCATAAAATGCATGTATAAATACATCTCCTTGACGCACTCCTCTCAGTGATTTCTACATGTCAATTAAATGCTCATTTTAAATGTGCAGTTGCTAGAACATTGAGTTTACCTTTATTTGTTAGAAACTTTCCTTTGCAAACTAAAGTTTCTGTTAAGAATACTTTATAGAGCACCCTAGATTTATATGAATAAAAATATTAGTATTCTGGTGTATGCATTTCAAAGTCATTTTATATTTATGAATAGGTATTGATAAACTGCATAGTTCTCATTCCAGTCGTCCTTGCTTAGCATCACTTATTGCTCCCCACACATCAAAGACAAACTCATCTGGAAATGCAAAGTCTCCCAGAGTTTCATCCAATGCCACTGCAAATTCATCTGGGTTTTTCTTGTCTCTTCCAGCTTCCACCATTGTTGCAGCTAAAAGCAAACAAACAAAAACAAAATAATGGTATTATAGTGGAAGTGACAACTAAAATTTGTCCAAGATAGTTTTTGAAGGTATATTTTCACAGTCCAGTAAGGTTAAGGCGATTTAAAGTTTACCTACTGAATTTAGTAGGTTTATGTACTGATTTATGTACTTAAATCCTCCCCCTCCCTCCCCGCACCGTAGCTACATTTGGTCCTGGTGAATGGGAGAGCTTCATGTAGTGTTAATTATGTATTCCTCTATTTGTTTCAGTGATATTAATTCAACCAGCCTTCACTTTTCTCTTAGTAAGCTATGTTCAGCATTCATTTCTGCACATCTGAGGCAAGGTTCAGCAAACTTCTGTGATAGTGAGACCCGTGCCAGTGCATCACCAACTTCTGCAAGTTTGATATGAGCTTGCTGATCACACAAGAGTAAAACTCAAATCCAAATTTTACTTTTATCTTTCCTCTAAACAAAATACAAGATCCCAGCAAGCTGGAGTTTAAAGTGGCCAAGTTTTTTTGTTTTTTTACAAAAAGATTGAATTTGGAAAACACCATAGAGCCTGCATAGTAGATACATGCAATCAAACTCGTACCAGTTTGCTAGTAACAACTTCTAAGTTGTAGAACACTGTAAAACACACTCAGCACAAACAGCACTGCTGAACACAGTTGACTTTGTGAGCTGTATCTCTGCTCTGCAGGCTCTGTTCATATTCACAAGATGATATTGCACAATAGATGAAACCCTCAAAGTCTGCTAATGTCACACTTGAAGGATTTAATACCATCGAGTTTTTTCTTAGAGGGATATCTGACTGGAAAACGTGTATTACAGTGCCTGAGAAAGGGAAGGAAATACTGAAGCTGCAGGGGACCATCTTCACTAGGACAGTCTACTGCATACCTGCTATGCACTGCATGCACTGTGTGGTGTTGAAATGGCAAAATATCACTGATAAATGCAAAAGAAACTTTCCTTGTTCTGAAGTTTCTAAAATATTATTTTGTTAACTTGAAACCGTTTACTAACGGTTATGAACTGCTGGAAAATAGAGCTGGCTATTACACAAACTTTTAACAAGCTGTGAGCAAACTTGAGCCACATTCCACACTGTAGACGTCAGCAACAGCAGTTCTGAAGAAATTTGACGTTTCAGTTTTAACTACATTCAGACATGAGACTACAAACAGAATCTGCATGCCAAACGACAAAAAGGTGCCCAAGGTTTGACAAACAGACTAGTTTAAGGAAGCTTAAGTGGAACCCAGCCTCCTGGGCAACGCTAGAGGTTCTCAAGGACTCTGAAGACCTGTTTCCTTGCAAGAAGTAACCTGTCCCTGTTGTGCCCATTCTTTCTGCATGCCCCGTGAAGTTTCTGGAACATTGTCTCAGAGCAGTCTATATGGGAAAATGAGGAGAAGGGCTTAATTTAAACTTCACAGCCTTCCTGATATGAACCAGGATATGAAGTCACTTCATATAGACACTGGAGCAAGGTTGGAGGGAGAATAGCTGTGCAAGGTGAAAGACACTTTAAACAAAGAGAAAGATACAGTTCCTCCAGATATTAAAGAGAAGGTAGCCATCAAAGGAGTGAGGATCTAGACAAGTATTACAGTGGAAAGAGTGGTAGCAAGGAATTTTGCAGATAAATTGATGAAGATGCCTGAAAGTGCGATATGACACAGTCTAAGAGCAGTGATAAGGTAACACATTGCTATTGTTCAGCTGCCCTAGCTGAAACTTCAGAATTGCACAGTAATAGTCATTAACCAAAATGTTACTTCAAACACAATGCTCTTTAAATATTAAGCTTCCCAAATTACAAAATGTAGCTCTAAAAATAGTTTTATAGATTTACCAAACTAGAAAACAAAATCCAAACTTAGATAATCAAGACAAGTTCCAGCCCAGACAAGAAGTCAGAACATCACTGCCATTTGAAAGCAGCAGCCTCAGATAAAAACGTTTTCAACTGTATTGAAAAACTGCAGTCAGACCACCAGAGCACGGTACAGCACTGTGCTGTATTTGCTGATGCACATTGCCCTTCCCTGGTTCATGTGGTACGACGAAACACGCCTCTGCACAAAGTGCAGACTCCTCACGGCTCTTGCACACCATTTCAATAGCTTGGTGCTGACCTCTAGCGTCAGCAGCGCTGTATTACCGCTCAGCAAACGGTAATGGAAGACGCAAGCAATCCTCCCTGGTGTCGGCACGCGAATGTGCAAGGCTGAGCAATGTTTCAGTGGTTCCATACATACAGAACACCGAGGCAGACTAGTTTCTCCATCACGCAGCATGCATGTTCTTATTCCCCCGGGCAGTTATTACCATTATACATGCATGGGGTGGCATCCACTCAGAGGCACAGCTGGAAAATACTGGGCAGAATATGCGTATTTACACAGTGACATTTACAATGCCTAATTCCCAAGGCAAATCAAGAAGTATTGATTGCCAGGGCATTTGGTAGATACTCGCCAACTTGAAGAAAACTTTACTGGCTCCCAGAGGGCAACAACTCCGTGCCAAATCTCCTCCACTCCCCTCCCTTTCCCCCACTGCTTCTTGTGACAGCTGCACAATAAAGTGATTACAGGAATTTTATTC
>VXAV01002783.1:82265-94160 GCA_013399715.1 Alectura lathami | reverse complement strand
GAATTTAATAGAACTGTTTTTACTGTGCTACTTTTTCTGAGACTATTCCTTCTCTTAAAAGGAGACCTTATGCCGTATCCATTTTTCCTAGGTAGGTTCCATCTCATTATTCTTGCACGAGTAGTCAAAATACAGATTATTCCGCTAAACAAGTATTGAAATGTGAATTTTAATTATATTTAANTAACTCATTATGTGACATAACCCTTATTTCCAACACTTCACACCAAAGCTCTGTGGCCAACACAGAAACCATTTTTCACATTCGTATAATTTATATTTATAGTTCGTGCTATGCTGTCTTTGCTTTGTTTCTATTAATTTTTCACCAATTCACAGAGGACTAGCTTATGACTGGTAAGGACAAATTTATCCAGAGAAGTCTTTAATTCTTTACATTTAGTCTTGCCTAGAGCCAAGGCAGCACCTGCACACATGGTGAGAAGATATCCAACCAGTAAATAAGACTTATTTCATATTCCTCTGTTAGGAAGAAAAATAAATCTAGTAATTTGACAGAGACTTGTCTATCATTCCTACACCCTTACAAACTTTAAGTAACCAGATTCTGTTGAAACTAACAGGAATCCTGCACCTGCTTGTCCAGCAGAACCTGGGTCTTGTTTGTCATCTCCTCTGGTGCTATTCTCAGCGTGCTGCAGCATAAACCATATCTCTTATATAAATTTGTGTCTAAAGCTCAACTGCATCTAAGGCAAAAGCCAGGATATTCTTAACCTCACATAAATCTCACATTGGACACTGAGACTTCTAAGTCCATTTCTGTAGAGTAAAAATCTGTCCAAAAAGCCCTAATTCCCTCTCAATTCAATGTCAGATAAAAGGTATTGCCACGGAATTAGCAGGTTTCCTTCTCTAAATCATCAGCAGACTAAAAGGTACCATAATCATCTTATAGAAATAACTGCTATAAAATAATGGTTCATATCATTAGATGCTGATTTACTCTGGCCCTTACAAACAGACTATGCAACAGCTTTTGTCCTGAATATCCTTATTAAAAAGCTATCACTATAATTGCAGTACTAAAAAGTATGAACTATAAGTATGCAAAAGTAGTATTACAACATATACATTTACTTAACAGGTATATAAACGTATTAGAGATTAACTTATAACTCACATTCTGTGCAGAAGCACCAAAAGCAAAAAAGAAATCTTCAGATTGCTCTCATTTTCCATTTCTGCTGTTATTCTGACACCAAGTGTCCAGACTGGTGTATGACAGCAGTTGTAAACGGCTAACAGATTAAAAAAAAAAAAAAAAATTAAGAAAAAAAAAATCAAACTTTTTCCACTGCGGTGAAGACAGTGATTTTGAACGTGCTGCTAGCACACATGAAGTCATACACAGTTAAAACATCGCAGTATTTTGAACTTTCTTATTACAGAAAAATGTTGCATGAGTCGTAGGGAAAAAATAAAAAAATAAAAAATTGAGATAAGAAAAATAAAAACTCAATCTCTATTTTGGCTCCCTAAGCTAACCCAACAGGTTTTCATTTTTTTTTTTTTTTACTACACTGATAAAATTAATGTACATAAGGATTAGCAGTAGGTACACATCCCTCCTATATAAGTAATCACTTTCNTATACCTGCTGTATAATTAGAGAGCCAACAAAATGTTGGGGAGAACAGCAAAGGAGGTGCTAGAGGGAATCTCAAACTCTTCTGCAGCATTCTTCTCATTAGAGACCTCAGTACATAGTGAAAGGGCTCAGAAATAGAAAAATCCAATTCACAAAGGAACAATAATTACATACAGAGCTGTAGAGTAGAAAGGAAAGGAAGTTTAAAGATCAGTGAAGTGATCTGTGCTTTAAAACTGTGCCTATGAAACAATTCCTGCACTGGTTTTGCATCATCATGTGGTCACAAACAAATCAAGCAACTGAGACTCAGCACTGAGTCGGCCCACACCAGGATGAATGCCCCAGAAAGCAAAAGGAAGAAAATCCATTCCTAAACTTCCCACTCAAAGAAAAAGAAAAAAGGTTCTTTTTGTGGCAGTTACATTACCTTGGGTTGACACCTGGCTACAACCTGAAAACAAATTTATAATGCAGTGCAACACAGATTTCAATATCCAGTGAACAAGGTGAACAGTCAAGCCACACTCACCAAATGCTTTCAGAGGCTCTATCAACTTCAGCTTAAACACCTGACCTTTCTCCAGATCTTTTAGCATTTTGGCAACTTCATAATGCCGACAATCTGACACATCTTTTCCATTTATAGACTCTATGTGATCACCCACACAGATCGTTTTGATTTGGTCCATAAGGCTACCTTCTCTGATCCGCTATTGTTTAAAAAATAAGAAAATAAAAAATAATTAGAAACATTTTTTTTAAATGGTAAAGAGGTGACAGAGTTTCAAGAATGTCAGTTAAAAAACTCAACAGCGTTGAGCTTGTTGTACGAGCAGTGCATAAGAATGTCATAAAAGACATTTTAGAAGGAATTCTTTTTAAACAAAGTACTTTAGTATGCATTGCATATAAAAACAGCAGCAGGAAAAAAAAAAAAATGCAATCATACTTCAGAAGTTCAGGCTTCTGAATTAGGTAATATTTTTGTGCTTTAAAACCGAACTGGAGTGTGCCAGTAATGTGAACATCTACTTGATTTTCGGTTTTGATGTAATAGTCTGACAAGTATAGCCCAAGGACATACAAAAACAAATATGTGATATTCTAAAAATAAGTACTATAAAGGTCCAGTCTTAATAAGGCTTATCTACAGTGAGTAAACTTCTGCCATATTCCTCATTGAGCTACATAGCTGCATATTAACATACTTCCCATGAAATAACCATAAAGGATAAGAAATGCTTCCAAATGTCATTTCAGGGAATACAAATGGCATAGAAGTCATAAAATGAAACACAACTGAGTATTTGTAGAGTTTGTGAAGAGCAATTTAAAGGAGGAAAAAAACAATCATTAAAAGATCTCTATGATTTATTAAGTCAATTAAAGAATACTTAAGATTTCAGTGGTTCTGTTTATTGTTGTTAAATGCTGTCATATTTATCGTGCTTGAGTCGTGAAAGCCATTATCCTATATAACAGGAAAGCTATGATATACTAGTATGTCTTATATTTTGTGGAGATACAAATCTCATTCCAGAATCTTCCAAGATAATATACTTTTCAATAGATACTGTTTTCAGGCTAACTTTGAGTTTACAGTGAGACGAGGGAGACAAACATATTTCCACCTACTGCTATAGCACCTACCCTAGCTGCATAACTGTCTAAAAAACCTGCTCCTAGTTTATGTGCGCATGGCTAAGCCCACATATGTGCCTCCATCTGAGAGAGTCAGTGGGAAGTGTGATAGTGCTCACAGTCCTGTAAGATACTGCAACAATTTTTAGCTTCAGGCAGTGTTTAACTCTTTCTAACACTTTGTGTTACTGTTGTTTAACCTAGATTAAAAACAAAAAGAAGCCTCTTAGCGAATGAAGAGGGGCGTATTGTACACAAACAAGAAACCAGACCCCAAATGCATTTCTGTTTCCAGGTGACAGGATTCAAAATTGTACCCATGGGACTTTATGTTTAGTGCACGTGTTGAATGCATTCCTATCACCTTTTCTTCTTCACTTGGATCCTAATATCAACGCTTTCTAAATAAAATTACCTGCCTATGTTTTTTGTGCAGCAAACAATTCTTTATGTGACATAGCATTCCGAGTTAACTGAGCTACATTGTCACAGTAATTAAGATGCAATTGAAATGACTGCGTCTCAGGTGCCCTAGAGTACATGTAGAACCTAGAATCTATAATCCCTATGCAATAGTTGAAATTCCAATGCATATTATAATGTCCAATGCATATTATAAAGTCCCCTAACACACCATGGTATAACAGTACAATTTAAGCACCTACAAAATGCTTCAAGTTCTACTGCTGCTCTTCAAGTGGCTAATTTGATTCCATAATACATAATTTCAACTGGCTATGTACCCAGAAATCAAATTTGTAAAAATAGCATGACACCAGGTTTTGTTATTAATAAGGCAAAACAACATCAGATTTCATAGCAAAAGAATCTGCAGTTCAGACTGCCAGGTTTAAAATCTGGCCCGGTTATATATCACGCTTACACAAAGTGCAACAAAATTACTGCAGTCCATAGTAGCATCCAACCCACAGATAGGTAAATTTAGTATAAATCAGTAATTAATAATGGAACATCGTAAAAAATTGTTAAAGAAATGAGTATATAAGAAAATAACTCCACCAATCTATTTTTTAAGTAGAGACATTTTATGCTTAGTGATTTAGCTAGACAACCAAAATATGCAGTTTCACTTTTGTGTGTATATACAAACTCTGCTCTATAAATGAGCCTTGGCTAAATACGCAACAGCAACAAAGTAACCTCCTAGAAAATCTTTTAAAGTGATGCAGAACTGCATTCCCACCAAGACTGCACTATGTCCATTATACCTTTTACTAGACCAGAACAACTACGTTATATTTATTCAGACAATTTTTATGCAATTTATTGGAAATTGCTGCTTGCTGATGTGGTGAGGGTTTTCCAGCCCAATTCAATTATGCAGTAGGCTATGTGATGGTTGTTGTTCTCTCCCCTTATCATCAACCAAGTACAGAGATAACCATGCTCTGTACAATGCTGCACGTGTGAACTTTACTCACTGAAGCACTGCTTGCAATGCCTTCTTTCAAAATGTCACGTAAGTAGCCATGTGACTGAATGTTACAGGCTGCACTGGTATTACCACTAAAAATTCAGAGTTTTCTATCTATAAACATAAAAAACGAGGCTGCAGTTTTGCCAGACTACTTGCTGAAACCTCCACTGCATTTCAATTTTGTCAAGTGTGATCTCTATCACATTTTTCGATGACGATGACAAACAAGCATACCTCTAGTCCACATCCTGTTTTATATCCATGGAAACTAAGAAATGAACAGAGAATACAACTTCTACATACAAGAAGCTCTGATCTTAATACTTTCTATGCAAGTTAATTAGGGTGAAGGGTGTTAATCCATATCCTTACCACCTTTTAATTCATCCTACCTAAGGCAATCCAATACTGGAAAGCTGAAAGTGCTCTGTACCTGCACCTGTTCTTACAGAGCATGAAAATTCTGCCCTGTGAACAGCCATATAGACTGAAAGAACAGGATCTCATTACTATGAGAGACAGATGTTATATAAGCACCTAAACAATGTCATCAGAAAAATCATTAAAAAAAAAAGAGGGGCAGATATAAGTAGAATGTTATACCTGCCGTCTCAGAATAGACCAGAAAATACAATGGTTGCATTGTAAAGCTGATACACGTTACAGAAGCAAAAAAACAAAAAAACACATTTTCAAATGACATGCAGTACAGAAATAGATGAACTAATTTCAAATGATGCATCTAAAGAAAAACAACCCTTTATTTGGTACTTGCCACATGCTAACAGATTCAATAGTTCTAAAGGATCATTAGAGCAGTAATTAATCTATTATAGTAAAGGGAACTTCTGTAAAACAAATCATTTCACTGGTAATAACTGTACCTTTATAAATGGACAGCCAGCTCCATTGTCTGTAACAGTAAGGCCAAGCAAATCATCAGATTTAACAACTTCCACTTCTTTTCGCTGTCCTTTTACGTGGGCAAATATGAAATCTTCAAGGCCAATCTGCGCACCCAGCAGCTTGTCCATATCAACTTTATGAGTGTTCAAAGTGCAAAACATGATCTGTGCAGGAAAGAAACAAACATTACCTTAGAGTTTAACAGTTTATTATGTTTGCTGAGCTTGACAGGCTGATGGAAAGGTAAAAACAGAGCATAATTCTGGCCTCTGACTGATCCATAACTGACACGGTAACAACTCTCCTTCTCCTGCTGCCCCAGGAGAGGTGACATTCTCCATCCACACACATGACAAGATGCATCAATAGCTCCGAGGGCAGATAAAACCTGACAGGGAGCAAAAGAAAGGGATGCATCTGTGCAAGCAGCCTCTCACAGCCTGTCATTGGGCACCAATCCTGACACTGGCAGCTTGAGCTTAAGCCAAACAGCTTAAGGGGTGCTAGAGCAAGCAGCCCCAAGAGCCACCACCAGCTTGTTCTTCATCATTTACCCACCTTACACAGGTGGCATTGCCTGGGGACAGGTGAGGGGTGCACAGATGCTGCTTCTGCCCACCAGAGTGCTGCATGGAGGAATTGGGCCAGCCCAGGCAGGTTTGAGGCTTTCTGATACAGCCCATACTCAAAAGGCAAACAGTCTAGCCAAAAACTAAGAAACATATCCACTGCTCCGCCTCACACCTGAGATGTCCTCTCCAAGCTGAGGCTGGATGGGAACAAGGGCTGAAGGAGGACCCACACAGTCTCCTCCCAGCCAGCGTTGGAGAGCATTGGAAAGCACAGAGCCACAGGTCAGAGGAACTCCATGAATCATCCCTCGGAGGCAAATGGTTCCCTCAAGACCATCTTTGAAGTGCAAGCAAAAGCAGGAGAGGAGGAGGTGGCTTGCCACTGCATTTGGCCCTCCGTCATGGGTGGAGGAGCCACAATTGCAAACCATCAGCCAAAGGCCATCATCATGCTACACCTGCATTGCTGCCAGCAAGATGCACATGGCTCTGTTGGGACAACAGAGAGAAGCAGACACTTCAGCACCTGCTGGACACAATTTTCCTTCAGAGCAAACCTTGGGCCCCCCTTGCAGCCACTGCCTGTGCCAGGCGGACATCAGGAAGTGCCTAAATTGGTTCCACACACAGAAGCCCACAGGGGGAAGCCAGCCCAGCACTTGAGGAAAAACAGCAGTGGGATGGCACTTGGTAAACTTCAGCTCTGCTACTGCTCTCGTGGCAGTCCTGTGTGTGGGGGACAAGCAGGACAGCCCAGCTGCCCCAAAATGCAGGCATGGACCCACATGTGCAGCCTGCAGAGCCCCTGGTGTTCTGATGGCTTCCCTCCTGCCATCCCTCATCACACCTACAAAAGAACACTTCAAATGTCTTTTGCTTCTCTCTGGTGTCTGGATAATGGCAGCAAAAATAAAAGCCAAGAGGCTATTTTTATTTTTGTTTTTGAAAAAGGAAAGTTTAGTAGAGAAGTGGTATTTCTGGACTGGTGGGGTCTTTTAGCTCTTTTGCTTTTTTTTTTTTTTTTTTTTTTTTTTTTTTTTTTAAACTTTAAAAGTCTAATTGCTGATCTGATAATCCATCAAACAATCACTCCAACCTAATGCTTTAATAACGACAGTCACAACAGCACACACTTAACAGACATCAGTTTTATTCCCTCAGGTAAGTTTTTGAGTTATCCAGTACTCAATAATTTCACCTAGAGGAATTCATATGGTTTTCATAACGTTAAATTTTATAAATATTAAACATACCTAATCATCAACTTTTTTTTTTTTTTTTTTTTTTTTAACCAAGATGGTTCAATTCAAACAGATTATAAAAAATTCATATATACATTCAGGTTTCTTTTAAGCTACATAACTTTGCCAGTTTACAACTGCAACTCAGTTCTTGGTCTCACAATGAAAAACAAGCACTATGGCTTTACATTTCAGACTTCATATCCTTCATCTGACCTTGTCAAACAGACAATCATCTAGCAACTACTGTCACACCTTTGAATAGATAAAACTGGCAACAGAGCAGAAATGTGATATTTAGAAACTCGATCCAGAGTTTCTCTTTTTAGACCTTCATCTGGATGGCATTCCCGCTACAGCCTATAAGTCTCCAGAATTCTCTGTGAGTCAGTTCTATACTAACCACAAGGCTGAGAGAACATCAACCAGTCAAAAATAAAACTTAAATCATTCTTTATCCTCTTT
Source organism: Alectura lathami (assembly GCA_013399715.1). Classification (NCBI taxonomy): domain Eukaryota; kingdom Metazoa; phylum Chordata; class Aves; order Galliformes; family Megapodiidae; genus Alectura; species Alectura lathami. The sequence goes on along the minus strand of VXAV01002783.1, from coordinate 86,282 downwards.
AGTGAACAACTGCTTTTTCTCAGAACAGATATCTTCAAAGAGTAATGTACTAAAGATGTACCCACCCAGGATAATATAAAGTTACACCATCAATTACAGCATAGCTTTATTTGTACATGACTGAGGATTGACAATGGAAAGATGATATTTTCTTCCTAACTTTTATGTAGACTTCATATATATATCTAATAACAACTTATAAACTTAAAAAAAAATTAAACAACAGCTACTATAGTACACCTCGCCATTCACTCAAAACTTAGTATAATTTTAAATAGTAATTTTCTTATGCAGAAAAGAAACAAGAGAAAAATTCAATGTGTAATTTTTATTGTAAGTCTTCTCTCTTTCTTCTCACCCTCATCCTTCTTATGCATTTGATTTTCAGCTCAGCGTAACAGTGATGTGACATTTCATGCCAACTTTAGCAAGGTATTATAAATCATAGCTGTTACATCAGTCATGAAATATCTAGGATACCTCTTTCAATGAGTTATCTTGCACAACAAACAGAACAAGGAAATTCCATTTGGCTGGCAGAGACTGAGGGCTTATGCACAACCTCATAAAATGGATTTGTCAGATAAGATTACTAACAAATTATTCCCTGCATCCGTATTTCCAATAGTAAGAGACACTAGTCAAGAAAAAAATGAGGTTACACAGTGTTATAGAGAGTAAAGAACTGTATTAGCTAAGAAAGATGTTTACATTGTGTGTTATATAAAGTATATATGCAGTGCCATACTGCATACTATTATTAACCACATTCTTACCCTTCATTAAGCCTAAACGTTAAAAGAGCTCAAAAATAAGTTGATTGACTGATGACATGCTCAGAAACTATTAAAAGCACTTTTTAACTCAGTAGATCTCAGATAACTTTGCAAAGGACATCTGAATCACGCTATTTAAGAAACTGAGAAATAGGGTTTCTACTTTCGAGCAAAATGTAACACCCACTGGCATATTTCCCTCTATATGTAGGTGTCATCTATATCAAGAAACCACCAACACGTTTTCTAGCTACCTCACCCATTTCACCCTCTCTGGGGAAAATTTGGGAGCCTCACCTACTTGCAGTGACATGAAGAGCAACACCATTCTCAGCTCCTGTGCGGTTTTGGTACTCTATCAAGTAGGCAACTTTGCCTCCTCAGATACATTCAAAAAAACTATAAAATAAGCATTCAGTGTTTTATTGCTTTAAAAAAAAAAAAAAAAAAATCCAAAGTGTTTAAGAATTAGTGTAAGTTCTTCCACCCAGCCAAAATGTATCTGAGAAGTAGATCATTAACACAGCAAGCATCACATGTAACACAGTATCAAATTTAAGCACCACTTCAGGGAACAGCAAGCAAACAATTGTTGCCATAGGGCTGGGAGGAGGTGGTTTGGAGGGAATGTTACCTTTGTTCCCTTAGTCTTCAACCTCTAGGCAAGTTTGTGAGCATTTGTTTTCAATGGATATGCAGGACTCTAAAACTCCAAATATTTCAGAAAACTTCACAAACTGACCCTTTTCTCTAACCTTCTAAAACATGCTTTGGATTTTTTTTCTTGCAAAAAGGCCAGTTATTGAAAAACCTATGCTTCAACATTATTGTTCAGCTTAGGTTATTTTTCAGAAATTTCATAAAAGTTTAAATTCAACAGGTCTAAATCAAACACATCTATGAAAGTTTAATGTGCTACAGCCTCACAGCATACTTAACTGTTTAGCATCAGGAGGCAAGCACCATGGAACAACAGCCCTGGCACAAGCTTAGCAGCTGAGCTCCTGTTACTGGAAGCGACAGGCAGATGCGTTTCTGCTCTTGGTGCTACCAGGAAGGCTTCCCTGTTCCTCTGTTCCCCTTATGAAGCAGAAGTCCTTCCACCATGTAAGATATCTCAGCCTTCGTGGGCTCTTGTTAGACACACCCACTAAGCACTCAATTCACCTCACCATACCTCACCTCAAAAAGCAAGCAAAATAATCAGAAGCATGAGTTATGAGTACACAAACTGGAAGCTCATATGGCTTCTGTCATCCACCGTTCCCCTCCCATTTGATCAAGATATAGCCCTGCTCCAGTTAGATTTTAATATTCACATTTCTAGTGCCTGGTTAGCCACTCTGAATAATTTAAACCCCTGCCACAGGCTGTCATGGGAGCACACCACAACCAAATGCTTTAACAGCTCCACACTGTTATCTGGAGAGTGCTCATTCATTTATCATACAGGCTGCACTTCTCCCTGTGCAAAAATAAACCGAGTTTGGACCAGAAGAGAAAAAAGATCACCACAGTAAAACTCAGAGGGGCAGGCAGAAACGCAGTCTGCAAGTCAGGTTCAAAAGGGATAACAGAGATGTTATTCACCTTAGAAGATGGATGAAGAATAAAATACCTGGACCAGAAGAGATGAGTACAAGGAAAGTCTCAGAAAGCCACTGCTGTGGCTCTTTCACTCCTCTGACGTTGGCTATGACAGAGTGAGTGTCCCCTTTGAAGTTATGCCTCATTGTTCCACCCCCATCCTATGCTACTTATGATGGAGGTCTGCACAGAAGTTTTTGTCACTCTGCACAGCGTCTGTCCAGCCAAACTGTGTTTTATACCAGCTTCTCTGTGTCACCATTGGCAGCCAATCACAGAGCCTGGAAAGGATTCTCCAGCAGAAGCTAAGCTCAGCTGGTCCTGCGGGATCTGATACGAAGAGGAAATGAGGTGCTGCAACCATGCTGAGTCAAAAGAAGTGACAGATTACAAGTATAGCTCATCCGGTACTGTGCTGAAACACTTAAGTAGGACCTTATCCAAGAATCTGTTCCCTTGCCTACAATGTAATAAACTCACATGCTGTACTAAACGTACTCATTTCGGCAGCGGTTTGCCAACTGCCCTCTACTCTGAGCTCCTCCCTCAGCCCTCTCCCCTGTCTATTTTCCACCTTGGTCACTACAGGGCAGAGATCTCTGTGATAGTGCTGTTTCCAAAGGCATTCAGGTATCACACTGCCACAGGCTGCAGGGCACCTAGGTCACTGAAACTTTCCTAGACAGATAACACCTGCAAGTGGCATTTGAGTACCTCAGCCTTTCAGCTTGCTGAGATATAGCTTCAGGCATTATTCTTTACACCAGACTGTACAGAAACAGCCTTTAATTAGTAGATAACACTACTTAAAATGTCTCCCCTTATTTCCAGCAAGCTCAGCAGTTGTCAACAAATACATATTTTCATGGCGAGTGTTGCCATGAGTCTATCCCTATTGTCTTCTCACGGAATTTTGTCACAAGACTTAGGTCCAGATTCCTCATTTAGCTCTGCCACCTTTACATCAGGAAGCCATTTTGATCACTATTTTCATTCTGTCTTAAAGCCGACTGAATTTCTTGAGTAAATAAATAAATAAAAAAAANCTTAAAATGTCTCCCCTTATTTCCAGCAAGCTCAGCAGTTGTCAACAAATACATATTTTCATGGCGAGTGTTGCCATGAGTCTATCCCTATTGTCTTCTCACGGAATTTTGTCACAAGACTTAGGTCCAGATTCCTCATTTAGCTCTGCCACCTTTACATCAGGAAGCCATTTTGATCACTATTTTCATTCTGTCTTAAAGCCGACTGAATTTCTTGAGTAAATAAATAAATAAAAAAAAAAATTAAGCTCTTGCACAAATTCCCCACATATTTTTTACCAGCAAACGTTTTAAAAAATAAAACCCAAATAGGAATGGGACAGTAGACCAGGAAAGAAAAATAATTCTCTAGTTTAGGCACAANCAGGAAGCCATTTTGATCACTATTTTCATTCTGTCTTAAAGCTGACTGAATTTCTTGAGTAAATAAATAAATAAATAAATAAATTAAGCTCTTGCACAAATTCCCCACATATTTTTTACCAGCAAACGTTTTAAAAAATAAAACCCAAATAGGAATGGGACAGTAGACCAGGAAAGAAAAATAATTCTCTAGTTTAGGCACAAGACTGACAGTGGCTTTATATCCATGAAACACGTGGTGCTGC
>VXAV01002783.1:53833-64387 GCA_013399715.1 Alectura lathami | reverse complement strand
GGGGGGGCAGTGTAAGACACAGTAATTTCCTAGGTTTTATTAATATACACAATAGTCAGGATTTCTCCTCAAAAGTTTCTTCCACTCAAGTGTCAAAACTTTTTTTTAAAAAAAGTTACACTGGGACTTTTTGCTGACAATCACAGCAACTAAATGTTCAGGCATCCTCTTCTCTCTCCCTGCTGAGAGGAACATGCTATCCTGGCACTAGTGCCAAGTTATACCCTAATTAGGAAGTTATTTCCTAAAAATGAAAAGATTTGAGATTCTGAGTGAGATCCACAGCAATGACCGTGCTAGTTCTACTTCCTGCCCTGCAGGAGATCTTCATAGCAGAACAAATTTATAGCTTAAAACCTCATAACTTGATGGGACAACTGGAACATCTGCTTCCAGAAAGTACGTTCCTCCTTTTTTCTCTCCATACTTTCTTTCCTTTCATCACATAATCAGAGATCTTTTGGAAATAGAAGCAGGTTGCAGTACCTCTCCAGTGCTTATTGAGTTTTTTAAACAACTTAAAACAGATTGTGAGATATGACTGTGATTACGAGTGGAAAGCAACCACAATTCTTTCAAGTCTAGTGTGCAGAAGATGAACATTTAGCAACCATGTTAATCTTCATGTGGGTACATGCAATCATACCAGCACCTCTTCAGGCAGTGAAATCCATCTGGTAAGTTTTTTTTACCTTCCAATCTTCTAGTCTTAAAGCATTTTCAAGGACAGACTAAAAGTCATAGCCACTAAACTTTTAGAACTCTGAATCTTCAGAATTTATCGTTCATTTAGTTATTTAACCCATGTTTCCCTTTCAGTGTTAAGGAAATCCTTCATGCACCATCCATAAAAAGAACTCCTGGCACTGTAGTCCCCTCAAATAAAAGCAGATGAGTAGAAAACAAAACAGCTATTAAAAAAGCTCCTACATATTTAGTTTTACGGCTATAATCTCATCTTCCCTATTACCATATACATAGAATCACAAGTATTTAAAAAAAAAAAAAAACTCAACTGTGTCAAGATACTGCTTCCCATANTTTTTTAATGTCTGAAGAAATATCCTGTACAGAAGAGAGCAGGTGATTACCTAGTGTGGGGATGAATTCATTTATGGGATCATTTCATTCTCTACAAGTTTCTGCATTTCTACCCCGAGATTGTCCTCTTTTGCAGTAGTATCCAGAACCATCACAGGCCACTTTTGTCAGCAAGTGCATTTTCCGGAGTACTTGCATCAGAACCCTGTCTTACTTCAGAGATGTAACACTTTGCGTCCAAGTACAAGGAGGTACCTGCCCTGTCTGCATACCTGCTCACACCCACAATGCTAGGTACAGCACACTGGGATGCATGCTCACTCTGCTTGGGACTTCTACCTGAATTTTTACTTAAAGGAAGGGAGGCTGCTGTAATCTGATTCACTTGGGGAGCATTATCAGCACACAAGCAAATAGATCCCACACAGCCAAGGCTGGCCTCGGGTCCTTGTATGTGACAAGCCAGCAGCACTGCATCCTGCAGCTCACTGATGCCTCCCAGAAGCAAGTCACTAAGCCAGGTATCTATAAAATCAGTAAAACCACCATCTAACATGTTGCTTCAGTGCTCCTGAATGAGTGCTAAGCAAATTCTCAAGCATACAACTCAAGTAATACAAGTGAAAATAAACTCTGAAACAATACTCAGCATGAGAAAGCCTTCTTCTGCAGCAGCAATTTTTCAAGCACTTATAAATACATAACTTCTTCAGACATCCTCTACACAAACAGTCCTACTAGCCTTTGTTCTAAAGCATGTGTACGGAGCGGGTATTAGCAATGCTTGACCCTCTGATTCTGTTAGCATCAAGTGAAAAATCAGTGTCGTGGCGATATTTTAAGACTCGTAACTGGACCTGCAATCCATTTAAGTCAGCTTCTGATGCTGCATGTATCATGCTGAAGTACTAAAATGTCAAGCAGAGCAACGATTTTATCCAGCTGTTCATCTACAAGATATACCTAGTAAAGATCAGATCTTCTTTGCAATATATCACCACAAATGTTAGGTTTAATTTTCAAATGAAGTCTATAGACAGTTCTCTGTTTTTTTTTTTGTTGTTGTTTGTTTTCTCCGAAATTCTACTAGAATATTGATCCAAATAATCTGATCACTAAAACGCATGGTAGTCTTCGAGACTTGTTAGCTGCTGACCAAGTAGTCAGAACCAGCACTTCTCTGACATCTCCTTCTATTCTTGTAAGCCACATTAGGGAACTCAAATCAAAGGTTAACCATAAATTAGTACTAGTATTAGGTTAGTTTAAGGAAAAGCTCCAAAAGCTTAGGAAAGCAGAACTGTGTCATTCCTTGAAGTACCTGAAGTTGAATAAAAATGTGTGTGTTTCCTATAAATCAAGGCTTTTTTTTTCCTAAATCATTCCTCACCTCTTAAACCTCAGACAAAACTGAAAGACAGGACTAGATCACAGAACAAGTTAAAGTGCAAACAAAACCACAAAGGCAAATTCCAGACAGATCACAACTATAAATACACATGCGCACATAAATGTCAAGGCAGAGGAGCCAAATCCCTACCCATAAAAGCCCTGTCACACTAAGTATTTGCAAACTCATACGAATGAACAGAATAAGTTAACATCTGTCTCAAAGGGTTTGAAGAGAGCATATCCATATCTAACAGTAAGTTTTCTGTAAGAGCATCCATTATCTCCCCAGAGAAGAACACTGACAATGACTTCTCCCCACCGCCTTTAACAGTACATCCCTGCTCTGAGCTATGCACGTACTTCAGCACGGTGCATAAGGCCGTGCACACACAAACCACATCCATGAATGTGTTAAGCAGCCTTTCACCACAGAAGCCTTCAGTAGCTGGTCTCACCTATAGAAATAAATTTCAGTCTACAACAGAAGAAACAGTTAAGACGTATTTATCTCTAACAGACCATGCCAAGCAACGCTCGCAGAGTGTAAACAGTTCTTTCTAATCAGTCAACAGCCCCAAGAGAAAAGCTTCCTTTTGTCATTCACTTCATATCCAAGTAACTGCCCAAAATATATCTACTTTTACTTCAGTTCTCTGCAGAAACATGCTGCTACTGTGATGTAAGTAAAGAGTTCATTAGTAGGCAAAGATACTGGGGGTTGATTTTACATCTAAGTAATTATAGAAGAGTGAAACACCTCCCAAAAAATTAAACAATTAATAGAATGATAAAATTAAAATAGACAGATACTAACTTCATTAAACAGCATACTTAAGAAACGGCACACTCATTTTTGTATGGCATACATCGATTCTTTGCAATACTCTGTTCATAACAGATTTGAATTGAGATGGACCATGAAGCTTTTCAGTGTACCAAACAGGTCACAGTTTCTTTCCTGAGGCACATGCAACAATACAATTTAATGCAACCACAAAGTTGAAGCTTACGTTAACAAGACTTACAGAATTTTTACTTTCTCACAGATTAGTAAAAAAGACATAAGGGGATAAAGTATAGTCATGATTTATAGAAATATCTAGTTCACATTTACTGGTACACCTAAGTCGCTGTTGTACAACACTTGACAGGGAAAATCTCTGCTCTACTTTCTATACTTAAAAGTTGATAGTATTGTTTGGGAATACCTGGTCTGATTATTTTAGGTTCTAGAAGAGATGTTAAATGAAATTGTAGGATATTAAAAGTTCTCTAAGACAATTAAATTTGCTGTATTCAATATATAATGCCCAGCTTCAATAATTAAAAAAAAGTATAATATATACATATATGTAAATATATAATCTATATATTCCTTGCTCTGTTAGCGAGGAATTTTTCCAAATGACACTCCCCAGATTTATTTCTCTTATTAGTGTGTAACAATAGATCAAAAGTTAGAAACGCTATTCACAACTGAAAATATCTATAATATTTTCACATTAAACCTTGTGAACATTTATTGTATATGACTTTTTAGAATTGGGTTTTCCTCTTCAGAAAATGATCATTCCTACTATTTAAATTATGACCTACATGGAAGTACATAAAATAGTACAGGAAAAAAAAAGAAACTGATCTACAGGATCTATAAAATCTCAGGCAGATTTTATACTAAACATGGTTACAACTATCACCAAAAACATGAGCAGGACACTAGTCATACACACACTGACCCTTCACAACATAGCAAACTTATAGGTCATGAACATAAAGAATTGCTTTCTCATGCCTGATTCTTGTCTTAAGTCACAATCTCTGCTATAGTTGAAGAGCAAAAATACACTTGGAAGAATTTTCCAAATTTCACTTCCCACTGCTGAGAAGGAATGGCCAGCTTCTCACAAGCTGGTTACGATGCATCACTTTTGTTGAAAGGTGACCAGCTCAACTCACTTCACAGTGGCACGATTAACTGCTCCAGGCAAGTGCACTTGGAAAAACAAAAGGAGAATCTCAAGTATGGCCACCCAAAACAGCAAGCACAAAGAATTCTTATCCACAGATTAAGGCTTCTCCATTTTGAAATAACACAGATGCCGTAAGTTCTTTCCAGCTCCTTAGAGTCAGCATGCATTTCAATCCCCACCCACACAGAAGCTTCTGCACAAGGCCTCTTCTCCAAAAAACAAGTTGATTGATCAAGAACTAAAATAGCCAGCCATACTAAAGATGTTACCAACTACACTTGTTTATAACACACACTGTTACAAGCCTCAATGACATTATTGTCATGCTTCTGTAAATGCCTACTAAGAACAATGTTCTGTGCTGGTAAGGAAAAATGCCTTCTCAGTCTTCTTACTGTTGTTACCAAGGAAAGAAAAAAATTAAGGAAGCTGAAGTTCCATTCCACCCAAGTTAATTTTTGACAAATTCCACACAATTTACTATCAACTTTATAGTGAGAGGCAAAGAAAGCAGAAAAATCTAGTAGTCAAATATATAAAAATGCTTCCACATGAGGAATAGCTGAGAAGACTTAAGGTCTTTGGTCTTTAAAAAAAAAAAAAAATGACATAAAGAAATCACAGAGGTCTACAATATCTACAAAATGATGGAGAACAAAGGAGGGTGTATGAACTGAGCCATTCATGATCAACTCCAACCTAAGCCAGAGCCACTAAGTGAAACCAGTAGAAGTCAGTTTCAAGAACAAAATTAAGAAATCCTGTAAGTGGTGGAATTCCCTACTGAAGGACAAAGCAAACTCAAAAACAGTTTCAGGGGGACACTGGAGAGGAAAACAAAAGAAAACGAAGGCCCCTTTTGAACGCAAGTCACTGAACTAGACCAGTTCAGGATTCTCATGATGAACAAGCTCATTAGATTTATGAAAATCTCAATGTAATGCAATTCAGCCACTTCCATGCTTTAAAGAATTAAGACTTTACAGTAGAGAAACTCCAGCTGCAAGCGTTGGCACTTTGCAATCAACCTTAGCGGCACACAATTGTTGTCAAAACATATGGGTTCAGCCAGGCACTAGAATTCTGCTCCAAAAAATGTATTAGCAGGAAAAAAAAAGGGTTTGGATACTCTGTATTACAAGAAAGCACGCTAGAATAACTAAAGTATTGTTTTATCTGAGCTGCAAACTCATTTATTTGTACTGCTAAAGATTTCATATGCATATATTTAAAAAAAAAAAAAAAAAAAAGGTACACAGGCTAGCAGCACATTGTTTAAACCTGACTGGAAGTTACAAACCAGACCACCACCAGCGACCACGCTGCCTCTTTTCTCCCGCTACCTTTCCATCTGTTCCTATGAAAAAAGCACCAATTGCCTACAGGCTTTCAGACAACTCACATACCCAAAAAAAACCCTTTAAAAGATATGTAAACAGACTTCTACTCTCATTTTCCTACCTGCAGATGTTTATTACACAAATGTTGGAAAATAATCAATATTATGTGCATTCACATTGTTTACCACCTAAGTGAAATGATGAGGGGTGTTGTATCCAATAATATGTCTGAGGGGAAAAAAAAAAAGCAAAAAAAAAACAGGTATTTAGTTACCCTAGTAAAGATGTTTCGCTATTACCATTTTCAAAAAAAAAGTAAGGCTTAAGGTAACTGTGGACTCAGCCTCACTCTTGCAGCCAGAAGAAACAGAAATTTCCCTACAAGCACAGACAGACCAGCGGGCTCATACACAGCTCCTTCTGCAGCCCAGCATTCTCCCCAGGGACCAGGGCCAGCTGGCACAAGCCAAAGGAACACTTGCTCTGGGCCAGGCTGAGACTGGATAAGAGGCCAACCAGCTCAGAGACCCTGGGAACTGCGACTGGCTCCCCACCAGATCTTCCACCAAGTGAGCCCTGGTGCAGGAGAACTGACCTAATCATAGCGGTATGTACTGATTAACAGGAAAATGCCATTGGAAAAATAGTGCTAATTTCCACAGTAACCCTTGCTGACTTTCCTTCAAGAAATTAGAATGGAAAAAAAAAGATCTGAAGAAAAGGCATTTAAAATACATTTCAATAACCTACATATAGTTATCACAACTACCTTATCACCCAGGAAACATTAGGATGGGCAGGTGGTTTCAAATAGAGGCTCTCTATTTCAATGGAAGTAGCATACAACAGCTCCTCTTTCAGTCTTTTCCTACAGAGAAGGGAGGGTATGCACCAGCTGCAACAATTTCCTGGTGTTTACAAGTTAACTATGGTAGCAATTCTGTCTGTCACAGAAAAGCAGTCCTAAGGGGTTTCTTTCACCAAACAATATCATTAGCAAACTGTTGTCTCAGCAAAGGAGCAGCAGTGAGTTCAGGGCACCTAGAGAATAAACACCTCTTATGGGTTAGCTCTTGCTAAAAATCTTTGGGAAGTTGGCACTGGCACAACTTGGATCTGAACCTGAAGCTTTGCTTTTCAATGGATATCAGCCTATCACTATGTACTTGGATTTGTTCTACTTATAGGAAAAAAAAAAAAAAGAAAAGAAAAGAAAGAAAGAAAAGTACTGCCAACTTGGAACATTGATTAGTGGGAAATAAGAGCTTATACATTATAGAAATATTTTCTGAAGTGAAGACACTCTACAGCTTTAAAGTGAAGACTGACTGGCTCATCTAGAACAGTCCAGCACTACTTCAGTAATGTTCCATAACTAAGGAACGGACAGAAGTCATGTCTGCAAGTCATTTTTTCCTCTTGCAAAAGCATTAGATGACTGTTTTCTGGCACATCTAAAAAGCTATCAGTAAACAGAACAGCTGGAAGAAAAACACTGAACAAACATGAGACCGATCACAGTTATGAGTCATGTGTGAGGAGAAGGGGGAAAGGCAGGTGGAAGTTATGCCTGCATAATCCCTAACCACACTCTATTTGGGTATTTTTTCCTGCAACAATGATAAAAAAAAAAAAAGTTTCCAGTAAGGGGAGTGAAGACTTTTGTCAGTCTCAGTGAAGAAAGGAACTACAAGACAAATAAATTCACTTGAAAAAGCGACTTTCAACAACACGGTATTGTTTTTGATTGCTGCAATAGCCAAACAACATGAAGGTATTAACACATTTCCGAATAAGGAACTGCAAACATTTTGACATTTTTGCTGTGGACACATGACCCTGCTGTTCTTACATAGGCAAAAGAAGGTGGTCACACTACACACTTTTTCCAAAGTGTGCTCTTGTCACAATCCCACCAAGCTGTTCCATACTTAAGGCTGAAATAGTTGTATAAAGGCAAGAGTCTGATAAGGAGATGTCAAGAACAATTTTGCTTCACCTGAAAGAAGACCATATGTCAGCATATCAAGTGACTTGATTTAAACTGAAACACTAAGAACATCCTGTTCACTTACAGGAGATAAACACAGACAGCCTTAGTTATACTTATCAGAATTTGCTGTAAGAGAAGTCAAAATAGTTGTTTATTAGACTTTCAAATGTTTCTAACACATCCTATAGGTCGAATCAGGTCTGTTAGTAGTTCTTCACCCACCTAAGTCAAACCTAGAAGTTCTGGGAACAGGTGGAACGGGGAAGTTTGATAGATCTACTTTCAGTTATTCTCTTCTATGGCTTTATTCCTCCAGATGAACTAATGCATGCTGGCCTAAGAGGAAAAGAAGGTACAACATTGAAAGATTAATAATTAAGCAAAAAAGTCTAGATGGAATATGTCCCAGAGAGACAGCCAACTCCAGCATCCAGTCCACTAGCACACTATAGACATTATAGTTTCATGAAAATTATCCAAACTGATAATACAAGATTGAACTTTCTAGGACTTGCTACTGTAGAAAGTAATATATTTTCTTCTTCACATTTTCCCTGTTTCTGCTAGAAAAACTGGCAGTACAAAGAACAGTGAATTCAAGGATATCTGCAAGTTAAGTTTATAATTCTCATTAATGTTTTAAGAAACTCTTACACAGAATCAGCTTGCTCATAGGACATAATCCTAACAGACAATAACCAGCACAAAGAAAATATAGATTGGATTCTCCAGAAAACGTACCAATTCATAGTCAAAAAACTTAAATATATATGTGTATGTATGTATGTAAGTTAACCTTATGGAACCTTCTGTTTTCTTGCTCTTCACAGCAAGTGATGATATTCGTATCACTGATTTTTTTGAGTGAGATCTGAGATTAACCCAGCATTATTTACCCCTTTCAAACCCTGCGCAGCATTGTTATTGAGGGCTGGGGTTTTGAGAACTGCAAGAAGATACTTTTGAACATCATATTGAAGTGGCAGTTAGCTTACAGCTTTCTCTAAGATGCCTTTCAGTATTGATTTCTTAAAGAAATAATACCCATACTTCACTGCAAATGCTTTTTTTCCCCTAAAACATGTATGTCGTTCTTGCAATAAAGAGGATTTTCAGTTTAGACAAACCTGTTTTAAACATGGTTTTATAGACTGAGAGGATTAGTCATTTGAGAGTTTCTAAAGCATCTCCTTCATTTTCCTTTCCTCGCCCTCAGAAAGGATTTACCTTTCTGCTAATTGACTCATATAAGCTCAATTGGTTAAAAATAAGCTGGTCTGGCTCACAAATTACAAAGCTGTTTAGCTATAATTAAGCAGTATCAGAAAGAATACTACTTGGGATCAGGCCTATAAAGGGACTGGTGTACTTGCCATTTTAAAGTAATTAATATTTTTCCTACTTTGAGAAGCCTGAATATTACTGCCTTAATTCAACAAAATAGGTATTTACATCATTAACAGGACCTGAATGCAACTTCTCCAGGGCTCCTCCGATAGAGGAAAACATGAGACACTTGTGTCCCCTACAGCTGCTTCAGCATTAACTTTATCTTCCCTTTAGAAATGCATTCCCAGTCCCCATCTCTGCCCTCAATCCCTACTCATCAGCAAATTCCATGCCTAGCTCTACCAACCCACCTATTGCACGCAAGGCCTTTCACACATCTTCCCTTCTGGGAGGAGTTTTACAGATGTTAACAGCAAACAGATGCGCCAGGCTCTCAAAGCTTTCCTTCCCATGACATCCACAGAAAAACATCCAACCCCGTGAACGATGAGGACAGTGGAGACCGATGGCAACGCTACCGTGCTGACTAACATTATCCAGCTGCCCCTGCGCTGCGCTCCCCAGAGATCAATGCATGCTGACCTGCTCCCTCACTGCATATTTCAGCTGTATTTAAGGAAGAACCACACATTCTCTGATTTATCCTTCCATACTTGTGACACGCCTAACGCAATGGTGGCCCAATGCCATTCAATTGCCTTCTGTAAGCTAGCAAAATTTTCAGAGGCCATATTAATCTTTTTCCTACCCTCTCCACTTCCTCAGCAGCAGCCTATGCCTTTGCGTTTCTCTGGAATGAAGCACTATAGGAATAGCTGATGAATAGGAAGACACAGCTGGCCATCTCCTGGATCACCGTGGGTAAGCAAATTCTGCACAGCAATCTTCCTGTTTCCACCCTAAAAACTGTCCCCCTTTATCCTCATCTGTCTCAAAAGAGAACCTAGTCACAAGCATTGCAAAGAGTTCATAGGCAATTAAAGTTATGCCTTACTATTACCTCCTCTCCACCAACACATTCTCTCTGAGGTCCAACTTGTGATTCTGAAGCTTACGATTACTACTTCATTGCACATGGGGTAAATATGAAAGCTGGTGACAGATCAGCTGCTGTCTGGACACAGAGCACCTCTGCACCTCCTCTCAGAAGTTACGTATGGGACTTTTCTACTGGTAATATTGAAGATCCTAGACACCCTTTGCCAGCTGACAGTTAGGATCTCAGTCGGTTGGTTTGAGTCTCCCAAAGTACTGAAGTCAGCAGAAATCAACTGCAAATTCCCCCAGATCAGCAGTGATTTCCAGAAAGCATAATGGGTAAAATTACCACAATGGTTTAGAGACTGTCATCACTTCAAGCATACTGAGGCAAAGTTGAACAATGCTCCATACCTACAGAGGTACAGAAGCAACTTGGTTAATTCTTCAGCTCATGACCTGTTGAGAGGAGCCTTACATGCATAATCTTCTTTCAGAACTGCTGTACCCTTAGTTCCGGTCACCATGGACCACCAAAGTTGAAGCACAT
>VXAV01002783.1:25646-49731 GCA_013399715.1 Alectura lathami | reverse complement strand
CCTTATCGCGGCCCAGCGCTCCGGGCTCCGGGCGGCGGAGGGGAGCGAGCGCGGGAGGGCGGCTCCGCCGCTGGCCCCGTATTGTGTCCCCTGAGGCGCCCGCGGTGCCCGCGAACCTGCTCAGACCGGTTGGGAAGCGCTGCGGCCTGCGGAGCTGAGGGCTGGCGGCTCGGAAGTTCTTTCTCCCGAAGTTTCCTTTGTAGTTTTCGCACTACGGGCGGTGCTTTCATGATTTCTCGGGCGAAATTTTCGCCTCGTCCGGTAATAACCGATGGCGGTTTTGGCGATATTTGAAGAAGTCGGGACTACTGGGATTTAAAGTAGTTTTAGTGGTCGAGCTCTCCGAGAGCTTTTTCCACAGTGCTTTTTTTGAAGAATGGGTAGGAAAGGAGAAGCCTCTTCTAGGGGGAAAAAAAAAAAAAAGTTTTTCGGTTTTGAAGGGTAGAGATTTCTTCAACGGATTAAAAAAATGCGGGAAGCTTTGTTGTTAAAGGATGACCCCGCAAGTCTCTTGAATGCGTTAAACAACTTAGCTCTGTTTGCAGAAGTGTTCTATTAGCAGCCTTCCATTTAGTTATTTTGGGCTACTTTAGTATGCATCATCTGAAGCACTTAATGTTGTTCAGAAGACTTCGTTTTTTTGTGTGTGTGGTTTTTTCCCCTCATACATCCCTTTTGTTTAGATTGCAGCAAAAATTGGAGGAGATGCTGGTACATCAATGAACTCAAACGACTACGGTTATGGAGGACAAAAAAGACCTCTGGAGGATGGAGGTATGCACTCATTACTGTTGCATTTATTTTTGTTCCGTGTGGCCACGGTGCCTGAAAGATTGTGGGTGCTTTTTTTCTTTTCTTTTCTTTTCTCTTTTCTTTTCTTTTCTTTCCTTTTTTTTTTTTTTTTTTTTTTTTTTTTTACCCCCACATAGCACAGTAGTAAAACATCTTGTTCCCTTTATTGATCATGACAAGCTTTTTCATTTTCGGTTGAATGGTGAGATTTCTTTTAAACCTCATAAGCCTGATGTAAAATATTTTAAAGTGTGGCTTAAAAGCTGTAAAGGGGCAAATGTATGCTGGGGACGGGGGCAGATAAATTTATGGCTGAGAAACACTTGTACAGGTATGTCACTGAAGTCTTCTCTTTGTTATACTGGACAGATTGCAGTTTCTAAATTAAAATTGCAATAGGAAGTGGTCACTCTTTGGATTGTTTCCAATGTTTTAGTATCACACAGGTTCAAATAGGCGTATTAATGCATTTCATTGTAAAAGCATAGGACTTTAAAAAAAGGGAAGTAAATTTTCTACCTTGTAGACATTTTCGCTTAGTCCAATATTAAAGCATGTAGCATATGAACCCTGATAAGATCATACTGAAATCTCCTAGTTTGTTGCAGCTTTTTGGATTTCACTTATACTGCAGTAAACTTTTCTCCTGAAATGTGTGTGTGTCCTCTTCTGTCTGTTACTAAGCAGCTAGTTTTAATTGACAGGGTTTGGTATGTTTAATATACACACAAAATCCTGTCTAAATTGTGGAAAGAAATCTCTGAGCTTGTTGAAATGTTCTCATAGGTCTTAAAAAAGAGACTTTTTTTTTCCTTTGAGAGGATTGAAACTCAGTCTGCAGAGTGTAACTAGGGCTTTATATCAGGAGTTCTTGTGTCCTGTAATAAAGTTTTTTTTTCTATTGATGGTGAGGTTTTTAATATACAAAAATGAGCTAATGATGCTTCAGATGATATATGTAATGTATTCTTTTTATTTTATGTGTAGATGGCTCTTGGACAAGTCCGAGCAGTACAACACACTGGGAGGGAATGCCCTCTCCTTTTAAAGGCAGGAATTTTTATTTATTACCTGTGTTTAGTATGTAAACATGACATAAACTAGTGGATCTTTCTGGATTGACACAAATATTTCTTGGAATATGTGTCTGAATTTTTGCTGCACATAAATTATGATGGTTCATATAACCTTTATTTTGGGGTGGGAAGGAAGCATCTGAAGTCTGTCCTTTCGGATAAAGGTTAATTATGCCTTTTATTCCTTTACTGTACAGAAAGGATTTGGATGGTAGTGATGTAGTTGCTTTGAATCTGCTTTTTTTTGAAGTTTTATGCTATGAAATGCTTGATAATTGGATAGGAATTTCATACCAACATTCATACCGAGGTTGAGATTGCATTGCTATATGATACTGTTGTGCTTTCAAATGTTTGATCTAGACTTGTGGTCATTGTCAGAAATTTTTTTCTTTAAATTGTTAATTTTTGTATGGATTAGATTTTTTTTTTTTTTTAAACTATAGAAGCATCATTAGCTTGAGCAACCAAGAGACCTAAACTTTGTTCCTTGTCTTAGTTAAGTTTCAGTGACTGGGTATCTGAGCAATCTGCAGCGTGTTCTAAAAACTCTGCCTTTTGTTAAACCACTGAATAGATACATGGAAAAACCTAACATCTTTTCAGCTGTACTAACCAAGTGCTGAGTGTTCGTGAGATTCTTTCTTTTGTTCAGATGGTCAACTCCCTGAAATTGGAGGAAAAAAAAAAAAAGGAAAAATAAAAAAGGAAAGGGGAACTAAAATACGCTGGAAAGTTGCAGTTCACACTAAAAGGTGTAAAGAGTTTTTGAATTTCTTGGCCAAAAAAATTTAAAAAATCTTAATTTTGCAGATCAACCAGATGCTAAGAAAGTTGCTCCTCAGAATGACTGTAAGTAACTTTTATTTTGTTGCCAAAAAAAATCCTAAACAAGTGTAGCATTTTCAGAACAAGATTTGAAACAGTGTTCTGGTAGGTGATAGTTGAATCAGTGAGATCAAAAGAATGACTAGGTGTTTATGTCAGATCTTTGCAGCAGTGCAAGTCTGCTGGGTAAAACTGAAAAGGTTATGTTAGCAGCAGCTGAGAACCTTTTAGTTATGTTTGTAAACATCTTGAAAAGACTTCTTAGAAGGTTAGTTTGGACAGAAGTCTGTACAAATGAGTTTTATCAAACAAAAGTCTTAGTTGTAAATTAAACTTTTATTGTATTTAATTTTAAAAATATTTATTTGTAGCTTTTGGAAATCAACTGCCACCACCGATGCATCAACAACAAAGGTAAGAGTTACCCTGCATCTTAAGTTTTCCATTGTACTGAAAGAAAGCAATTTCAGTACAATTTCAGCAATTCTTTAATAAAAATGATATCGATGAATAAAATCTCTTCATATTTGCATGATGCATCGAAATTTAGCTTCAGCAGTCCCACGCCAAACCCTTAAAATGCATCTGGTAATACCACGCTGGCTGTCCTTTTCTTGGCAGCCAATGCGTGCATCAAAAATAGTATAAGGAAAATGAATTGCTGTTGACTTAGTATTTGAGCTTTGTGTAGCATAACCAAAAGTTGGAAGCAGATCTGGGGATAGAGGTTGATGCTGTCTTATAATCAAAAAGGAAAAGTAATGGATTTAAAACATAAATAGAAGAGAGGTAGACTTAACAGCCTGTTTTCAATTAGCTACATGTGGTACAGCATAATAGTTTTCACTACTTCCCTAAACAGCCACGTTCAGCTATTCATGTATTTTCTGCATACTTTAATGGACATACAGATGAAACTTTTTAATACTACACTGGCCTTTTCTATACCCCGCACCTGTTAAAAGTGAAGAGGATAAAGGAAAGCATCTGTTGATTCCTGTTAAATTTTTTTTTGTGGTCACTGTGTATTCTTAGTTTGCTTAGTGCTGTCCTTCCATAGGAATTTAAAAGTTAGTGAAAGGCATGAATGCCAGGTTGGTGGCTGGGGCGCTAGCTTTCTTCCTCAAGTTTATTGGGATGTTACGTCTGAATTTAATGCCCTTTTGGTCTCTGCATGGTCATTGTGTTCTTGTTTGATTTAACCTTCTCTACAGGTCTGTGATGACAGAGGAGTACAAAGTTCCAGATGGGATGGTTGGATTCAGTAAGTAGTCTGGACATGGCATTGTGGTGTAGTGAGGGATTTTAGCGAATGCTCTTAGTACAAACATCTTTCTCTATTTTCTTTCTCTTAAGTAATTGGCAGAGGTGGAGAGCAGATCTCACGCATACAGCAGGAGTCTGGATGTAAAATACAGATCGCACCTGGTAACTATTTCTGGTTTTTGTTTGTCTTGATTGCCTTCATCCACACCTTTTTAATGGTAAATATGGTAAATGTATCATTTAAGGTTTATTTTAATTTCTTTGGGCTAATTATGGTTATCACAGACTTCTAGATCGTAATACAAGTACAAAGTGTTGTGGTAGACTGATTCTTTTACTTCAGTGAAGTTCCAGTAGCTTGTCTATTATGTTTATTTTCATCGACTTTCTGGCTACTAAATTGATTTTATTTTATAACCTTAGATAGTGGTGGCCTGCCTGAAAGATCATGCATGCTAACTGGAACACCAGAGTCTGTTCAGTAAGTAAAACAAATTTTTCATATTAAATATGCAACACATTTCCTTTTTTTAGATGTAAATTTAATGCTTAGATGCTATGTTTTACTTCCATTGAAGAGACAATCTAGTGACAAGGGTGCGCAAAGGGAAAAGGTTCTGATACTGCAATCAGATCCCTCAGCATTGTTGCAACTCTATGAAAAATGTCTATAATTACCAAACTTGCATTTTGAAGTCCAAGCCATGATATAGTGTTTATCTAACCACCCACTTAATCTTGAATACGACATGCATTAGTGAATACTAGGGAATAAAAAAAAAAAAAAAGAAAGCCAATACGTATGCAAGAACAAAACTTAACCATCATTTGGATGATCACAGGGAAAATGAGGAAAGTAAGTAATGCATAAGAGAAGGAGTTACTCAAAGCGCGGTCTGACAGTTGTTAAATATGTATTTGGTATGAACTTAGTATACCCAAAGGTGTGAAAGCGATCTTAGCTATAGCAGTGTGTTTGGTGGTGCCTTGTTAGCTGCTCCCACATGATGATTTCAGATGAGGCCTGCAGCTATGTGTTTCTCTTTTGTGAAAGCAGCATGGCATTCCCCTCATAGCTTGCAGCCAAGTGTGCTGCTTTTCATGAAGTCATCCCTTTATGGGAGTTTCCTTTCTGATTACAGTTTATTCAGCTCACAAGTGTTACAAGGAAGAGTTTCTAACCAACATTAGTACTGCAATCATGGTTTTTATTCTACTGGCAACTGACTGTGAGGTGAATGTATACTTGGTTTTTGTCCACTCTTCTCAATGGCTACAAGTACCAGTACCCTTACTTTGCATGCTAAGTCAAACAGCAGCTGTGACTGTACTGAATATTAAAGCTAGGTTTATTTTATTCGTTTTTGTTTTCCTTTGCATTGTTTGTAAAACTTGGCATCAAATAGATCTGCCCTAGGATTAGCTGTTTGTAGATGAAAGAAAAGATCTGTCATGCAGGTTAACCTGAATTCATTACTGAAGTTAAGAGTAAGAAGAAACTTTTATTTGGTTCATTTTATCAGTGCACCAGAAAAAAATAAACTGTAGGTATTTCAACTCCTGTAGTTAAGATTGAAAGTTTTAAGAAAAGTATTTTAAGGATGAGGTTTCCATTTTTTTTTTTTTTTCTGAATTAAGTTTTGCTCTATGTGATTATGTTCAGGAATGATAATCATGTTTGAGGAGGTAACTGTATTTGGTAAAGGAACTGCCTTTTATGTTCTGGTGGTTTTAGGTCTACCACATTATTTTGTCAGTAGTTTCTTAAGTTTCTGACAGATTTACTGAGGTTTTTCCGCATTTCATAGAGTGAGAGTTGATTACATTTCCTCTGCAGAAACTCTGCAGCAGATAGTAATTTTGCAGAAAGTCTCTTATTGAGATCTTTCTTTTTAAGTGGATTTCTTTCAAGCAGAACAGGTGTGGGCAAGTGATAATTGTGGGAATAAGTGTATTTATAAGCATGTATAATCCTTTCACAGATCAGCAAAAAGATTACTTGATCAGATAGTTGAAAAGGGAAGACCTGCACCTGGCTTTCATCATGGTGATGGACCTGGAAACGCAGTCCAAGAAATTATGATTCCAGCAAGTAAAGCAGGATTAGTTATTGGTAAAGGTGGAGAGACAATTAAACAATTACAGGTATGCATGTGTCTGGTTTAAAACGTGGTAATACTAGATCTGGATTTGAGTGGGTATTGACCTCCTTTTTGTTGAATAGGAGCGAGCAGGTGTCAAAATGGTCATGATTCAAGATGGTCCACAGAACACTGGTGCAGACAAGCCCCTTAGGATAACTGGAGACCCTTATAAAGTTCAAGTAAGGGGTCCTTCAGAATTCAGAGGATTTTTAAATCCATTCTGATGTTGCAAAACCTAAATGGACTTTTTTTTTTTTTTTTAGCAAGCCAAGGAAATGGTGCTGGAGTTAATTCGTGATCAAGGTGGCTTTAGAGAGGTGCGCAACGAATATGGGTCAAGAATAGGAGGAAATGAAGGGATAGATGTAAGCATGGTCGAAAACTTGTTCACTTTATTTTGAAATGTTCATGTTAAATGTTAAAATGATTAATGCCATTGAAAGTTGTTAACCAGATTGCATGATAACTGCTGAAGTTTTGCCTTTAAATGGTGTGTGGTACTCATTACATATTACTGGCAGTTCTGAAGAGCTTCAGTTTGCTGGAGAATTTAAGTCTTTTGTATGAAAGCAAGTAAGTTTTACAGCTAAGTATGTAATGCTGGCTGTCATTACAGAAATTGGAATTAAGAAATTACAGAAGAATATTTAATTTCACCTATTATGCAAGTTGTCAGCTTGTAACTGTTCATCAGAGGTGAAGCTGAAAGTTTTATCTGCTGGAATCTGCTGTTTAGGCCCATTAGAACTTACGGTCTTTACTTCTGAGAAGTGTAATATCCACTGCGATTGCTGCCATTATAAGAACTTGCAATGCATAGGATCTCTTCTTGCTTTCTTCCAGTATTTACTGGACTTGTGGCTTGATAGTTGACATTAAAAAAAACCCTCACTCTTCAAAATGCCTGAAGTGGCATAGGGCTGGCTTACCATTCTAATATGTTACCCTTCTGTGAATTTTGTAGGAATTTTTGTATCATCAACATTTTTTTCTTTTTTTTTTTTCTCTTTAAGGTTCCAATACCACGGTTTGCTGTAGGTATTGTAATTGGAAGAAATGGGGAGATGATAAAAAAGATACAGAATGATGCTGGTGTTAGGATTCAATTTAAGCCAGGTTGGTGATGTGTCCTTAAGTTTCTGTGAATGAGTATATATTTAATGGATTACATGTGCTGGAATAGTTCATTTTTATTGCAGATGATGGAACAACTCCAGATAGAATAGCCCAAATCACAGGGCCTCCTGACAGATGTCAACATGCTGCAGAAATTATTACAGATCTACTTCGAAGTGTTCAGGTTGGGTAATACTTAATGTTTCAAAATTCGAAATCTCCTAGCTAGACTTTAGAAACGCAATTTTCAAAATCAGTGTATAACAAGAAAATAATGTAACGGTATCATCTGAATTTCCTTCAGAGTTAAGTCTGGAATTCGAATGTTTGCTTTTACAGCTACAGTTTTGGAGATGTCAAGATGGCAATGGTAGTAACGATTCAAAGACACGACAGTACTTGATCTTGTTGTTTTAGAGCCGCTTCTTCTATTGTCTTGCATTAATAGCCAGTACCTGTTACCTTTAGTTGAAGTCGGTGTTTAGAAGGTGATTTTAAATGTTTGTTATGGAATAGTCCCCAGCACTGCATTTTCAGAAAGTAGTCAGAAATTGTAATCTCCCTACATGTGACACTTCTGGCTTTTTTAGTTCATCCTTTCCTTCCTGTTTGATAGGCAGAGTTGTGTAGAACATCTAAAACGTGATTCAGGTGTTCTGTAAGATACTGCTTCATCAAAACTCAGTAATACTAACATCAGATTCTTCTTAACAACTGATGTGATTATTCCAAGCAAAAGTACAGTAACCCGTTGGCATTAATGGTTTGTTTGCAGTAATTTTCATAGAACATGCTCAATTCTCGCTTTTTCTTTTCAGGCTGGTAACCCTGGTGGACCAGGACCTGGTGGTCGAGGAAGGGGTAGAGGTCAAGGCAACTGGAACATGGGGCCCCCTGGTGGATTACAGGAATTCAATTTTATTGTTCCCACTGGCAAAACTGGATTAATCATTGGCAAAGGCAATACATATTTTTATATATATGTGCATCTATATATAGTTAAAACCTAATATTTTCTGTTCCTGCAAATATCCATACTAAAGAGGTGCTTCAAAAGGAGCCTTTGCAAATGGTTTTTTATACAGCATGGCAACATGGACTTGCTAAATTATAGCACTCCTAATATTCTTTTCATACAATGATAAAATGGCTTGGTTCAGAAGGGGCCTTGAAGATCATCCAGCTGCAATCCCCTGGCTGGTTGTCACCAGGCTGCCCAGGGCCCATCCAGCCTTGCCTTGAGCACCTCCAGGGATGGGGCATCCACAGCTTGTCTGGGCAGCGTGTGCCAGTGCCTCACCACACTCTGAGTGGACAACTTCCTCCTAATATCTGATTGAAATTTCCTCTCTTTTTTTAAAACCATTCCCACTTGTCCTGTCATTACCAGACTTCAGTTAGGAAGTATTTTTTTTTAAACTGAAACATGTGCCTTAATAGTCAAGAAGCAATCAATTGCTCTTACTCATGTTTTTACCAGTAATAAGTACTAACATACCAAACACTGCAATTGTAGTTTGATAGATGTATATTCTAATTAACTTATATCTGTTTCATCAGCCTAGTGTTACTGCATCTGTAAATCACTCTTAAAACTAATTTTGTATATTATATTGAGGATCTTTTACAATCGACTGTGATAATTTGTTTATTAAAATGATCATTTTTCATAGAATTTCATTTTTAAAGTTACTGTGTGCTTCTAAATGGAAATACTAATTTTCTGTTTGTAGTATGTTTTCCAGACACAACAAATAAGGCTTGAGTGGCAGATTGTTTTGTTTGTTTGTTTTTAATGCCAAATGATCTCTGTTTTGAAAACTTCGCCTGCTGCTGATACAAGTATCTTCTCAGGATTTTATGAGGAAGAACTAGTTCAGGGGAATTTTTATTTCTGGTTTTAGTGCATTGCAAAAAATGCAGACATTGCCATCTGTTCATTTTCTAGGGGGTTTTGTCATCCGTTCCTTACTGCTTTTACGGAGGTTAGGCTTTAAGGTTGTATGTACTGGTAACTGCAGGTACCTGTTGCTGTTCGTGACTTACATCTTGTAGAGATCTTACATCCTTACATGAATGGAAAACAGTAAACAGCATAGTAGGAGTTCTTTGCTATTTTTTTTTTCTGAGTAACAATACTGTGGTCTGTTAAAAGAAAATCGTATTTTCAGTGTTTTATTGCAATCAAGGCTCTAGCTATACTGAAGAGGCTTTTTTATATGTTACTAGAAGTTTTTATATGGCTCATATGCACTGGTGACTTCTCATTTCTTTGTGTTAAGCTTCAATACAGTTGATTTTCTTTGATTTGATCAGATCTCACTTTAATGCGTGTTATAAAAGCTGTACTTTTCGTTGTAGGTGGTGAAACTATCAAAAGCATAAGCCAGCAGTCTGGTGCTAGAATAGAACTTCAAAGAAATCCTCCACCTAATGCAGATCCAAACATGAAGATGTTCACTATCCGTGGAACACCCCAGCAAATAGATTATGCACGGCAACTTATAGAAGAAAAGATTGGAGTGAGTGTTTAGCTGAATTTTGTTTTTCAACTAAATAGAACAGGAGGCTGGTCTCTTGTGGAGATTTTTTCTTTCTCTTCCAAATTACTTTATCAGATTAACAACAAAAAAAAAAGATAATGGTTATCTGGGTTTGCATTGATAGAACAGCTAACGTGATTTTACAATACTACTCTGAAAGAAGCAAAAACTTGAAATAGGAAGTTGCTTTGTTCTGTGTAGTATAGCTTTTTTTTAATTATACGTTCTTGAAGATGCCCACTTTGTGCATAATTAAACATTTGACAACTTGAAAGATATGCTTGATATTCTTAAACATGTGGTTTACTGGTTTTAGTATTTCAGTGTCAGTGTGTTTAGTTAGTTTCAACTCTTCAGGTACAGTTTACGTTCTTAAACCACACTGTATTTCTGTATACCTTTGTATACATGTAAAGTTTACTGCCTTGTTTTTGTACCTGATCTTAAAAACATGCAATTATGATAGGCCACCTTTAGGTTTATCAGTATTTTAGAACACTGATAGTCTTGCTTGGTTCTTTTTGTTTTGTTTTTTAATTCAGCTGTGGAAAAGTCCGTATTTGTTCCTAAAATTCTTTTTCATCAAGAAAACTGAAATAAATGCATCTTAGTTATTACCACAACAGCTGCTTTTAACTCTATTTGCTAACCTAGTTAAGCCTAATTAATCAGTTATCAGAAAGACTTTTCTCCAAGGAAATTAATTTAAGCCCCATCAAACTTTGTAGGTTGTACTCTTAAATTGTTCAGGTTTATGCTCCTGAACTGCAGAAAGTCCTTGTTTTGGGGTTTATTTTCATCTCTGTGCTACTCCTGTTACAGGGTCCAGTAAATCCATTGGGTCCACCTGTTCCCCATGGGCCTCATGGTGTTGTTCCTGGCCCACATGGACCTCCTGGGCCACCGGGTCCTGGTGCTCCAATGGGACCATATAACCCAGCTCCTTATAATCCAGGGCCTCCTGGCCCTGCGCCTCAGTAAGTATTGTTTCAGCAAGCTTCCTGCGTTGTAGGGTGACCCTGAGGCTGGCTCTCATGTGCACGTATTACTTCATCTTTTATAGTGGTCCTCCAGCCCCATATGCTCCACAAGGATGGGGAAATGCTTATCCGCACTGGCAGCCACCAAATCCGCCAGATCCAGGTAAGAAATGTCACACAGTTACCTGTGGCGTGACACACTTTCAGTGCATCCGTCTTGTCCTCACAAGCATATGTGTTCTTAATGCACGTGTTACACTGGTAAATCTGAAAAAGTTGGTATTCCTCAGGTTTTTCTTTATAGATGCTCCATTGGTGAGTGTTTTATGCTTCCCCCCCCCCATTTCTTGAGATGTTGAAATTCACTTGTTACAGCTGGAATATGCTTCTTCATTGAATATTACTGGTCTAGTGTCCCAATTTAAGATACTTCTTGCAAGGTGTTCAGTTATCTGGTTATATGCTAATCAGTTCCTTTTTCTTGCAGTGGTGTATGATTAGCTTTTATGTTTTTACATAACGTTCATAAAGTATTTTCTTTCTCAGCACTCAGTTTTTATTTTATTGTAAACACTGTTGCTGATCCTGACTTTGCGCAGTATGCTGTATTGTGTATTTCTAGTTTTTGTTGATCTGTATGAGATTGGTCCTCAGAGTCTGGTACAAATGTGTTCTGTTCAATCTCTTGAGGAATAAAACTTCTGTTGAACTGCTGTTAATACAGTGAAAGTACGTAGGATTACATATTTTGAGGCTTGGTTTGTAATGGTTTTGTATTTTCTTTGAAACACGTCTTTGTAGGATCTGTTCCTTCTATTTCTGTTTATCTTATCAAAATCAGGAGTTTCTTCTTAATTACAACTTCCTGAAGTTTTAGTCTCCTGCTTTTAAGTTACATCCTTTTGTTGGAGTAGAGCAAGTGGGGAAGCTGAGCTGCACTCACAGAAGGCATGGTAAGGCTAGATGCTTGAGTTCACTTGTACCTCACTTGTTTGAGGTAGAACTTCTTCAGAACTTTGACTGAGATCTGTTTGATTTTTATTAAAGTGGAATAAATATTTTCTGATGGGCACTGGTCCTGGTGCTGGAGGATGTTATGATCTAGAGTTTTCTTCATGTTCAAGTCTTCTATATATCTGTTCTTGGCAAAGAACCATCTGTAGGGTTCAGTTCCTAAACTTGTATGGTAGCTCTGCATGTATTCCATTTTGTATTTAAAAATGTCTGTTGTCAGTATTTCAAAGTAGAATGATTCAAAGTGGCTCGACTTCAAGTCTCAGCCTACCACCTGTCATTTAATCCAAAACCACTGCTGAAATGTTGGTCTTTTTCACTACCACCTTTCCATGGTTTTATGAAGAGAAATGGCAAATATTCCATGATTTTTGTCACTTTCAGGTAAATACTGGTTTTACAAATCTAACGAAGTTTCTGCAGGGGTGGGTGAAGTTGGTATTCCTTTCAACTAGCTTTTACATGAATGAATTATGTGCAGGTGTCCACACAGCCTTGCATTTCAGTGAAACAAATGAGTTGTTTTTTCAGATTCTTTCTCCAAACCATGCTTGTCTTGTCACATGGCAATGGAACTAGTTGCTAGTCAGATTCTTTGGAAATTCAGTGAATTCCACACTGCTCTTCTGTTCTAGAGCAATAGCTGCAAAGGGGGGGAGGGGTGTGGGGTGACACCAAGCAATGGCTTATTTGGTATTTCCAGGTAACCTTAGAACAGTATGTGTTAGTGTTGTGTTAACTGAGGCTATGCACTATCGCCTGCATCTGTCATGAGTAAACTGTTCACTGGTTATCCAGCCTTTTCAGTAGATGTGGTACTTCCTGCTGGTGGTTTTCTGTTTAGTAACTAAACGTGTTAAGCTGGGTATTGTGTAACTCATGTTCTTGTGTGGAAGCATTCCTATGAAACCATGACAGGTGTTATGCCTTTGACAGTCTTCCTCTCCTTAGAAAAGTTAAATGCAGTCCCAGGGTATAATAATATTGCAGGAATCAACTGTTGTCAATGCAAGCAGAGTTATTTAAAAGGGAAGCAGCCTGTTAACTTTGCCTTCTATATGCTGATAGTACTGTATGCGTATTAACTGGGTACACCTGACTGCTAAATGAAATCCTGCATGAAGTCAGTTTCATGTCTCTGAACACCTTTCTCAGGGATTTCTTCTTTCTCTTCAGTTAGTCGCTTGCCTGTTTTTTGGTTTGGGGGGAATATACTTTCATTTCCATTTGTAATTCTTCTAAAATATTGGTTGTGTCAGTGTTCTTATGTGAAATTTTTCATTATTTGGCCCCAATTTTTTGCAGATGCAAATCATATTAAAGGATGGTGGTCATGTTATAGAACATTGTGGTTTCTAATAATAGATATGCAATTTTTGTGGATTGCCACTCTGTTAATGTAATCAATCTCTGTGTGATTCAGCAAGAAGAATAACCGTTCCTACAGGCTATATGTGAAACACATTAGAGAAATAAGACTCTAGGAAGCACCATCATTGGCCTACCTAGATGTAGTTAAAAATAAGGGAAGGATGGAGATAGCTGCAGAAGATGCGAATGTTGCAATCATTTGTTTTACTAAAAAGCTGTAAGTAAACAGTGATGCTTTATAGCCGTGTATGGGAATTCAGGTTCTGAAAATACTTTGTTTCTGTATTTTACTGTTACTTTAAGGCTTAACCATCAAACATAGCAAGTACCTAGTAAGATCCATGTACTGCTGTTTCAGAAATATGTACTTAGCATGCCTGTGCCAGTGTCATTGGTGTGAGGCTATGCTCAGTGTGAAACCGGTGAATGTTTGGCACTGGAATGATTCATTGTTGCTGCCATTTAGTAACATTACTGCTTAAATAAACTTATTACCTGCTTATTACCTGTAAAAATTAAGTGCGGTACCATGGGTTCTAGGATGATATTATCTCAGCAGTCCTGTGAAAGCGTACCTTGTACAATACACTTGTCTGAAACCTGATAGAAAGCTTGAGATAGAAAGGAGAAATAGAAGGTTGATGTGGTTACTTAGATGGATTTTTCTTTGGAGGAAAATACAGGTGCCTAGGATGGGGTTCATTGAAAGCAGTCTTCATACGACTTTCATAAATGCTTATGTTTTATTTCATAGGTAAGCCAGGAACAGATCCTAATTCAGCAGCATGGGCAGCTTATTATGCTCACTACTATCAGCAGCAAGCACAGCCACCGCCTGCAGCCCCTCCTGGTGGACCAGCTACAACCCAAACTAACGGACAAGGTAGCTGCTGAGTGCGATGGATAAAGTTCTCATTGTTCTGGGGGTGTAGACGTCCCATAATTTGTTACTGTTGTCTTCATATATTGTGTAAATTTACTGTAAGGTAGGTTGTTTCCTTGGAAAAATACTGCTTACAGCCTTCAGCATTGCCTTTATTTCCCCCACACAGTGAGAGGTAATGAGAGTAGTCTTGTATTTGCTTTGCAATGTAACTCCCAAGACATGATTTTCCTGCTGCTTGGGCTGATTTAATTGCATCTTCATAGTGTGGTCAGTTGCAAGTGAAAATTGGATGAGCAGGTTGTCATTTGTGTCAGCTGTGTCACTTCCTGTGGTTTTGGGAAAATTACAGTTGTAGTTTTTAAGTTGTGTGCTATGGTCTGGATGAGGCGTAAAACATTTTCATTAGTGTGTTGTATTTAGAGTGAGGTGCGGTTTCCTGAACTAGTGTCAGATGCAAGTAGTACAATTTGAGATTGTTACTGAAAAATTCAGCTGATTATTTGGAAATTGTTATATAAAACCAAAAATAATAGTTTTATTATTTTATTATTATAGTTTGTATTTAGACCTTTTTGTTGTTGTTGCTTAATTCAGGAGATCAGCCAAATCCAGCACCAGCAGGGCAAGTTGACTATACAAAGGCGTGGGAGGAGTACTACAAAAAAATGGGTATGTGTGCATGTTTTTCTTGTTCTACAGTAGGATGTTGTAGGAGATGCACTTATCTCATTTGATGAGACTTACTGTTCTTAGCTAAATTAAAATGCACTATCCATTTGTCTCCTGAACTATAGTCCTAAAGGCCCCGAACCTTGAAGAAAAGCAGAGACCAGTATTGAAGGCATTTACTTGTATTCATGCTAGTAGTCAGCTTTGGAAAAACACTTTCTGCTTAGAGATGTCTGTACTTGGTCGCTGGGAAGCAATACCTTTTGGATGCTTCNTTTTTTTTATGAAGATGTTGGTTTTCTTGTTTGGGAGATGCATATGCTGTTAAGATTATATGCATGCTTGTAACTTCTGCTCTCTGTGATTAAAGTCATAACTAGCTTTCATTTACAACATGCTATTTTCAGTAGTTTTTGGTTTGCAGCATTTGAGAGCTATGCTTTAAACTGCAGATTGTATAGTGTTGCTAGCATGTTAGTACTTAGGTTGGCCTGGCTTCTTAGGAGTGAAATGTATTTACATTGATTTACATTTACAGTTTAAGGTTTCATCATCTACTGAATAAGGAAGGAACGTGGTCTTCTGCATTGGCAGAAGGTGCTCTCTTTTAAGTCTTGACAATGTCCTGCATGTCAGTGTGTTGACTGCACTGATCTGTTAGTTATTACACACCATGTACATTTGTATACAGGGGATTGGTGGGCCTGTGAATACCAGTGCTCTGGTATCTGCTTGGCCAGACATACAGCAGCATCTGATCTGTTTGTGGTTTTCGTTGGTTGGTTTTTGAGTGGGAGAGTTCGAGGTTTTTTGCCCTTTTTGGACTTATGCACCTTTTCTTCAGTGGAATATTTCAGAAGCAGGACTTGGAGTTAGGATTAATGGCATGCTCAACTCCTCTTACCAACCTGTAACCAAGTTGATCTCAAATCACTTGCCAAGACCTAAGTATTCTTACTTATTTTGGCACAGCATGTTAAAATGAAACAGAAAAGGTACAATGATGATGCATTTCAGAATTGTGTATCAAACTGAAGATTGCAACAAAACTTTCAAACACTTGAGTTTTAAGATATAATGGGACATTCTCTTCCAATTTCATGTAACTAGGGTTTCTTTGTGTTCAGAGTTCTATTGGTTTCTAAATTTACTATCTGTTACTCAGCTCACATCTTCAATGCAAAGTACTGTGGCTTTTTCATTGCCCTTGTAAGAGTAATGTAATTTATTGGCGGGGCTCTGCCATCTTTCTGATTCTTTTTTTTTTCTTTGTCTCTGGGAAGGGAAATTGGGATTGCACTGGTTTTGCATTTGCTCTGAATAAATACTATCTAGCGAAAGGTGTTGGGGTAGTTTTGGGGAGCAAGTCCAAAGAGAAGTATTAACTCAGAAGAGACAGACCTTGGGAAAGGCAAAGAATTGCTCTTAAAATTCAAAGTTGATAAATTCCAACAAAAAATGAAATACAGGCAGTTCTAATCTTTGTTTCTATTTCTAGTCTTTACCTGAAGAACTTTTGATGTTTGGGCTTTTTTAACTTGAGTTCACAAATCATAAAGACTTTCTGCTGCTTCAGCATGTTAAAAATCTTGAGGTGGAAGATGTAATTTCTCTTCAGACTTACTTGGAAACGGTGAACTGAACAAGTGGTGTTGAGGAGCAGAGATTCCCTGTTCGGTAGTGAGTAAGCTGTAGGCAGTGTTTGTCTCCACCTCCTGAGCAGCGTTAAGTGGTAGATGATGTGACATTGGGAAGGTTCCACATCAGCGAGTTCCTGTGGTCTCAGGTCTCTCAAATACAGCTCCTGCTGTTTGTACGTCCTGCAGTGCTGCACTGCTGCTGTCTCTGGTAACTCCTGCCAAAGGCGAAAAGTAGGAGTTATAGGTCATTCCTGGATTCCATTTCAGATTTTTCCCAGCACAGAGAATTACACAAACAGCTGTTACAAAAATCTTAGGTGTGCTGGTTTGGAGAACTGAACTGAAACTTGGGAGCAGAGCAAAGCAGTTTCAGTTTTGCTGCTGAAGAAAACTGCCTTGATAAGCCATGTGGTGAGCTCATAGTGGTGGTAGTACTGAGCTGAGCAAGTTGGATGTGCTACTGCAGTTAGTGCTGTGGATTTTCTCACAGTTGAGTGAGTGATCTGAAAGCCAAAGCACTCTGAATATTCTAATGAAAACTGTAATACTGTTTTCCTGAGTGACTTCCTATTCATGTAATGGGACACAGCTAATCAGAGAGAACGTGTGCTTTGCCTGATTTTTTTAAGTGTGTAATAGCAGAGACTTGAAAATAACCTGTTTCCAACTCAGAAACATGGTAAGACTGAAGAGCTAATGAAATTACTTACGCACACCGGTAAGTTGCTGTATGTGTGTCTTGCGGGTGACTCAAACCCTTGATTTCCCTGTACCCTAAGTCTTAAATTCATAAAACTAGTTTTAAATTTCCTTTGAGTGTTACCAGGTAACAAGCCAGCAGTTAAATTGTGAAGAATTGTAAATAGTCTTGAATTGAAGACATACTGTTTTTCTAGCTCCCTACAGAGTTGAAATAAAGATTTAACTGCATAACTAAAAATCTTCCAAGGATAACAGTTCCCAAGAAACATGAAGACATATTTTAGTAAATGATATCTGTCATTGTAGGAGTTCATAAATTCATTACTTCGTCATTGTAATGTACTGGGGGTTCGATCTATAGTTAAGATATAATAATGCAGTGGAATTATTCTTTAATGTTTCCTCAGCGTTCCGGTATGAAAGAAGGAAAGAAAAGCTTTCCCTTACTAGAATCACCCTCCATGACTGAGTAGTGGAAGAATTGTAGAATTGTGATATTTTCTTTCTTAGGCTGCCTTAATGGGGAGGCATTCTGTGCTTATTACATGTCCTTTATATTTAGTTAATTGGTTTCATTTATTAGTGCTCCAGGTGACTCTGGATGTCAGTGAGCATGTGCTGTTCCACTGCAGTTCTGTGCACTGAAAGGGGCTTTGGCTAAGCTGCCCCTTTTCTTTGTTAACAGAAGGTCAGATCAGGGGCATGGTCTCACACTTGTACAGGATGCAGGTTTGCGTTTTACTTAGATCTTTTGGATGTGGTGTGATAAGATGTGGTCTGGTTTGGTCTGATTTCCTCATGCACTAGGAGAAGTTTCGTGATTTGGCAGCGAGGTGGATGCAGGTAGCGTTCCAATCCTGATTTCTAAAATCGCTTTTAAATCAAAAAGTTTTAACCTCTTAGGAACATGGTATCACAGTAGTGATCTGCTTTGGGAGTTCAAGAAGCTTTATATGGACCACTTCTGTCCTGATGTATGCAAGTAATGGCTGGATAGAGAAGGCTGTTCTGCTCAGTCAGACATTGTCTCATTGGTAACTGGCGAAAGACCTTTGAGATAAAAAAAAATCTTTGAAAAACATAATGGCAATAACTGGAGTGGTTTTGACCCTTCAGAAATAAGGGAAAAGGAAGCAAAATATGTATGCCACAGTCCATCCTTGAAAGAACAGCGTGGCTTGGGTCTTGAATTTGACTGTAATGTTTTTGATACACTGAAGCGTCTTTGTGTATTAGTCTCTCAGCTTTGTAACATTTTTAAGGTGCAGTTTGATTTTGTTGGAAAGATCAGTTGTTCTGAGCTGCATGTGTGTGTACTGTTACTTACAGATGCACGTAGCTTGAGCAGTGGTTGAGAGGAGTTTCAGGACTATACTCTTGTATAATAAATGTTTACCAAAATTAATGCTCTTTAGAAAAAGGTAACGTGCAGTAATCCAAAAATCCCATTAAGGATGCCAAAATCGGGAGAGTGAGTGAATTAGGGTCTGATGAATTAAGTACTGCAGCCTGTACTGTAAGATAAAGTCAGTCTAGGCAGGTGACAAAAGGTAGTCTCCCCTGCTGACCTGTATTTTAGTTTGAACTGGTTGGTCAGGTCAGGTTAGACCAGACGCTTTAAAGACTTCTGCTCTGGAACATGATTAAGGAGTTGGAAAAATCTGTCCTAATGGTTCCTCAGTTATATGTGGGAATCACTGCTTTAAGGTCATAGAATCATAGAGTGGCTTGGGTTGGCAGGGACCTCAGAGATCATCTAGTTCCAACCCCCCTGCC
The DNA here is from genome assembly GCA_013399715.1 of Alectura lathami. NCBI lineage: Eukaryota > Metazoa > Chordata > Aves > Galliformes > Megapodiidae > Alectura > Alectura lathami. The sequence continues at coordinate 30,928 of VXAV01002783.1, read as the reverse complement.
GTGGACAGGGCTGCCAGCCACTGGCTCACTACATCAAACTGCCCAGGAACCCATCCAGCCTGGCCTTGAACACAGACAGGGATGGGGCAGCCACAGCTTCTCTGGGCAGCCTGTGCCAGCGCCTCACCACTCTCTCAGTGAAGAATTTCTTCCTGATGTCAAGCCTAAACCTCCCCGCTTTCTGTTTTAGCCCATTCCCCCTTGTCCTACCATTATCCAGACGTGTAAAAATAATAACAAAGGTAGTAAGATGAGTGGTTAGGTCAAAAGGGGCACCCACAAGACTATTCAAAAGCCTTGGAGGTATATTGCAGTAAGCAAAGTGAGGTTGTTAGGTAGTGGGATTTTGACGTTTTCTCACTTCGCTTGCAGCAGCAAAGCTATAAAACTCTAATTACTTGTAGGTCAAGCGGTTCCTGCACCTGCTGGAGCCCCGCCAGGTGGTCAGCCAGACTACAGCGCAGCATGGGCTGAGTACTACAGGCAGCAGGCAGCGTATTACGCCCAGACGAGTCCACAGGGAATGCCACAACATCCTCCGGCACCACAGGTATAAAGTTTATTACATCTTTTTTTTCTTTTGGCTGGCTTCTGTTTCAGTGGTTACAAATATTTTTTTGCATGTCTCCTGCTTTGTTACCTTTGGAGTATGCATCTTTTTTTTTTTCCTAGCACAATAACTATTATCAGAATAGTTAACAGATGACTTTGTTTACCTGATAACTTGATTTCTGTATCTGTCCATGTGTTTGGTGATTTTGATTTTTAAAAAGGAAAAAGAAAAACTTTCTCCTCCCAGGGTTTTGAAAACCATGCAAGAAGCCACCACCATTTACATTAACCAATTTTTCTTTCTTAAAGGCTTCACTCCTGAGTTAGCTCGATTTAAAGGATTTTCTTTAACTTGTTGTGTATCTCTTATGTATCTCTTCTGCACAGGGCCAATAATAAGAAGTGGACAATACAGTATTTGCTTCATTGTGTGGGGGAAAATACCTTTGTTAAATGTATGGATGCAGACGCCTTGATGAAGATCTTAATTTTGTTTGGTTTAAAAAAAAAAAAATAGTGTTTTGAAAATGTACAAAATATCTATCACTACTGATAGGAGGTAATATTTCTGTGTAGAAATGAAAAATGGTTTGTTTTTAGTATTAGTGTAGATGTACACATTCCAGCAAATGTATTTGCAATTATGTGGTCAATGCTTTGTGATATAAATGTACTTTTTCAATGTATTCTTTATCACTTTTAAAATGCCTGTTTTGTGCTTTACAATAAATAATCTGAAACCTCCTGTGTCGGTAAGTTGGATATGTGGGTATGTAAAGAGTTAGAGGAGTGATTTGCAACGCTGAATCAAGGTACCTGTATGCAAATGAGATTTTTTTTTTTCCCCCTTGAAACTTTGTTGAGTTTAAACAGTTGTTAGCATGTTTTTCCCCTCTTGCAGAATAGTTGTAGTTGGAGGGTCTCTTTCATTCATTGTGTTTTGCTGCCTAGCACCTGTAATCTTGATAGCTTAATTTTCTTTCTACTTGGTTAAAACTGCATGTGTTTAAGGTGATCTTCTGGCATACTTCCATTGCATTAACAGTGAAATTTCCTTTTATGTGACCACTGTTTCAGGCCTGTACAGCTGTTATAACAGATAACTTTTGTTCTTAATTGAATACTTCAAACCTGTTCCTGCGTAACTATTTTAAGGATTTTTTCAGGCTAGTTATAAAATTCAAGTGTAATGTGCTTAAGCCTTCAGTTTAAAGTGGTCCACTTCAAAATTGAGTGTAGAAAAGTCAATGTGATATGCGTAGTAGTTACAGAAATTGCTTCTGTCCTTCAAATGCTGTTTTGTTTTGAGTTGTGGAGAGTGGTTGAGAACTTCCTGCAGAGCAGATAACTTCTATTTTTGTAAATACTCAAGTATTTGAATCGATTGATTTTTTTTTTTTAATATACTTGAAACTTCTTATTGCTCTAATGCTCATACTAAAAATCTGATTCTCTTGAAATCCTGTGTTTGATCTTTGCATATTTATTGGCTCTTTGCATATATTAGACTTCATGCAATACAGTCTGTCTTGCCATTGTCTGTTGAAGTGCAGGTTTGATCCAGCCAGTATAGAACTAGCTCTGTAGGGGTGAGGAGGACTGTGCTGTGTATCATCCTTGATTGTTCCTTCAAGGAGCATTGCACTGTAAGTACATCAGAATGACAAATTGATGAACTGCAACAGTATCTTTTTGTCAATGTTCCACATAATGAAAATGCCATACTTGTGTGAATATTATGTTGGAATACAGTGCTGATATCTTAGGAGATCATAATTGCTTCTTAATTCAGAAACATAGGTTTGTGTATATACATATTACATACACATAACGTGAGCTTTGTGGGTAAGTATTCCTGAATCATTTAGCAATAGCTAAAGAAAATCATGTTTCTGTTTATCTGAGTATTTGCATTAGCACTCTTGAGACAGCTGTGTCGTTCAGTGTTTTGAAGTATGCATATCGTACCATTGAAGTTTTTGGAACCACTTGATAGACAGACATTGCCTTTGTCTTCACTTAGTTTGCAGATTGTTTTAATTCTATAACTTTTATTTTTTGGAACATCATATTGTTGCTGTGAGAATTTTTTTAGGGTGGCTGCACAGAGAAGTAAAAGCTAAGGCTTGAGAATTGCAGTAGTTTATTCAGGTAATTAGCAATGTATGTATTGTGCTGTAGAAATGGAAGGAATTATTTTTATCCCTTTTACAATTAGGAATTATTCTGGTACCTTATAAAAGGATAGGACAGTATTTACTATCTTTAGTGTAGGGCATGAAGTTTAACAGTTCAGATACTTTGCATGGTGTTTTGTAGGTAAAGAGTGGTGCATTTATTATGTGCTAAACTGAGCAAAATTGAATTCACTGGATTTTTTTTATCATTCACAAAATGGAGGCTGTTGATTTTTGATTCATTTAAGGTATAAAATCTTTATTAATTGCAAACAGTGCAATTATTTATACTTCACAGTGCCTTCCCAGACCTTCCACCTTAGGTTCTGCTGCAAAAAAGCAACAGGTAAGCACAACCTAAGGAAGTATATAAATTTAAATATTGCAGTACATTAATGTTGTCCCTGTGAGATCTTTGTGGTTGTGTATTGAAAAGCAATCTGCTGCTTACCCAAATGCATTGTTACTCACGGTTCCATTTCAGTGGAAAGTCTTTGAAGTTTTTAAACAACTGTTGATATTGCTAGGTAAATATGTATCTTTTTCGTGTTGTTTTTTTTTTGTTGTTGTTTTTTTAGAGGAGTAGATTGCAGTAACTGAAACTGAGCAGAATAAGTAGTCATTTTGTTACTTTTCCTCAAATAGCTACTTGTTGCAATTAAAGAATCAAAACCTTTATCATATGCAGGAATTTGGATAGAAATGTCAACAGCCTTCACAAATGTTTTTATAGTAGGGCACTGTTCTTGCTCAAGCCCGTAAGACGTAAATACAAAGCATATAACTTCTTGTTGTTATTGCTGAACTTGCTGACTTGTCTTACAGTTACAGTGTGTTAGTGGAATTTTTAGATAACTTAGTTTGCTTATTCATACTTGACAAGGTAGGAAAATAGATCCTAGAGTTTCACAGATTAGAATGTTTTGTTTGGAAAAGCATGTGCACCAATTAAATGTTAACAGTACAGCAAATGATATTTTATCCATTTATCAGTCAGCGTATCTTGTTTCTTGATCTTAACTAAATTGCTGTGTATTTTGATAGTTGAAAATGTTTGTATGTCTTATAGATGGTCTGGTACAGGTTTTTGTTTCTTTTTTTTTTTTTAGCTTAAAGTTAAAGCAGCATCTATTTGTTTTCTGTTGATTATTCTGTTTCTAAAATGTGCTGCTCCTCTTTCAAAAGTCCTGCTTATCTGTACATTGAAGAAAAATATTCAAAAATACTGCCTTCATTTTCACACACAGTGCTGAAGATGCTGCAAGCACCAAATCATAGCTCATAGAATCAGGTCCTGAGATAGTTACTACCAGTAAAGAGGAATCCTTTGAGTGTATGCCATTGGTGAGCCGATGAGCATGGACCGTAGAAGGGCTCCATGTAGAAGGTAAAATTGGCAAAAACATAACAGATTTGAAATGTATCCCATGGTGTAGGGTATGATTTTTGTTTTGATCACTTTTCATTCTTTAAAGTATTATTTGTTTGACCATAAATGTTCCATAATCTGTTAAGTTTTTAAACTGTGATTTAATAATATTAAACAATCTATTTTCATTTATATTCTTCTAAACAGCCAAGCTTAGATATATTGACTTTTTGAACTAAATTAATAGTCGTGGTTCAGTTTCTCAAGCTACTTAATATTTGATCTGTAGTTTAATGTGTAATTTTGACTTCATTTTTGACACAAGAAAAAGTTAGGTGTGTACCATTTGGATTTTGATACCGTGAATTTAGTGTCGGGGTGAGTCATCTGTTCGCTTCCTTTCATGTGGTGCTTTTTTTCCTGTAACTGTTGTTCGTAAAAGCTATTAACAGTCTTCCAATTGGTAAGTTTAGCCAGTGGGAGGAAACAAGAGAAGAAAGTCAGTTTATTGGAATGTTGCTAGGGTGTGGAAGATGAGTTTCTTACCTCATCATGTAGCACTGGAGGTGTATCGACTTTGTCACTGCTGGGCTTACAGGCATGCGGTTTTGTGCTAAACATAGTGCTTATTTCTCAACTCTCTCCAAATTCGTAGTTCTTGGGAGAACAAGAAATACAATTCTGGAGTTATTCTCATCCTGAAAGATAATTGGACTTTCTTAGAAGTTAATGAACTTGTCCAAAAGCTGTGTTTAAATGTTTCTTGCTTTCCCCCCCCCTCTAGAGTCTTACAGATTAGATAGAATGTGAAGAGCATGAAAAGTTTTGTAAGGAAGCATAATGTTCAAAGTANCATGCTAAGAGCTTCTTACTTTGCTGTTGTCTGGAAGTGGGGGGAGGAAGGGGGGACCGGGCCTTTCAGAAGGCATACAGTTGACAGGATTCCCTCTTCCCTAGTAATAGCTTACAAAACTCTTATGTATGCACAAATATTTCTCTTGCGTGCATGTGAAATGCATNTTGAGTTGGCCAGGCAGACAGGATCATTATTCACTTGCACAGCCTACCTTGATGAATGTCCATGTTTGACCAGTGGTATTTCTTTGGGTAATAGAAACTGTTTTCCCCCCTGTTCTCTTCCAAAGTAATTGTTAAGTTTTCCGTTGCATGCTAAGAGCTTCTTA